>JAEIFR010000593.1:0-416258 GCA_018904105.1 Zaprionus tsacasi | reverse complement strand
CAGTGCAAACGTCAATAGTTATGCCTAACTTAAAATCGCGTTGTTTTCCCAAAACTGATTTTGTTAAGCTTAACTATCTTATTTCTAATCATGATTGGTCTTTATTTTATTCGTGTACTGATTTAAATTCTTGCATTGCATATTTTTATAAATCCTTAAATGCATTTTTTGATGTTTGCATTCCGTGTGCATATCTGGCAAAGTCTAACTGGCTTCCGTGGTATACACGTGAACTACTAAGGTTAAAAAATGTTAAATCTCGGCTTTATAAAAAATTTACTTCTTCGGGTAATCCCTCTGATTATACCCAAAACATAGTTGCAAAGACAAATTTTATTACTTTCAACAGTTTATCTTATAAATCTGTTTACGGACTTTTTTCAATCTACCTATTCCTCTACTAACTACGACAATAATCTTCCATATCCGTATTTAACTCAGAGATCAAATTCCGTTTCTTGTAATATGATCGATGAGGAATCATTACGGACTAATCTCTGCTCTATTAATCCAATCTTCTCTCCCGGCCCTGACGGAGTACCAGGATGCGTACTTAGATATTGTGCCAATAGCTTATATAGACCCATTTTCAAGTTATTTAACTTGTCTTTAGCAACTTCTGCGTTTCCTTCAATCTGGAAAGAAACTTTTTCTACCCCTCTTCAGAAAAATGGGTCTAAGTCGGAAGTAAAAAATTATAGGTGTATTTCCAAATTATCTTCTATTCCAAAATTGTTGGAAAAAATTATTACCGTAGAGTTAACACATAAGTGCAAGTCACTTATTTCGCCACATCAACATGGCTTTGTAAAATCTAGATCGACTTCCACGAATCTTCTGGAATTCACCTCACTAATTTATAAAGGTTTTCAGAAAAAATTGCAAACTGATGTGGTCTACACAGATTTCACCAAAGCATTTGATTCAGTAAATCACTTACTTCTTCTTCATAAGCTTAATCTTATTGGATTTTCCTACCCATTGCTCCTTTGGATCTCCAATTACTTAACTTGTAAGTCCCAAAGGGTGTTATTCAAATTTTTGCTATCTAAGCCTATTTCTGTATCCTCTGGTGTTCCTCAGGGCAGTCATCTTGGCCCTTTACTCTTTAATCTATTTATAAATGATCTGCCCTCTGTTCTACACTATTCTAATATTGTAATGTGTGCTTATGATGTGAAACTTTGCTTAACTTTTAAATTGTTAAATTTATTTAAATTGTTCGAAGTGTAAGGTCATGTCTTTTTATAGAAGTAATTTTCACATTGTCAACTATACCCTTGATCAATTTCCACTTCACAGAATTTTTGAAGTAATTGATCTTGGAATTCTTTTTGATCATAAGTTGAAATTTGATTGCCATATAACACACATTGTCAATAAGACGTATCGGGCTCTTGGCTTCATTAAAAGATGAGCTAAAGAATTCGAAGACCCTTATACGACAAAATTGTTATTCGCATCTCTTGTTCGCCCGATTTTGGAATATGGATCCTGTGTATGGTCTCCTCAATACCAGGTCCATCAAGACAGAATTGAGTCTGTCCAAAAACAATTTTTGCTCTTTGCTTTGCGTCGCTTTAACTGGGTTTCTAACATAGATTTACCACCTTAGTCAAGCCGACTCCTGCTAATTAACCTACCCTCCTTAACTAACCGTCGTATTATGCTGGGTGTTATGGTTATAATAAAACTAATAAAATACGACATTGACTCTCCTTTCCTGCTTAACCAACTAAACTTCTGTGTTCCTTCTAGGGTCACACGGAATTTTGTACCACTTTCGTTGGCCTTCTGTAATAATAACTATAGCTTGCATGATTCTTTAAGAGTTCTCTGTGCTGATTATAATAAACTTTTTAGAGTAATCAACATGGAATCCTCCCTTTTATCTATTAAATTATCTATATTAAACCACCTAACAACAATTAATATACATCCTAACAACTAGTACTAATCTACCGATCTGATTGGGTTTTACTGGGTTTTCCCCAATCCTTCGCAGCAAATGCTGGATCGGGAAATCTTGTTTTATATTTCCCAGCTTAAATTTAAACTTAAACTTAAATTTAACAAGTGGGTAGGGCTACAGTCGAGCGCCCGACAGTAGGATACCCTCCTTCCAATTTTTAAAATCCGTTACAAACGTGTAACCACACTCATAATTTCAAACAGAAATTTTGCACAAATACTTCTACTACATATAGCTTTCTCGCTCACACTCACACAGCGACGCACGTTAAGAGTGACGTCGACGTCGATGTCAACTTCTAAAGTAGCGCGCAGGCTGCTGCTTGTACATTTGTACTGAAAACGTTGAATAACTTCTGTGTTATTGGACCGATCGAATTGTAATTTGGAGAATATGTTCGTATGGCATATAGCTTTATACATACCAAAGAAGAACTTTATAAGTTTAATAGTTTTCTTAATAATCACAAATTACCAATTTGCGGGGGCAGTGGGTTACATTTAACATAAACTTCACCTGCCTATTATATATAGGTACTTCCATACCAAGTTAGGTGTCTCTAGCTTTTTTAATAGCTGAGATCTGTTCCCTCATACAGACGGACAGACAGACGGACATGTCTCAATCGACTCGGCTAGTGATCCTGAGCAAGAATATATACACTTTGTGGGGTCTGCCACGCCTCCTTATGCCTGTTACATACATTGCACAAAGTTAGTATACCCTTTTTTGACCATTTTAAATGGTCGAAGGGTATAAAAATATATATTTTTGATAATTTTACAGTTTTTATGAAATTCAATTTTAATATCATAATTTTTAATTTTTATTGTTTCCGTTTTTTTTTTAATTTTAATTATATCATAATTTAAAAATAATAACTAATATTAATTTCTAGTCGACTGTCTTAGTTGACGATAAATAAATAAATAAATAAATAAAAAAAATAATTAATAATTGCTAAAAGCTGTTTGGCAATTTTATATTCGTTGTTGGTTTTATCCAGATAAGTCAACGTGCCTACGTTTTCTATCGCGCTCGCTCTCATCATGACAGAGCAGTTACCGCAAACATTCGCGCTCGGTCTCATCACAACAGAGCTAAGTGCCGTTGCACTTCGATTCAATTAGAATTGCCGAAATCACTCTCAACTTAAAAACGAGACGTCAAAGAAGAACATAGATAACATACGAGCTTTTGTGCACATTATTCATGATGCAGGTCTAGTGGAGCAAAGTCAATATAAATCATGTCGAAGTTTGATCAACTGGTGCGAGTTCAAACAGACCGCATTGAGTTTTTGAAGCGCTTGTTCAGTATTGTGAAAAAATGACTGGAGTGTGCGGAAAACGGAAACATATTTCGAAAAACGTTTGAATCAAATCGACGAGCATAAACAAGCATTTTATCAGACGCATCACACACTTATATGCATGGCAGAATACGAAGAAAGTGTTTATAACCAACAAAATACAATCAGCCAATTCAAAGACCTAAGCATGGAAGTTTACTGTTTTGTGGCAGAAAAAAAAAACGAAGCTATCTAGTTACAGTGACGCACAACGAATCAACTAACTCCACAATAAAACCACATGTATAGGAAGTATGGATACCATTGCCAAAATTACCAGTTCCGAAGTTCTCTGGCAACAGCGCGGACTCACCAAGTTTTCATGCTGCATTTTTGCGCTTGATTCACAATAATGAACGTCTGGATAAGATTCCAAAAATTCCATTTTTAAAAGGAAGCATTACCAGTAGGCCTGGACAACGACATTCGCCAAATTGCTTTAACTGAAGCAAATTATCAAGTCGTTTGGACCACACTACTACAACGGTATAACAATCCGCGCATTGTGTTCGCCAGCCAAATGAACATACTCTACAACTTACCAAATCTTTCTAAAGAAAAATCTGCTAACATACGGTCTATGGTTAGTACAGTCAACGTCTGCATTGCCGCTTGCAATATCCTCAAGGCGTCGCTACAGGGAGGAGATGAAACATTTAAATGAGCCTTCAGACGGCACTAAACGCGTGCGTGTGCACAGCGCCAATACCAGATCGGGTGCTTCCGTGTACGCTTGCTATCATTGTGGCAATTTACACATTCTTCGAAGATGTCCGTAATTTCTTTCAATGGATTGCTACCAACGAAAAGAAGAGGCCAGCAAGGCAAAATTAAGTCTACATTCCCAGGGAAAATCGCACACACCGGCAAGCAGCAAAAAGAATTGTCTTCATTGTAGTCAACGTCATCATTCGATGTTACATTTTCCAGCAACACAGCCAACGCTGATAGCCTCCTCGACATCATGCCAAAGTTCGGCAGCCTGTTCAGATGCCAAGCCGACTCTACACTGCATGTCACCTACAACTTTACCTATGACTCATCGAAAGGTACTACCAGCAACAGCTCGGGATGTACTCAACAACACACATACAGGATGCCATGCCACGGTAAACGCGCTTCTTGACCAAGGATCGGAAACAACTATCATTTCGGAGCATGCTGTGCAGTCTCTACAGCTCTCCCGAAGCACAAGTCGCACTTCTATCACCGGAGTCGGTCAAGATTCAGGTCTACGCTGCAAATTCATCGTTAGTTGTTCGTTGCAAACAGCAACTAACCCAAATTTCTCATTAAAGGGTGACGATGCTTATGTATTGAACACGTTGACATCACACATGCCAACTCAAAGTTTTATGCTCGCAGACCCGTATTATTATAGATCAAAGCGAATCGATCTAAATTTTGGAGCCGACCTTCTTGTTACCTGGACCAAAGATTGGCTGTCAAACGAACCAATTGCGCTGAATACTCAACTCGGATGGGTTCTGTTAGGCAATGTTGGCAACACGCATATTACATGCCACATTCGTTGTAATCATACCATAATAAACTCCGAAGAGCTGCACAAAGTAGTCTGCGAGGTGCAATCAGTTACAGAACGCTCAAAGCTCTCCAATGAATATCAATGGTGCGAGTCAAATCACGGTGGCAGAGACGAGCGAAAACTCAACCATAACCTCGGACATCTACGGTCTGCATGTTGCATCATGCGTGCTACCACATCATGCAGTTTTCAAAGAAGAAAGCCTCACCACAAAACAACGTATTGTTTTTGACGCATCGGCCCGGACTTCAAATGGCAGATCGTTAAAGGATGTACTATGTTCTCTTAAATTGGAGATAATATCAGTTTGTTTTCACTGCCGATATACAACGAATGTATCGCTGTATCAATGTCCACTCTGATGACATGCAATACGAGAGGATTCTATGGCGGGCGGCGGATGGAGTCATCATTGCTTTACTACCGTCACGTTTGGAAGAGCGTCTGCACCTAATACAGCTATACGAGTCATCCATCAAATAGCTGAAGACACACAGAAAAAATATCCTATGGCATCCAACGTTCTCAAAAATGAGATATATGTCGACGATATTCTCTCACTCGATCATTCACACGAGGCCGCAATACAGAAAAGTTTGGAAACTATGCTACCTTTAAAATCCTCTGGCATGGAGCTACGAAAATGGGATAGCAATGACCAGGATCTGATGGCAACGATACCTTCTGAACATTGATACAAGAAGGCATCCTTTAGTTGGGACAATGCGGACACCATCAAAACACTGGGCATGTACTGGTTGCCCAAACAAGATTGCTTCACTTATAAATTACAAGCAAACATTCCAGATCCTGAGCAAGAATATATATACTTTATGGGGTCTGCCACGACTCCTTATGCCTGTTACATACATTGCACAAAGTAAGTATACCCTTTTTGACCAATTTCAATGGTCGAAGGGTATAATGATAATTTGGCGTCGTTTCGTGCAGCGTCACGACCCGGTAAGGTCTATCGTAGCGGGGTGCCAACTTGGCGGCGAATCTATCGAATGCCTTCGACAAATGATGTTGTCTCAACAGTACGAAGTCGCTGATGGCCAGCTTCAACTCTCGGCGGCGTAGGTTGTAGTATTTTCCTTGGTACGCGCTTGCTTGTTGCGTATTCTCGGCGACGATCTTGAAAACGTCCTGCAGGTGTCGCTTCTTCTCCTCGGGCATCCGTGATTCCGCCCGTATGACAGAAGTTACCACTTAGTAAAGGGCTCCCGGCAAACGAGGCTCGTGCCCTTGTACGAGGTACGCTGGGCTAAATCCGGTAGTGTCCGATGCGCTGTTGATCGCTAGGCTGATCTCGGGGAGGCGTTCATCCCATGTTCGCTGCTGGTCATCCAGGTACTGTGCCACTATTGTCTTCACGGTCCTGTTTACCCTCACCGTGGGGTTCTGCTGCGGGGTGTACGGCGCGGTGTGCTGCAGAGTCATGCACAACTGTTTGCAGAACGTGGCGATAGCTAGGCTCGTGTACTGAGTCTCATTGTCGCAGAGTAACATCTTCGGCACTCCAAACCTGGCCAGAATCCGTTCTCTGAACGAGCGCATCAGGTGTACTGATGTTGCTTTATGCAAGGGCACCAGCTCTACCCACTTTGAAAAAGCGTCGAAGAATACCAGTAACATACCATGTGGTATAGAGCACGGGAGTGGTCCTACGAAGTCCGCACAGAGTACGTCGAATGGTGCATGTACTTAACGGGTGTGCATCTGTCCCGGAGGCTTAAGTTGGCTGATCTTAAATTTCTGGCAGGTCTCGCACTTCCGTACGTAACGCGCTACGTCCCGGAAGAGGCCTGGCCAAAAATATCGCTGACGAATCCGATTTAGGGTTTTTCGTACCCCCTGATGTCCGGCTGTGGGTTGGTCGTGGCATTCCTGTAGTACCCGTTGGCGTTGTGGTTTTGGGTCGCACAACTTCCGTGTAATCTTCGTCGTCCGGACAAATCGTCGGCTACGATGTTTTGGTCCCCGCGGCGGTAATGCACGTTAAAGCGGAACTGTTGTAGCTCTAACGCTCAACGCGCAATCTCTACAGTAGGGTTCTCGATGCTATTTAACCAATTCAACGCCAGGTGGTCCGTGACTACATTTAACTCGTAGCCTTCCAAGTAGCATCGCAGCTTTCTTATCGCCCACTCAATGGCCAGGCACTCCTTCGGCTATTGAGAGGCGTCGGCTTGCGTATGCGATGACGCGTTCCGTTCCCTGGCTTACTGCTCCTAGTACGCTGACGCTCGCATCTGTCTGAAGTGTGAAGCGCTCAGCGAAGTCCGGGCAGGCTAGACCTGTTCGCATCCGAACCGCTCGTAGGCTATCCCGATCCGCTAAGAGGGTGCGTCCTACTACGATGATATCGTCGAGGTACGCAAACGCGTGCGGCTCCATGTCTAGTCCGATGACTTCATCAAAAGCCTGCTGAAATGTAGCCGCGGCCGAATGTAATCCGAACGGCATCACCTTCCAGTGAAAAATGCCTCTTCCAGCACTGTGAACACGGTGTACTCCTTGCTGCTCCGGGCCATAGGTATTTGCCAATACACGTCCTTGAATTTCTCCAGGATATGGTTGATCCGTGGCAACGGGTAGGCGTCCCGAATGGATTTCGCGTTGAGCTGGCGATAATCCACGCACATCCGCATCTCTCCGGTCTCCTTCCCTACGAGTACAATTGGTGCACTGGATGGCTCGATTCTACCATCTCGCAGTAGCTCATCAACTTGCTCGTTGCATGGCCAGATTCTTTGGGTAGTACCTCTGCTTGATAGGGTAATCATCCCGCATCGTGATGGTGTGCTCCGCAATGGGCGACACCCCCATTAATCTTTCGAAATTGGCTAACTAGGACTGTAGAAAGGCCTCCACCTGTTCTTCGCCCGTAGCTAAACTTGTTCCAGGTGCCTCGACGCCCCGCAAGGCGGCGTGGCTGATCTTGGGCCGTCTCTCACGGCGTCTCCGCTTGGTCGGGCCACTCGCGATGGCCTGATTCTCCGTGTCTCGTTGGTGCATTTCTGCTCGTGCTCCTGTTGGTTCCTCTGTACTTCGCCGGTGCTCGGTGCCTCGCTGTGCCTCTCTGGTGTTCTGGATTGACCCTCGCTGTCTCGTTGTACTTCCTCTTGTATCCTGCACTGTCCCTCGGTGTCTCGTGGTCCTTCTCTCGTGTCCTGTCAAGCTCTGGGCTGCTAAAACGGATTCCTCTGCCGTGCGACGGGACAAATCGGTGGTAAGCCCGTGACCTTGTCGTTGTCTTGGGCCACAGCGTCCTCCGTCGTTTGCTGGGATGTCCCGGGCGTAGGTGCTGCCTCCTCAAGTGTGCTTTGCAGGCGTAACTTTACTCGGCCGCACTTGAGAGTCGCTTCGATGCCGCACAGAAAGTCCATTCCCAGGATTGGTATTGTCGTCTCTCTCTCTCCCAGCTGGATCATCACCCGCAAGGCTCGGATCACGGCTCGTGATGATCCATCCGCCAGCTTGATCCGGATCAATACTGCTCGCTCGTTCTCTGGTGTTCTCAGCCTGGCCGCCATACGCTCGCTGACGAAGCTGCGTGTGGCTCCCGCGTCGATCCAAACATTCGCGATGACACGTCCACTACCGCACCTAAGAGGTGCTACTCCTGGGACCTGCGGTGGGCATCTCCAAGTTGTTCCTCATCGGCTGAAGACGTGGGTCGTCGACAACAGTCCACTGTACGTACACCGTGTCGACCGCAGTCCCAACAGAACAACACGCGGCTATTTCGGCAGTCCGCCTGTAGATGCCCGGGTTGAGCGCAGTTGTGACACACGCACTGCAAGTCGCCCTTTGTAGCCCCTGTGGGTGTTGTGTGGGGGGTGGCTGGCGCTGCTGTTGGGGTCAGTGTCGCTTGCCGTTGCAGCTCCTTCGTGGTCTCGTACGTGGTCACGAGTTTGCTCAGCTGAGCCAGCGTTCGAAACTCGTGACGACGGGTGAACAGTTGATACTCCGGCGTCATGTTGTCATAGATCCTGTTCAGCTCCTGCTCCTGGCTGTACCTGGCACGTCGCATCATCAGCCGTAGTACCAGGGCGTGGTCTCGAAATCACTCACGTCGGCGTTGGGTTCGGCTCCTGATTTCGTCATCCAGTCATTGAAAATAGCGCGGGGGGAGGAAGAACTTAATAAACTGTTGACCCTGAACCAGTCCTCCGCTTGGCCCGTTATTACGTTTGCTACCGCTTGTGGTAACTGTTGTGGGTCGATGCCGTACAGTGATGCCTTCTCTTCGAGCTGCTCAATGAATCCCTACTGTAACGTCGTCGTTAAAATCTATGCCCCATTTCCGTTCTCGATCGGCCAGCACATATGGGGCTTTCCATCGGTGGCTCAGTTCGCTGGTCCTACTACTGGCTGGAAGTGATGCATTGGACGTTGGAGCGGGTGGGATGTGTCGGCTAGTAACTCTCCTCGAAGGACTCGCTGCCCGTCTAACTTCCAGACTCGGTATGGCGATGACGATTTCTGCGTCGTCTTTCATCGGCGCCGGCGAAGTGTCGCGTGATGATTCCCCAGGGTGTTTCAGCTCCGGTGTAACTGCATTGTCTAAACTGGCCTCTAGCTCTATCAGTCGTTGCAGCTGTTCCTTCCACAGGTCCCCTTGACTGGAGAAGGCTTCCAGGCGGCCCCGCATTTCTTCCACTGTACCACTCGTTTCCAGTCCGAACTCCTTGAGGATGTTTTTGAGTTGCGACTCGCTCTTCCTACGAAACGCGGTCCAGCGTGTTCCCATGTTGGGCGAGTTCGTTTGTATGGTTTTCGCTTCTCGACAACAGAAAAAAAAAAATTCAATGGTTCACAATGTTTTCTCGATTCACTGCTGGGTATTTCGCCGCCGTGGCTTATTGCCAGGAAACGATCTTTGTTTTAAAAAAAGTTCCCGAAGGATATAACGATGTTGATGGCTTGACGAAAAATGCTTGCTCATGCAGAAAATAAATGATCCAGACATAACAGGATCAAAATGTTTGCTCGCGAAATAACCGTTTACGAAGGATGCGCACAGGGTATTACTGTTTGTCACCGATGTTGAATACTTGTGGGTCCGGACGCGACTGACTCCCTCGGAATTCGGTGATTCGAATGCATATATCGATGTCTATGTCTATTCTTTGCGTAGTCCCTGTATGAAACTTGCAATGTGGGTCCTGTGCCTTCCTTCTATACTCTGCATTAATTAGCTACGTGGGTCTTAAGACCACAGGAAGTTGTTAAAATTCTCAAAACTAAATGTCTAGTCATAGTAGTCCCTGCTGGTACATATCTCAGTCTCGCCAGGGTCTTTACAGAAAATTTATAAATACTAGGACTACTATGACTTTAGCAAGAGAGGCAACTAGCAGATTATACCTTACTGGGATATAGACAGGGTATAGGCGATATATATATATAGCCCACGTTACGACCGTGTGCTCGCTAACTACGTGGTAGTGGACTCTACCACCACGCGGTCCTTTTGAGGCTCACGTGCATGTGTCGCGTGTATTCCACCATCCACAACTAGGTAGCCGGCAGGCCTACGCGCCTCGCTTGTCAGCTATCGCCCACTCACGACGCCTCTCACGGTCGATCGTTGATCGTATAGAACGCCCGTGACCACAGGGTTTTTTCGCCTGCACTCCCACAAGTCGCTCTGTGGTGTTAGAGCACCCACTCGCCAACTGTCGCTTCGCCCACGACACAACTTACGAGCAGCCGTTGGCCGTGCAGAACGACCGTGACCGCAGATATATTCGCTTGTACTTCCACAACTCGCTCGATGGTGTATTCCACCACGCCGCAACTTGTTAGAGCACACGCTCACGCACTCACTCATCAACTGACGTTCACTCACGATACGAACTGTGCGTGTGTACAGAAGTCGCTTACTGGCCAACGGAGAACCGGTATACCAGAAAGCGCGATTCTGCAAGTACACACTCACACCGGCACACACGTACACGACACTTTTTCTACAATGGTCTAGAGGAGAAAGAATGTAACACTGGGTGTTGGGGTAGGGCGCTGATGCGTTGTGAAAGCAGGTCTCTTTTTATATTTTTATATTTTCTAATTAAAACACTCGAATTCAGAAACTTCCGTGTGGTTTATATCACTTGTTGCTTTAATATGATCATGACTTGCTAAATTAGGGATGACAAAATCTTTTTCCCTAGAGATGATAATATTCCGATAACTTATACTACTAACAACTAACTAAATACTAAATTAATCGACATGAACATTCCGCTCCCCTTGCAATATAATTGCAATATTGCAGAGACGGAAGGGGCCGCCTAGTTGTTCAGCAACTGCAGGAGCCAGAAAGAACCCACTCGAAGATGGTGTTCTGTGCTAGTGATGCCTCCGAGGTCTCGGTTATGGTTCCGGGCAGTATAATTCGACCGTAGATGTACACGCCGAGTGTTGGGATCAAAGAAGCGGTCATTGGCCAGGGTGACGCTGGCAAAGGAATCCTTAAGCCCCTCTGGTAACTCCCTAGACGGGGTGCGGAGTTGGAGCTGGTTCTCCGTCTTAAGGACCACTTCCAGCCTGGTGGATTCAGCCACCGGCCAACGCGCGCCACTGCTAGCCCCAACGCCGTTGCCATTGAGGCATTGATGCGGCTGAGCGGCGAGCATGGATCGAGCATAGCTAGCACTGTGAAGGTCTTGGTCCCAGTGTCCACCAAGACGGTCGCTGTTGGCAAGATGCTCACGCTTCTCATTTGGATGAGAGATGAGAGGGTGACCCCAGGAGCGGCAGGAGGCCCTTGGTTGTCTAGCCGTTGACCGTTGCCGTGGGGTCCTCTCACCTCTAGTTCGTGTCGATCGGCGAGGTCCATCAGCAGCATCTAGGTGTAGGAGCGTGTGGTGCTCTCCCTGGCACTCACGACATGTGTCGGTTTACGGGCAGGACCTTCCGGAATGCTGGTGGGCACGCAGTTTGGGCAGTATCGGTTGGTCAGTACCGCTCGGAGTCGCTTCTCTGCGCTTAATTGCAGGAAGCGATTGCACTTTCGCAGCGCATGCACTCCTCGGCAGATACGGCACCGGAATACCCTTGCGACTTCCGGATGGGAGTTGTTGATGTTGCTGCGTGGCCGCGGAGTCATCTTGTAATCTGCTTGTAAGGGAAATAGAGAATTTTTCTTCGCAATTATTTTGGATACTGGAGGGATGCCACATGACAAACACGTAGGAGGAGAGATCAGGAGTCACAACTGGGTCGGAAGGAGTACTAGTTTCGCTACTGGTCTCCTGACTGTTCCTCTGCTTGTGAGGAGGTCGACAACACGGACGAGGCCGTCTGCGCCTGGGTGAGCGCCGATCACTCTGCCAAGACGCCATTCATTGGGTGGAAGGTTGTCATCCTTTATGACAACCATATCATCGGTCTGCATATTCCTTTCAATATACTGCCATTTGTTACGTTTGTGCAGTTTCTGAAGGTATTCGTGCTTCCATCGCAAGCAGAACTGCTGGCTTTGAGTCTTTGCCGTTGCCATCGATTGATGATGAACACCGCATCAGACTGGATTTCGGGCTCAGTTGCTGCGAGGAGGGGACCACTAGTGAGAAAATGGCCTGGAGTAAGGGCCAACAGGTCAGTCCGATCCTCAGATAAAGGAGACAGTGGTCTGGAGTTCAGACAGACTTCTATTTTACACAGGAGAGTTGAAAGCTCCTCGAAAGTGTACTTATAGGAGGACGTTGCCTTGTAGAAAAGAGTTTTGAAACTCTTAACCCCCGCTTCCCAGAGACATCCAATAAGTGGAGCTCCGGGGGGTTGAACAATTACGTTATTTGCTGGTGACTATAATGATTGACCACTGTCGATCTTGTTGCCTCCAAGAAATATTGTGTCAGCACGTTGGAGGCTCCGACAAAAGTCTTTCCGTTATCAGAAAAGACCTGGGACAGCCACGCCTCGATACAAAACGCGCGAAGGCAGCTAGAAATTTCTCAGTGGTGAGATCAGAAGCAGCTTCTAGATGGATTGCTCTAGTGCTGAAACACACAAATACACACACATACCCTTTTGTAATCAAACATTCTCTGCCCGTATAATTGTTGATCTCAAAAGGCCCGACAAAATCAACACCAGTGTGTGTAAACGGACGTGAGAGAGTGGATCGCTCTGTGGGGAGGACTCCCATTGGAGCTTTTTCTTGTGGATTGTGCAAACACGACAGGAGTTCGTTATGGATTTTAACAAGTTTTTTAACTTTGGTACCCAAAACTTGGATCGGATGAGCCGTGTCATAAGCTGGCTCCCGCCATGCAGCGTAATCTTGTCAGTGAATTGAGCCATGAGCCGTGTGAAGTTACTGGAATACGGAAGGAGAATCGGATGCTTCTCATCGTAACTTAAGGACTCGGATGCCTTCACTCACCCACATGCTCTCAGAAATCCCTTTGGATCTAGGAATGGATTAAGATTAGCTAACGTGCAAGACCTTGGCATCGCCTTCTTGGAGCACATGCAGTGGTACTCTGTCGCAAATCCTGCTCTTTGAGTGCACTGTATAAGCCTTTCTTGTGCTTGGGCTAATTCGTCGGACTTTTTGCACCGATTAATGAAACGCTGGATAATCGCGGTTACTCGGACTGCTCTATTGAAGCTGGAAAAACGTGCGGAGAAATCAGTCAGGTTCGGAACGGCCAGGAAACAATTTTTGACTGGACGTTTCTCCAAGTCCGTTTTCGATATACTATCAAAGCTGAGTGGCCATAGCTCTCGCGCGCTGCTCAGCCATTGGGGCCCTTACCACCACAGCTGGCTATCCCGCAGGTCCCGAGCAGACACCCCTCGGCTTGCTAGATCGGCAGGAATCTGTTCGGACCTGACATGGTACCACGTACCTTCAATTAGCTCTGGGCAATTTTCGCTACTTGATTTGCCACGAAAGTTGTCCAGGGACTTGGAGGCTTTTGTAGCCATGCCAAAACAATGGTAGAATCAGTCCAGATTAAATAATTGGAGCCTTCTGGAACAGGAGGAAGGAGCGCCGCGCATAGATCTACAAGCAGCACGGCACCAAATATCTCTAAACGTGGTAAAGATACTGTCTTGATGGGTGCAACTCGTGTCTTTGTAGCGAGAAGATGAGTGGATACAGTGTCATTTTGTTCGTCACGAACATATATTGCCGCTCCATATGCGCTCTGGGAAGCATCACAGAAGCCGTGATACTGAATACGTGCCTTAGGATGGAAGTGTATCCATCTAGGGATACGAATGTCGCGGAGAAGATCACGATCTTCTTGGAACTCGCACCATTTCTTCTCGAGACTGCTAGGTAGAGGTTGCTCCCAGCCAAGCTCTTGAAGCCAGATCTCCTGAATGAAAATCTTAGCGCGCACGACATAAGGAGCAAGCCATCCTGCTGGATCAAACAGTTTGAAAATTTGCGATAGAACCTCGCGTTTAGAGAGGGAAGGAGTCTTGGAGTCTAACTCGTATGGCACGAAGAAAAACTCATCAGTGTCGGCTTGCCACCTGACACCGAGAGTTGAATACGTAGCGAAAGAAACGCCACTTAATAAGCTGAATCTTGAGGTCAGATTGGAGAACTGGTCCTGGATACAGGACGTGGTTAAGACTCTGTCCATTGGATGATGGATTGGGGGCGTTAAATACAACGCGTAGCTTTGTGGTTGTGCTATCAGTCGCTATCATTACTTGAGCAACCACCTGATGTTGGCGTGCAAAACAATTAGTTTTTTCTGTTTGATGTATGTACAGCGATCTTGGATGGACATTTGTAAAAATTGCGGACATAGACGGATCGGGTGATTTTCCTTGGAACATAGTTTGCCAGACTGTGGTTTGATATTCACCTTGTTCTCGAAGGATTGGATTCTTTTTGGAGGCACCGTGTCCTTTTTGGACTTCTGGAAGGTCTGTGCTGTAGAACTTGGTTTCATATCCTCTATCGCTTCGAGAGTACGATACCTCTCTTGAAGGAAGGAGTTCAGCTCAGCCCAGGAAACGATGTCTGTTTTCCCGTGAAGAGATTGCTCCCATAAGGATAGAGTAAGTTTTGGGAGTTTGGAGGAGCACAAAAACACCAAAAGGCAATCCCAATTCTCCGTTTTGACCTTGGAGATTTCCAGCGCAGTTAATCAACTCTGGACAGTTCTTGATCGCTGCACCCGACTCATGAGGAATATTTGGAAGGTCGAAAAGGACTTTTAGTTGGCTATTGACAAGTAAACGATTATTTTCAAACCGTTGTGTCAAATTTGAGCAAGCTGAAACGAAGCCATCATTCGTGAGTGGGGACTTGGAGACGATATCGTGAGCCTCGCCATTCGTTTTGGAGTTGAGATGGAACAGTTTCTCAACATCCGTCAGCCTTGAATTATTTATATAAATGGCTGTGAAAAGGTCCCGGAAGGTGGGCCAGCGCAAGGTGAAAATCTCAGTGTCGCAAGGGGGCGATCGGCACCCGGAAGAAACGACAGTTGGAGCCGCCTGCTGTGCTCTGGGAGCTGAAGCCTCGATTTGCTCACTCAGCTGAGCAGCACAGCTTTCGTAGACTGAGTAACAATAGTCATTTTTGGACTGCATGACTGACATTGTCTCATCTATCCCCTCTCCAGTAAGAATAGAAGAACAGGTTTCGTATTCCTGCTCAACTTTTTCCCACAGAGCCCGTACTTGGTCAAGACGAATTTTGCACGTCTGCCGAGAAGGGGGAACAGCGCCAGCGCTTCCGCTCGGCGTGTTAAACCGCGCCTCAAATTGGCTGACACGATCGGTGACAGCAATGAATTTCAAGAGGGCTGCATTGGCTGTGGATTGGGCCATTTCGGTGACGGATCTTGTAGTGACTGGAGTAAAGACGGACGATGCTGAGACAACGGACTTGGTGGAAGTTACCGAGAGCGCGGAGTCCCTTTGCGCTTTGGATGGTGGACAACTGACGGTAATTGATGGACTGGATTGCTGAATCAATCTGCTCGACGGAGATGCAGATGATTCACTTTTCGGCCTGACTCTTGGGAAGGCCTTCGCTGATGGGACGGACAAACTTTGAGTCTTATCGCTTTTCCCAATAGGCATAATAAAAACTCCCTTAGGAGCCAAGCGACAGCTTAAAACTGAGCAACTTGGATATGTAAATTGTATTTATTGTGTCTATTGGGAAAAGCGATAAGACTCAAAGTTTGTGCGTCCCATCCGGCTCGAAGGACCAAATGTTGGGGTAGGGCGCTGATGCGTTGTGAAAGTATGTACATTCATATGTATGTGTAGGAGAAAGAGATCTTGGCTGATCTCCTTCCATTGTTTTTATATAATTTTTATAACTTAAAGAGCACAGCAAGTCGCCTGCAAGATGGTAAGTCGTCCGTCTCTTTTACCGGGTTCTACTCAACTGCCCGTTCCACAGCGTGGCGTCGTTCGATTTTCTTCGTCTCTCTACCCAGTATTTCTTCACGTTCATTCAGAAAAGTATTTCATCATATTCATTCTTTTTGCATGTACACTCTCACATACTAGTACATCTGAATGTACACTCTTACATACTAGAACATCTGCAGGAACCATGCTCATTCGAATTGCCATTCAAATGATGCTCGTTATATAACTGAATTTATTCCTCTAAGATACTCTGTACTATTTTTCAATTGAATTCAAACTCTAACATTTGTAAAGCTTAAATACTTCTTTATTTTAACACATAATTTGAAATTAGTTCGACATAGGATGTTTCTTCAATCTAATATAAAATACTTCATGACTTTAAAATAAGATTTTCTTTTCTCTTTACTTATAGATTACAACATAAGATATTTCTTCATTTCAACATAATACATTTCTTCATTCCAACATAAGATATTTGTTCATTTCAACAAAAGATTTAGTTTGCTTTACTTGTGTTTTACTTATAAGGGCTCCATGCTCTGCTCAAGTTCTCTCTAGCAATTAACGTTTTCTTTTCTCTCATCTTCTGTTCAAGCCAAACAACTACATCTCCGCTATGCCACATGATACTTCAAACTTCGTTTCGTCAGACCATCCATAACACACAGTCGCTCACTAGAGAGTCTATCACGTCACGTTCTTAGGCTCTTGCTGCAAACCGTTGCAACGATAACACGCACTCTGCGTCATGGTCACTCTTGACCCTCATAGCCCCCGCCATGTAGCCACTGGCCAGCTAACTACATGGTGCGACTGTAGCCTTGTGAATGATTTAATTTGTGTTGATGGAAAAATCGAGTGCCTCACATAGCGATCTCTCGATTGTCTCTGTGTCTACCTCCTTAGGCATCGCGCGAGTCACCAGCCCGGCACCGACAGCTGCCATTCCCTTCCTTGAAACCCTCTCATGCCTACACACACTTTTGCGCCTAGAAAAATCGTACATCAACAGTCGCTCTTCTGCTCAAATCGTCTATTTCACCACATTTGAGTAACGGCCAATATTTGAATTGCCGCTTGCTTGGGCTACAAAATAGTCGCTGATACGCTGACTCTACAGACTCAACATACAATAGACGCTCACAGCAACGGTACGTCGACGCCCAGAACATGATGCGTCGACGATCAGTCGCGCCGGACCAACGTCTTCCGATGAAGCAGAAGGCAGAGCAACGGTACCTCGTTGCAAAAAGCACGATGTGTCGACGAGGAGTCGCGACGAACCGGCGTCTCCAGATGAAGCGTTAGGCAGAGCAACTCAACATTGAGCTGGGCGACAATTCCATGCAACAACATATTCTGCCGAAATTATTAGGTTAACCATTAAGTACAAAACCCGAATAAAATCACTTTTGTCTTGACTTCCGAATCGTACGGTCGCATTATTGATATCAAGGAAATCACATATTTCCCTCAACCCTCCTCGACAGCTCCACCGCTCAGGCTACGAGTGGTAACTGGCGCAGCCGGAAAAAGAAGAATAGAATTTCTTCTACTCTTATTTACCTGTAAGTACACAAAACACATAACAAGAAAAGAAAGATATGTGAGTAAAAAAAAAAAAAAAAAAAAAAAAACAGCAAGTTGAAAAGTGCAAATAAATAACATAACAGTGAATTGAAAACAATATTGTAACAATGCCGAACAAGTGGTTGAACGAAAACATAACACATACATACACCACACCAGGTGATATATGCACACAGATGGGTGTCAATCGCTGATCACCATCATCGTGGACATTTGTCACCATGGGTGTCAGTTGGTGTAATCATTATATAAAAAATCGTGCATTATCCAAGATGTCTGTGTAGAATCAAACGTGATAACTACCGCCATGACTATATGTCAGGCCAGGCATAGTAATGCACAAATACGAGATCCCCACAAAAAATAACACCTAAAACTCAATTCTCATAATGTATACGTCGGCGTAGAATCAAACGTGATAACTACGGCAAACTATACATCAAATTAGATACATATACACATAAATTTATACAACAAAGTTGGTGTAATCATTATATAAAAAACCGTGCATTATCCAAGATGTCTGTGTAGAATCAAACGTGATAACTACCGCCACGACTATATGTCAGGCCAGGCATAGTAACGCACAAATACGAGATCCCCACAAAAAAAGGAACACCTAAAACTCAATTCTCATAATGTATACGTCGGCGTAGAATCAAACGTGATAACTACAGCGGACTATACACCAAATTGCATCATACATTATACATTCATACAAAACCAAACGCACACATCAAAGTATTATGCCATTATATGTATGTAAATATGCCAGCGTGATATCAAACGTGATAGCCGCTGCCCCAACTCAGCTCAGCCAGGCGTCATAGTGCATAAAGTACTCCATAAACAAATCTCACGCATACACAGCGACTTGCACAACAAAGTAATGACTTACCCAATATATTAGACACATCATCACACACATACGCAACGAAAAGACAACAACATTGTTGCAAAAGAAACCAAACCATACACAACGGCTATCACTCTATTGTTTTCAACTTCAAAACAAAATAAGAAACAGCTCAATAGCAAAAATATACACTTAACAATTCCAAAATTTTTCTTTCAAAGATTGTCACTTGAAACCACATATGATTCTTAACTATAACAAATTATAAATAATGCCAATAAAGAACAAACATAAAAAATTTTCTTACAGAACACATATTAAATATTGAACAAATACACACAACAACTAAACTAAGCTATTACATAAGTACATCAACACATAAATATTCATACGTATACACATAAAGACTCGAAACACACATAATACACACAACAACTAAACTAAGCTATCACATAAGTACATCAATACAAAAATATACATACATATACACATAAAGACTTGAAACACATAAACCCTTACAAATTTGTTCATAATCAATGTCAACGCATTGGCAGAAAACTTTGAAAAAAAACAACACGTTTTGTATTAGGAGCTCAAACAGATACCACTCTCCCAAAAAAAGTCACCCGTTCCAGTAGTCGACTAAACCCTTTACCTGTAGTCAGTGAAGAAATCCCCGAAACCCCCACAGAACAAACAAACATGGACTCGGGTAACATTTCTGGCCCTTCTAGGTCCATAACCCCCACAGTTAGCAACACCAATAGCAACTTATCAACAACCTTCAAACCAAAAGATATCATGACCTTTGTCAGCCACCTACCCCCATTCGACGGTTCACCCCGATATCTTGATAGGTTTATAACCAGCGTAGAAGAAATACTCATGCTTATCAGGGGTGCCGACCAGACACCATACGGACTTCTTACGCTCAGGGCAATAAGAAATAAGATTATAGGAAGGGCAGATGAAACTTTAGAGCTCGCCAACACGCCCCTGATATGGGATGAGATTAAAAGTAACCTCACCCGAATGTATTCAAACAAGAAAACTGAAGCTTGCCTTCTAAGCGAACTTCAACATTTCGCAGATAACCTGTCATCTTTCCAAAGCAACGGAGAATCTACTGCAGTAATCGAAGCAAAGAAAACCTTGTATAACCAAGTTTGCTTGAATACATTCATCAAAGGGCTAAGAGAACCCTTGAAAACCCTTATCAGACTTAAAGACCCAAAAACTATCGAACAAGCTTACGAACAATGTAAAGCCGAACAATCCTTGTCCTATAATAAGAGATCTTATAATAACGCCCCGAATAACCCCCAACAATATCAAACCCAAAACGCCAATAACACTAACCACAGAGGTAGCCGGAACAACTATAACTACCAACCGTACCCAAACAATAACCAGTTCAGAAACAACTCCAACAATCGACGCCAAAATAACGGATACAACAACAACAACAATTCAAACAACAACAGCTACAATAACAGACAACAAAACATGAACCCATTCAAAATCGAAAATCCCCCGACCCACGGACTACACAACATCGACCTAGATAATCAAACTACCGCCGAACCAAATTTTCCGACACCAGCCTCAAATCGACCGGATACATAAGTCCAACAACACATAACCCATCCCTACCCTATATAGTAATCCAAATACATAACACACACAATCTTAAATGCCTAATAGATACAGGGTCAACAAATTCCTTCGTAGACCCGATACACACCACCCCAAGCGAATGTACCAACCTTCACACCCCCATCTCTTTAAAAACGGCACTCAACAATTTCCAAATCCAGCAAATAACTTCAATACCCTTCCCCCCTGAATTTAAAACCATTGGCAAAATGCAAATGCTGCTTTTTAAATTTCATTCGTTTTTTGACGGATTGATAGGCATGGACCTTCTTTCACAACTCGGCGCAAGTATTGACCTAACACAACTTAAAACAAACAATGCCACAATCCCAATACAAACTTACTGTAACCGCACCTCAGACATTCATAAAATGTGGGTTTGACGGGTAGAGGCACGATAATTTTAGTATGTGCAGGGATACTAAAATTATCGTGCCTCTACCCGTCAAACCCACAAATGAAGAATTCCTATGTAATACCATCGAGATAAACAAAGATTTAATAATATCTGGCGGACTTTACCGATCAAAAAACAATGTAACAAATTTTGAAATAGTAAACTATTCAGATTCAGACCAACTCCTCTACCTCGAAAACCCTATTGAAGGGAAACCTTATAAAGAATCAGACCACATTGAACTTTGTCACCTCATGTCGGACCCCTATGAATCTCAACCCCAACCCACATGCTTCAAAGAACTCCAAACAAGCCACCTTAATCCCGAAGAAAAGAATTCCTTGATAAAAATATGTTAAAAATTCTCCCACGTTTTTTATAACGAAAACGACACACTCTCATTTACAAACACGATTAAGCACTCAATCCCTACCACAAATGACACACCCATACATGTTAGATCTTACAGATATCCATTCATACACAAAGACGAGGTCAAAAAACAAATCGACCTTATGTTAAACCAAGACATAATCAGGTCTAGTTTCTCCCCTTGGTCCGCTCCTGTTTGGGTAGTCCCCAAAAAGACACCCCAGAACGAACATCAAAAATGGAGGCTGGTCATAGACTAAAGGAAACTAAACGATAAGACAGTCTCCGACAGGTACCCAATTCCAAACATAAACGACATATTAGATCGTATCGGGAAAGCAAAATACTTTTCCACACTCGACTTGGCTAGCGGATTTCACCAAATTGAAATGAAACCCGAAGATATTGCTAAAACAGCTTTTACTGTAGAAGGAGGACATTACGAGTTCGTGCGTATGCCCTTCGGTCTTAAGAACGCTCCAGCAACCTTCCAAAGAGTGATGGATAATATCCTAGGCGATCTAGTTGGGCCCACCTGTTTAGTCTATTTGGATGACATTATTATCTTCTCACCCTCCCTCCAAGAACATATTTTACACCTCGACCAAGTCCTCACCAAGTTAGAAAAAGCCAACTTGAAAGTACAAGTATCAAAATCTAACTTCCTCCACAAAGAGATAGAATTCTTAGGGCATATAATTACGGAGCAAGGCATAAAACCCAATCCCAACAAAATCTCGGCCATTCAAAACTACCCCTGCCCCAAGAACAGGAAAGCGATAAAATCCTATCTGGGACTTCTTGGATATTACAGGAAATTCATAAAAGATTTTGCCCGTATCACTAAACCAATGACAAAACAACTCAAGGGTAAGAAACCCGTTTCAATAGACGACGAATTTCTAAAAGCTTTCGAATTTTCAAAAACCCTACTCTTAAACGACCCCATACTTCAGTACCCAGACCTCTCAAAAAATTTCATATTGACAACAGACGCAAGCAACTTCGCACTTGGAGCTGTCTTGTCTCAAGGTACACTACAAAGTGATAAGCCAGTCTGCTTTGCCAGCAGAACCCTCAATGACACCGAGATAAACTACTCGACCATCGAAAAAGAAATGCTGGCAATCATTTGGGCCGTACAGTATTTCAGACCATATCTGTTCGGTAAGAAGTTTACTATTGTGACAGACCACAAACCCCTTATTTGGCTAATGAACTGCAAATAGCCTAACTCTAAAATCATCCGTTGGCGGCTTCAATTGCTAGAATACGAGTTTTTGATAGTTCACAAAAAAGGCTCCCAAAATGTCATAGCCGATGCATTAAGCAGGGCAGACGCTAACCTGAACCATAACGAAACGGTTCCCGACCCTACCCTTAATCTCCCTAAATCCGACAAACCCCTCAACGATTTCAACGTTCAACTTGTTATAAAAATTTCTCCAGATAATAAACACTTAACAGTTACACCTTTTAAACATAAAATTAGAAGAGAATACTACAAGCCCATATTCGACTTTAACGATTGTGCAAACATACTCAAACAAACATTAAAGCCAAATAAGACATGCGCCGTTTTTGCTGACGAAACCATTCTCAAAGTACTAGAGCAAGTATACGCCGTATATTTCTCTAATAACCCAGCATTCAAACAAATAAGTTGTTCTTCTTTCCTTACGGAAATAACGACAACTCAAGAACAGGATAAAATTATCTCCGACTATCACACGGTCATGTCTCTGCTAGGGGTGCTGACTAATTGTAGTCGGGCGAAGATTGTGATTCTATAAATCACCCCAATCAAAGGCGGAACAGCATACGCCAAGGGATGCATGGCCGGGGGGTAGCCCGGTCGTTAGTATGCGGACTCTGGATACCTGTCGCCCTCCAGTTTCATCTAGACTTCCCACGGCACGCGGGCTATGCCGTGGGTGACCTTCCCTTCCCGCCTACTCGTGGGTCCAAAAGAATGGAATCTAATTTTATAAAAGATAAGTCGGATGCGACCAACAACAGCACTGCAGCCAGTGGGCTGCTGGCTTCCACCCCCAATACCACGGGTCTTGGCCCTGGTACTTTAGGGGACCCGGACAGGCCACGGACTCCCTCGGACGATGAGTTCGCAAGTGCTGACTGCTCGTCCAATAGCTGCTCAGGCCGGCAGCAGCTCGTCGAGGTGATGTCCTCCGACGCTGAAGCTGACGCTGACCTGATCAGTCTCGCTGACGACGCTTCCGTGGTCTCACGGAAGTAGGCTCTCAGATACAGAAGCTGCGACTGGACTCTGAGAACGCCTCTGTTAAACTGAAGACCCGTGAGAAGAGGCTTTTTAAAGCTGCACTCGCTAAGGGTTCGAGCAGAGCAGATGCTCTAGTTATCGCCACCGCGCCCCCCGTTGAAACCAAGGCCAAACGGACGCGCGCTGACGATACCGTCCTCGAACCGCAAGGGTCCTCAAAGAAGCCCAAAAAGACTCATGTGGAGTCCACAAAGCCACCTCTCAGCCAGGTGTCGAGCAGCGTGAAATTGGGCTTCACTTCGGCTGATTCCAAAAACCCGCTTTCACCGGAGCAAGTGGCCACGGTGAAAGCTAGCATTGCCAAGGCTCTGCTTCTCCATCCCACATCGGGTGCCAGTCCAGGTTTCGACGGTTGCATACCTCGGAATGAATGGCTGCTCCTGGTGTGCGAGGATAGCCGCACTGCCGATTGGGTCAGGGGAGCCGTTGGACACATCAAGTCCATCAGCTCCCTTAACATCAAACTACTGGAGGAGTCCGAGTTCCCCAAAAGCTCACCTCATTAGAGGCTACTTCCCCAGTAGTGCTGGACTCACACCCGCCGATATCTTGCGATATCTTGGCATACAAAACGAGGATCTGTTCTCGACCAAGCAGTGGCGGGTGGTCCAGCATACCCTCACTGGCACTACGACCCACCTCGCGATGTTGGTCGACGAGGAGTCGTATAAGGCTCTGACGGAGTGCAACGGGAAGGTGAAATTCGTCTTTGGACGAATCAAACTTCTCCTGAAGAACTCCGTCCCCAGAGCCTCTTCCTCCCCGGCCCGTCCCCCATCCCCCTCTCCAACCATTCCACCCCCTTCCAGCGCCCCTCTGGACCCTACCTATGCGGCAGCAGTGGCTGCCGCCCCGGTACCGTCCACCAGTGCTGCGGCCGCAGTGGCGGTGAAAGCACCCATTCCCAAACCCCCGACCATTGTGGTCTCCGCCCCCAACCCCTCAACGGGCCGCACCAGGCCGATGGCTGGCAGCGGGCGCCTCCTGGCCCCTGCCAGACCCTCAGTCAGCGCTGGGCGCAAACAACCCGCAAGGGCACCTCCTGCGACTGGGATCGCTAGGCGACCTCTCCCTAGCAGCGCAGCCAGACTGCCGAAGGGCATCCGAGGCAACGACTCTCGGGGGGCAAGGCATGTGGCCTTGTCTCTAAGGCGCTGAAGGAGGATGCGGAGCGCAATTAAAGTGCTCCAGGCGAACCTGCACCACGCCAGAGGAGCGTCAGCCACCCTGTGCAGGGTCGTCTGTAAAGATGAGATTGACCTGGCTCTCGTCCAAGAGCCATGGTTAATAGGTGGCCTCGTCCGTGGACTATCATGCGGATCATGTAAGTTACTATATGACCGTATGGGAGGTGCCCCTCGCACTGCTATACTGATCAATAACAGTGTGAGACACTTTCCTTTAACCAACTTCATTCACAGAGACCTGGTGGCAACGGCTATAGAGGTAGCCACTGCTGATGGCGTCCGGGAAGTGGTGATCGCCTCTGCTTACTTCCCGGGCGATGTGGACGAAGTACCCCCCGCAGAGGTTCAGCGGCTTGTGGAATTCTGCCGCCTTCACAACAAGCCGCTTGTGATTGGCTGTGATGCCAACGCCCATCACACAATCTGGGGGAGCAGCGACGTCAACAAACGTGGTGAGTCTCTCCTTGATTATCTATTGTGTTGTCATTTAGATATAGCGAACGTCGGGTGTAAACCGACGTTTATTAATTCCATTAGGGAAGAGGTATTAGATCTCACCCTAATAAGCAGCTCAATTGCGAGTTCGCTCATAAACTGGCGGGTCACAGACGAAGCTACTTTGTCGGACCATCAGCACATCAGGTTCGACCTCCCTGGCCAAGTCGAGATCCGCCAGAACTCCTTCTGTCCTAAAAAGACAAACTGGGAACTCTTCAAAGCCTCTGTGGCTTTGAAAGCAGACATGTTGATCAGCAATCCTAACTCTGTCAGTGAGATAGAGCTTGCTGCCAACCTGCTTCAAGATGTGCTTATTACGTCCTTCGAAGCCAGCTCAGTTCGGAAGACACTAATGGTCAACCGTAAAGTTCCTTGGTGGAACGAAGAGTTGGCTGCCCAAAGAAGGAAGGTTAGAAGCCTTTTCAACAAGGCCAGATCTAGCCGTATAAGTTGGGACGTCTATAGGGACGCTCTCACAAACTATAATAAGAACATTAGACGCTCCAAACGCGATACGTGGCGCAGCTACTGTGGTAGCTTAGAATCTCTGCCAGAGGCAGCGAGACTCCACAAAGTATTAGCCAAAGGATCGTCTAATGGTATAGGGCTTCTAAAAAGAGCAGATGGCTCTTTCACTCAAGATCGTAGGGAAGCACTTGAACTTTTACTACAAGTTCACTTCCCAGGTTCCGTGGCCAACCCAGATCTCTCCAGTCACGTTGACGCTACCTGGTCACCTGACTCACGCGGTACCAGTTTATCTGGTACCATCTTCGATCCTGAAAAGGTCAAATGGGCTGTTGATTCCTTCGCCCCTTTAAAGCCCCAGGGGGTGATCAAATCTTTCCAGCCCTTCTTCAAAATAGTCTGGATCATATCCTCGATCCACTGGTCGGCCTTCTTAGAGCCAGTCTCGCTTGGGGATACATACCAAACTCTTGGAGGAGAGTAAATGTGGTATTCATCCCCAAACAGGGGAATCGTCCTCTTGACCAGCCTAAGTCCTACCGGCCGATCAGCCTTACCTCCTTTCTGCTCAAGACTGCGGAAAGGCTCCTAGACTTGCACATTCGGTGCTCTCTGCAGGGAAACAACCCTCTGCACCCCACGCAGTTCGCGTATATAGCCGGTAGATCGACAGAGGTCGCTCTCCACAAATTAGTGAGTAAGATCGAAAGGGCCTTCGTATCAAAGAACATTGCTCTGTGCTCTTTTCTTGATATAGAGGGTGCTTTCGATAATACCGGCTACGGGTCTATCTCTACTGCGCTTGAGCGCAGGAACATTGCCCGTCCCATAGTCCGGTGGATTGACGCCATGCTCAAACACCGGATTATCTCCTCGACCCTGGACACGACGACCGCCCTTATTAGTGCGGTAAAAGGGTGTCCCCAGGGAGGGGTTTTATCCCCCTTGCTCTGGTCCCTAGTAGTTGACGAACTACTTATCATACTCGCAGAACAGGGCGTGGAAGCGATTGGCTATGCCGACGACCTGGCTCTCGTAGTGAACGGGAACTATGCCAACACCGTGACAGAGCTGATGCAATCAGCTCTGAACACGGTCAGTAGATGGTGCGTTGATGTAGGTCTTAGCATCAATCCTCAAAAGGCAATCATTGTTCCCTTCACTAAGCGATATTCTATTGACATTGGTCAATTACATATTGGCGGCTCTCCTGTGGAACTTTCCAACGAAGTCAAATACCTAGGGGTAACCCTGGATAAGCGACTAAACTGGAACTCCCACCTGCATAACACTCTATCAAAGGCCACTCATGCCATGTGGGCATGTAGAAGGCTTTTCGGTAGAATATGGGGTCTCAAATCCTGCACCATTAGGTGGCTTTTTGAGATGATGGTAAGACCGATCGTAACCTACGCTGCTATTGTGTGGTGGCCAAAGGTTACGCAGGTCACTGCCATCAATAAATGCACGAAACTGCATAGGCTGCTCTGCCTTTCCTTGACGGGTGCACTCCGCACCTGTCCCACTGCAGCAATGGAATCGATTTTGAATCTGACTCCGCTGCATATCCGTATAAAAGAAGTTGCTGCTATGAGCCTTCTTAGAATCAAGCTCCAATCTGGGCTTCTAGCTACCGAATCTGGACATGCTAGCCTACTCAAAGATATTCCTGGCTTAGAGATCTGCACTAGATCAGATTCTATGACCAAGGAACTCTTCTTTGGTGCAAAATTTAGAACCCTCATCCCGGACCGCAGGGTTTGGGATGCTGGCAACCCCATCAGAGACCCTAATAGTATACATTGGTATACCGACGGGTCAAAGACTGAACAGGGGGTTGGAGCTGGGATACATGGTCCCAACTCCAGGACCTCGATCGCTATGGGCAACTGGCCCACAGTTTTCCAATCAGAGGTTCACGCCATTGAGTTCTGCTGCCGTCTTATCCTTGAGAAGGGGACTAGAGGAGCGAAAATCTACATCTTCTCGGACAGCCAAGCGGCCATACTAGCCCTCTCCTCAAAGAGAGTAGGCTCGCGTATGGTGGCTGACTGCTGGAAGTGTCTCCAGAGGCTGTCATTAAGAAATAAAGTTACCCTAATTTGGGTACCTGGGCACTCTGGTTTCCAGGGCAATGAGGTAGCGGACGAACTAGCGAGGGCTGGGTCATCATCCACCTTGATCGGCCCCGAACCCTTCTGTGGCGTGGGGTGGTCTACTATCTCCTCCCTTGTGAAATCCTGGGCTGGAAGATTAACTGAACGCTACTGGTTCTTCCAACCTGGGATGCGGCAGGCTAAAGAGCTTACCAATCCCAAAGTTGATCGGAGGACCAAGCAACTCTCAAGGAGAGACCTCTATCTCCTTGTTGGTTACTTAAGTGGCCATCACTTGGTGAACTATCACCTCAATAAAATGCGTTTGTCCTCGGACGCGGAGTGCAGGCTCTGCAAAGAGGACGATGAAAGTACCAAGCACATTCTATGTGACTGTCCGGCCTTGGTATGGACAAGGAGGAAACATCTGCACGCGGAAATCGCAACTCCAGAGCAGATTGTCCGTTCCTCGACGAAAGATCTGTTATGCTTCATTAGGGAAGCAGAACAGCTTTTGTCATGACAGGGAGAGCATTATGGGCACAAAAGAACTTATTGGTCGCAGTGCCTCGCGCCTTCTCCGCTGGGAGACTCCCTCTTATATAATAATAATAATAATAATAGATCACACCAACCCCAATCTACAGAAACATCGACCATTCTTTATTATTATATTTTTTTTTTTTCTAAAAAATCAAAAAAATCCATTTCTAAAAATTCTTCACTTAAAACGCGAATACTTTTTCCCCCACATGAAGAACAAAATTTCACAGTTAATCAACCAATGTGAAACTAGCCTAAGGCTTAAATACGACAGACACCCCCAGAAAATCCCATTCTTAATTCCCCCAACACCTGAAAAACCCCTTGACATAATTCACATCGGCATTTACTGTATCAACAACACATATAACCTGACTTTGATCGACAAATTCTCTAAATTCGCGGCAGCATACCCTATTGAAAATCGTAACTCCCTAAACATAGTTAAATCATTAAAACACTTTATAAGTTTATTCGGGATCCCCGGACAGATAGTTTACGACCAAGGCGCCGAATTCTCCGGCAACATATTCAAAACATTTTGCACTCAATTCAAAATACTCATGCACGAAACATCCTTCCAACAATCTTCAAGCAATTCCCCCGTGGAACGCTTACACTCCACCCTTACAGAAATCTACAGAATAATCCTTAATACTCGCAATGACCAAAAACTACCAATCGAACACGATGAACTACTGACAGAAACTCTAATCACGTATAATAATGCGATCCACTCCGCAACCAAGCTCACCCCCTACGAACTGTTCACCGGCAGAACCCATACATTTAACAAAACCATTGAATTTAGCACCCAACATGACTACTTAGAAAAACTTCATACCTTTCAGGAAAAACTTTACCCAACTGTTAAAAGAAAACTTGAAACTATCGTAAAAACAAGAACAGAGAAACTAAATGAAAATAGAGCAGACCCGATTCCAGTAGAACCTGATAATATAGT
Source organism: Zaprionus tsacasi (assembly GCA_018904105.1). Classification (NCBI taxonomy): domain Eukaryota; kingdom Metazoa; phylum Arthropoda; class Insecta; order Diptera; family Drosophilidae; genus Zaprionus; species Zaprionus tsacasi. The sequence goes on along the minus strand of JAEIFR010000593.1, from coordinate 387,081 downwards.
TTTGAGGAAAGAAAACAGGAGGAATAAGATAACACCCAGGTTTTCTCTACACCAAGTCGCAAACGACCATGGCACTACACTCACTACCACTAAAAGACAGAAACTGCACAAATCAAAGATCAGGAAACCAATATTAAAAAGGAAAAAATAACTACCGACTACATCCCTCTCCCATTAATTACTGCCATTCCCTGTGTACTTATGGGTCCACACAGTCTTAACATATAAAAAAAAAAAACTTAATAACACTTCAATTTTTTTTTTTGATAAAATAAACTTAGGAAAAGCACTCATAGAAGGAAATGCAAGCAAACACATAAATTATGAACAAATTTTAATAAACAACTTTCTTACGAACTCCCAAAGCAAAATTGTTAAAAAAATAAAAGAAGAACAACATTTATTAAGAAAACTACAATACATAAATAGAATTGACTACAGTATCAAATTATTACTTAACCGCCTCAAAGACATTATCGAAAACTTATTACTTGCTAAACTAAATATTATTCCAAAACTAATCTTAAACAAAGAAGAAATACTAAAAACAAAAATATTTTTAAAAACCCAAATCTATATGAGCGTTTATACAGTCTTAAAATTATATACTACCTATCACAATTCAAACATTATATTCAATGTCAAAACTTGTATTTAAGAAAGAAGAATACAAATTGCAAAAATAATTCCCCTACCAATAAATAACACCCACTTTATTGTAACTCCTAATTATATTATGTACAATAACAAAATCCCGAACTTCGACCGTCAATCAACACAACACGTCTACATACTCATCCTGCTACTGGTAGTCATAAACGTCGCCTCCTGGACATTCCGGCACAACATACACATCGTTCACCTGCTCACAGAATGACAGCTGCCTATTGTCGCTCCGGCCATTCCATCGTTATGGCCTTTGCTCCATTCTAGGGGGGGAGGAGTCACCAGCCCGGCACCGACAGCTGCCATTCCCCTCCTTGAAACCCTCTCATGCCTACACACACTTTTGCGCCTAGAAAAATCTTACATCAACAGTCGCTCTTCTGCTCAAATCGTCTATTTCACCACATTTGAGTAACGGCCAATATTTGAATTGCCGCTTGCTTGGGCTACAAAATAGTCGCTGATACGCTGACTCTACAGACTCAACATACAATCGACGCTCACAGCAACGGTACGTCGACGCCCAGAACATGATGCGTCGATGATCAGTCGCGCCGGACCAACGTCTTCCGATGAAGCAGAAGGCAGAGCAACGGTACCTCGTTGCAAAAAGCACGATGTGTCGAGGAGGAGTCGCGACGAACCGGCGTCTCCAGATGAAGCGTTAGGCAGAGCAACGCAACATTGAGCTGGGCGACAATTCCATGCAACAACATATTCTGCCGAAATTATTAGGTTAACCATTAAGTACAAAACCCGAATAAAATCACTTTTGTCTTGACTTCCGAATCGTACGGTCGCATTATTGATATCAAGGAAATCACATATTTCCCTCAACCCTCCTCGACAGCTCCACCGCTCAGGCTACGAGTGGTAACTCGCGCAATTGTTCATGTACATACTTATATGTTCGTTTGCTTGCCAAAGATTTCAACGTATATCGGTCACCATCAAGCTTCTCAACTATCACAAAAGGACCTTTAAACTTTGGGTCGAGCTTTGTTTGGTGCTGTTCTTGACTCTTGAGCAGGACATGGTCACCCACCTTATAGGCAATAATCATAGCTTTACTTCTATTATATCTTAATTTGCCGTATTTACCATTTTTCTCTATAGGCTGTTTTTCTTATACTATCTCTGTCCTTTGTCTCTTCTTCTATTAATGGCATCATGCCCATCGGTCTCTTTCCTTATTAATAATTCCAAAGGACTAACTTTTGTTACTCGATGAGCCGTGCAATTCATGGTCAACTGGATTTCCTTTAAAGCTTCTTGCCAAGATCGCTTACTGGTCTCTACCGCTGTCAGAATCGCCTTTATGGTACTCATGACGCGCTCCACTTGGCCATTAGCGCGGCTAGCTCCAGTTGCTATTATATGCAGATCTATTTTTTGCGATGAGCAGAATTGCTTAAAATCATTTCTAGTAAAACTACGGCCCTGGTCTGAAATTATGCGAGTTGGCACCCCAAAAAGACATATAGTGGACTGAACTGCATCAATGCAACTGTTTGTTTCAAGGTTTAGTGCATGAACATATTTAGTGAAGGCATCTATTTGCACTAGCACATATTCTTTAATGTCATTCTTCCCACTTAACTTTCCACTGATGTCGACGTGCACTGTGTGTCATGGAATGCTCACCTTCGGTATGGAATGCAATTCTATTTGAGATTTACCCGAGGTTGATTTTGACAGTTTGCAAGTAATACAGTTTTCGACAAATTTTCGTACGTATTTAGACATATGCTGGAACCAATACTGCGTATATACTTTATCTAAAATTTTTTCCCACCCCAAATGCATGATGGCCTCATGGACATGATTAATGACGGACCATCTGAATGCCCTCGGAATTACTGGTAGACACCTAGTTCGACCATTTCTCTGTATCTCCCTATGTAGTATCCCCGAACGCAATTCATAAGACTTTGCCAATTCATGATGAAATTCATCGCTCTGCAATTTTGCCACCAAATCAGAAATTTCAACATATCGATGCTGTTCCGCAATTATCCAATTGTCTGTGATGTCCGCCAGCTCTATGCACATTTCTATTACTTTCGTTGCAATAGGCGATTTTCTGATCACTATGGGGCTACGCGAGAGGAAGTCTACATGCGCCATGCTATTTCCCTTTCTGTACTCTACCTCAAAATCAAAAGATTGTATATACGCCCACAAACGATGGACCCTCGGCGTCAAATCTACTTTATGACGACTGGCTTTCAGGGCGTTACAATCAGTATATACCACAAATGATTGGCCATGTAAATAATGGCGAAAATGATTCACTGCATTAAACACAGCCAGCGTTTCAAGATCGTAAGAGTGGCATCGCGATTCTGCACCTGTCGTGCATTTTTACTCTATAACTCGTGGTTTACTGTCTACTTTATGCATCAATATGGCGCCATACCCATCTGCACTAGCATCTGTATGCAGTTCAATTGGGTACTGCGGGTCATAAATGATCAATGCAGAATCGCTCACTTATGTGGATATAACTTCTTGGCGCACCTGCTCGTGCTTGTCACACCATTTAAACGTATTATGCTTTGACGTTAGTAAATACAAGGGCTTCATTTTTTCAGAAAATTTGGGAATAAACTGTCGAAAATAAGATGACAAGCCAATGAACTGTCTCAGTTGTGTAACTGTCTGTGGTGGCGGTAATGCAGCCAATGCTTGTATCTTTTTCGGATTTGGCCTTATTTCACCATTTTCAATTTGATAGATCATGATCAATTTGATTTTAAGTAGGTACACTTGTTTATGTTAAAGGAAAACCCTGCCTTGGCTAACCTCTGCAACAGCTCTTTGAGTCTGATGAACGCCTCCTCTTTTGTGCTAGCTACTATCAGAACGTCATCTATGTAAACAACTGCATATGAGAGTACTACATCCCCTAAAGCTTGAAAGAATGCTCTTTGAAACACAGATGAGGTGTTCTTGAGACCAAAGGGCATAGTAAGGAATTCATATTGGCCTTCTGTAGTGACGAATGCAGTTCGTTTAATAGACTTAGATTTTATTGGGATTTGATAAAATCCGCTTGCCATGTCCAAACTAGAGAAATACAAGCTGCCACGCAACCTCTCAATCTAATCCGATATTAGTGGCAATGGATACTTATCATTTGTATTCGCATTTAACTCTCGATAGTCAATACACAATCGATCACTACCATCCTTTTTCTTCACCAACAACATTGGACTAGCGAATGGTGAACAACTCGGACGTATGACATTGGATGCAAGTAGTTCCTGTATTTTGCTTTTCACCAGCAACTTTTCCTCAGTACTCTGTCTATACGGACGTCTCCCAATCGTCTTATTGAAATCAGTCAAACGGATTTCTAGCTCACGTTCGTAGTAACTCTCCTAATTGGTATACCCTTTATAAATGTTGGAGCATATGATTTCAGCAATTCTGCAAGTTTGGCTTTATCGGACTGACTCTATTATTTATGATATCCATGAAATCCAACTCAACAATGCTGGACAGTGTATTGACAGTATTTGTTTTATAAAGAGCAAATTTGTTGGCATCAATTGACACTCCAAAACCCTGACCCAGAATTTCACGACCGATCAGCACATCATACTTTAGATATTTATCCATGACTACATGGAAAAGGATTTCAATGGAAAATACACAAATTTTTACAGTGCACATTGGGCGATTTTCCCAAAAAAGTGGCATAAAGTCAAAAAATTGATGGTAGAATATTAAAAAAACCTTGTTATTTATTAATAGTAAACACTTCAGGAAGCTTGAAAAAATTTTTTTTTTTCGATGGGTGGCAACTCTCTTTATGTGGCCTCTTAAAGTCGGCTGATTGCAAGCAGATTTTGATTGTAAAAGTTACCGCGAAAATTTTACTTCTGCAATCGATCAGTGTGCGTATGTTTTTATGCAGTTAAATATATGTATTTAGTATGGAAAACAAAGATGAAAGTATATGTAATCTGTATGTTATGGCAAAATTACATATATATTTGTGTTGTTGTTTTTGTCCAGTGTTGTTGTTGGTTGTATTTGAACTAAAATTTTAACAATTTTAATCGTGTTCCATGAGGTATTTCTATATCAAGAGCAAGGCAGAACAGGCAACTAATAATGACAAGTTACTAACTTAAATGTCTATTTTCATTTGGTAAAAATCTCATTTCCCCGTTTTCCCCCGTTTATACAAAAAATGCACTTGTAGTTGTTGTTGCGATTACCAACAGCGATCGATTTTTAACTGCTTATTTTTAATGTTTGTAATAATATAACTACATTTATGAATAAAAATATGTTATCTTTTTTATTGAATATTATGTCTAAGTATAATAAAGTAAAGCATTTCATTTTGTTTCAATTTTAGTTGAACATTTATAATTTGCTCTTAAATAAATGCACATATTAGTGGCGGCCTACACATATGCGGAAAAAAAGAGGTGACCCAAATGTCGAAAAACAAATTCCGAAATTAAAGTTAAATACAACGAACATTTTAAAAAAAAATGTATGTCTCTAGCTTTATTTTTAGACTTTATGCCGCCAAAATCGACAAATCGCGCATAGTGCAGTGGACAAAATTTGCATTGTGCATGTCACCGAACCATCTCCAATGCCGCTGATCATTACAGTATTGTTGAGTCTTTATACCCGCTACTCATAGAGTAGAAGGGTATTATAACTTTGTTAAAACCGAAAATGTATGTAACAGGCAGAAGGAGACATCTCCGACCCCATAAAGTATATATATTCTTAATCAGTATCAACAGTCGAGTCGGTATAGCCATGTCCGTCTGTCTGTCCGTCGGTCCGTGTGAACACCTGGATCTCAGCTATTATAAGAGCTAGAGCTACCAAATTTTGTGTCAATATGTACTATAACTGCACGCTTATCAAGTTTATTTTAGATTTTTGCCACGCCTCCACCCGCCCCTATATATTAAAAAAAAGATTGACTACAGCTGCAATATTAGCTCTACAGCAACAGTTTTTAATATACGTCATAAGTATATTGCGGACGTTTCGTGAAAATTTCAGTAAGATTGGACTATAAACATGGAAGATATTAAAGAAATAGCAGTGCCATGTGACCACGTGTTTTGTCTGTTTTATTATGTTATTTATGCAAAATATGCAGGTTCAACTCCGGCGGCAAGCACTTTTTTTTTCAACTATATGTACTAAAGTTATTTGCACTGATCATTTTTGCAATTTTATAGTAGATCCAAAAAAGGTGCAGTGCCTGAGTGGATGTGGTCGTTGTCTGTGAAGCGCAAGGGTACGGGTTCGAATCCCACTCGGTCCGGTCCGAGTTTTCTGAAATCTGTTTTTTTTTTCAAGTATTTATATATTTTAAATTAAGTTTAGTATTAAATGCATTTGATTAAAAAGAATTTTATGGGAAGTGAAGTGAGTGAGTTGGTATTAGTTTTTGTCCTGTACGACAAGCTGAATGATCTCATAGGGCAACTTTGCCGGTCCAAAAAACAATGTGCTAATAGCGGAGTGGTTATTGTTGCAGCAAACTGTGCATATTAACAAGATTTTTGATATCCACGGTTCGAATCCCCTGTGAGGGGCATACATTTTTTTTTTGTTTTCTCTTCTGTTCTTATTTTTATTTTTTTTTTTAGCATTATGCTACATCTTCTTTTAAAATCGATGATAATGATAAGGCGAGTTAGAAAAACAAATTTGAGACTGCGAGATGTGTTTTTTCGCAAAGTTGTAGCGGGTATACCACAGTCGGGCGCGCTCGACTGTAGCTTTTCCGACTTGTTTTCCATTAAACTTATCAACTAATTTTTCTTTCAATAACGAGCACTCCGCTCCTGAATCAAAAAAGTATGGAATATATTCACCCAGTTGGTACAGAACTCCTCTTGGTTCAACGACCGACCATAGATTCACTCGCTTCTCACGTGTTTCCCTTGCTCGTAGACGAAGTATTCGTAGTCCAAGTTGTTGCAAGATGGCCCAGCTGACCACACTTGTAGCAGGTCACGTTGGACAAGTCTCTCTTCGATGTGGAGTTGCTGCGAGTAGAATTATTCTTGGATGTACTTGATTCTGCTGAAATCCAGCTGCGGCATTCCACGATCTTGTGTCCAGATTTTTTCTGGTCGAGAGATATAATCTGATGTTTTCCCATCACTTCTTTTGCCATATGCATAGGCACGTTATTGTTGTTCCATTTCACTGCGTGTACTGATATTCGTTGTAAACAACAAACGTTGCAGCCTTCTGTCCAACTGCGCAGTATGTGTCAGCACAACGGACACGGCAATTTCCTCATTGCACATTTGCTTCCACTTCGATAGCATACACCGTTAAGCACTCGCTTGGTCTGGGCCCGCCGCTGAACATATTTAGCACGATTCCTGCCGGAGTCACTACGCCTTCATAACGTTGAACGAACAAGTTTCGGAATTCCGGCCACTTCATTCCGCTGTAGCAAATTTGAGACAACCACTGAGAGGCTCCTCCTTCCAATGAATTGCTTAGCGCCATGACCAGAGCGCTACCTTCCAAAACACTTTCTGCCATAATTATGTCGACGGTTTTACACCACGAAGCTGCATCTGCATTTGCTATGTCAGGATTAAATCTTGGCAGCATTACTTTATTACTGGGTACCGCTGCCATCTTGGAAGTCTGCACGCACTTCATTAAGTCCAGAAAATTCTTGTTTTGCGCCTCAAGTAAAGCACGCCACTGATCACTCGTAAAATCTTGTGGCGAGGCCGATCCCACTTCTGATGTAGGAGAAAGAGATCTGGGCTGATCTCCTTCCATTGTTTTTATATAATTTGTATAACTTAAAGAGCACAGCAAGTCGCCTGCAAGATGGTAAGTCGTCCGTCTCTTTTACCGGGTTCTACTCAACTGCCCGTTCCACAGCGTGGCGTCGTTCGTTTTTTTCGTCTCTCTACCCAGTATTTCTTCACGTTCATTCAGCAAGGTATATCATCATATTCATTCTTTTTGCATGTACACTCTCACATAATAGTACATCTGCATGTACACTCTTACATACTAGAACATCTGCAGGCACCATGCTCATTCGAATTGCCATTCAAATGATGCTCGTTATATAACAGAATTCATTCCTCTAACATACTCTGTACTATTTTTCAATTGAATTCAAACTCTACATTGGTCTGTTACCAGGCTGCGACACATGTATATTTGCTTTAATTTATTTGACAAAAAAATACTTCGAAATTAAGTATATGGAAGTATATGTGTATGTGGATGTATATGTTTGTGTGGATGTATGTACATTCATATGTATATATATTTGCTTTAATTTATTTGACAAAAAATACTTCGAAAATGTGTATATGGAAGTATATGTGTATGTGGATGTATATGTGTGTGTGGATGTATGTACATTCATATTTATGTATATTTCCTTTAATTTATTTGACAAAAAAAATACTTCTAAATTGTGTATATGGAAGTATATGTGTATGTGGATGTATATGTGTGTGAGGATGTAAGTTAACATAGAGTTAACATACAGGACTTAACGAGACTGTCTGTAACGTTCCTACGTTCGCCGGCCCCCTGACATTTGAGCCGTTTGGCAACACTAGATCAACACTTTTAGGTGACAGGGCTAGCTTCGCGTTAAGAATATTTTGTACTAAGTTTTAGTTGGACTTTGACAATTAAGGAGTTCAGTATCGTAACAGGCCAAGTCTTTTTGTTTGGAACATTAATCTGAATAAATTAATAACTGGCGCCCAACGAGAAAAAACTCGAGTGAAATCAACTCACATATTTTCGATACAGAAGTACAAAAAAAATAAATAAAACAATTAAACTTTCATATAATTACAAAGATAAAACCCTGACCTTAAGACCAAAAGAACTGTGGCTGGCTTGGTTTATAAAATTGTATTATATTGAAAAACATAAAATAAAAAAAGAAAATAGCAACCAAACCAATAAAAAAAAAAAAAACGACAACTAAAACGGCAGCAAGCAGCAAGTGACAATCGCCACCAACAACAACAACGAAGAGCAAAGAAACTGATGACTGCGGAAGAAGCACCAACAGAAGTAAACGGCAGCAAGCAGCAAGTGACAACCGCCACCAGCCACAACAACGAAGAGCAAAAAAACTGATGACAGCGGAAGAAGCAGCAGCAGAAGCAGCTATTAATTTTATAAAAAAACAAGTGGGTAGGGCTACTGTCGAGCGCTTGACAGTAAGATACCCTTCTCCCAATTTTTAAAATCCGTTACAAACGTGTAACGACACTCATAATTTCAAACAGAAATTTTGCACAAATACTTCTACTACATATAGCTTTCTCGCTCACACTCACACAGCGACGCACGTTAAGAGTGACGTCGACGTCGGCGTCAACTACGGAAAGCAGCGCGCAGGCTGAAAACGTTGACTAGAATAACTCCTGTGTTATTGATCCGATCGGATTGTAATTTGGAGAATATGTTCATATCGCATTCAGCTTTATAGATACCAAAGCAGAACTTAATAAGTTGAATACTTTGTTTAATATTCACAAATTACCGATTTGCGGGGGCGGTGGTCGTGGCATCAAACATGTGAAATAAACTTCATCTGCTTGGGAAATATGGGAATCTTCATGCCAAATTTGGTGTCTCTAGCTCTTTTAATAGCTAAGATCCGTTGTCTCAAACAGACAGACGGACAGCCGGGCAGACGGACAGACAGACGGACATGGCTCAATCGACTCGGCTAGTGATCCTGAGAAAGAATATATATACTTTATGGGGTCTGCCACGCCTCCTTTGCCTGTTAAATACATTGCACAAAGTTAGTATACCCTTTTTTGACCATTTTCAATGGTCGAAGGGTATAAAAATCCGAGAATAGAAACAAAATTTCAATCTAAGGGCATTTCAAAATCAATCTTTGTAAGGAAAATTTTTTGGCCCTCTATTTTGGAGCAATCTTATGAGTGACAGTGAATTGGAGGAGCTGGTGTCTGATATTTCTCAACGACTAAAAGAAAGTAAGACAGAACGAAGCACTGCTAATAGTGAAAATAATTGATGGTCCGATCAACGATTAATAGGCAAAATGAATATTGATGCTAATAGTTTAAAAATTCTAATCGAGACTGCAGTCAATGCTGCACTCGACCACCAAGCAAAAAGTTTTGCATCGAAGTTACAAGAAGTAGAAGATAAATTCAAAAGTTCCAAATAACCACACCAGAGGTTGAGGTATTTAAAGACTCAGAGATAGATACGAGCGTCGAGTGCCATGAGACACTTGACATTGTAAAATCAGTCCCCGAATTCGAAGGGAAACATGAGACATACGTGTCTTGACGAAAAGCTGCACACACAGCATACAAAGTTTTTGAGGTATACCAGCGCAGCTCAAAACATTACCAAGCATTGGGTATTTTAAGAAATAAAATACAGGGCCCTGCCGACATGGTACTGTCCTCATATGATACACCACTGAATTTCAAAGCCATTATAAATAGATTAGACTTTACGTACGCTGACAAGCGACCAATCTATTCAATAGAACAAGAGCTGTCAACACTTCGTCAAGGAAACTTGACATTGATAGCATATTATGATGAAGCTGAGCGAAAGCTTACGCTCCTCGTAAATAAAACTTTCATGACATATGACGCTTACTTGGCTGCTTCTCTCAATGAGAAATACAGAGCAGATGCTTTAAGAGTATTTATCTCTGAAATTAAGAAATAGCTAAGCGACATACTCTTCTCAGCGCGACAAAAGGATTTGCCATCGGCCTTAGCATTAGTTCAAGAGGTCGAGTCAATTACCGAACGCTTTCATTTTGCAAATAATTATGCAAGAAGTCTGGAAGACAGGGCTCAGCGAAATGAGCAACGTTATCAAAAACAACAGACTACAGAACGCTCGCAGCAAGGTAAAAACCCATATTATCTTAAACCGCGAGTACGTAATAATGGCCCGCCCCAAAGGCAAGAGGCACCACAGCCAATGGACATGAACAGTTCGTTTAGATTTAGGCAACCCACACAACACCAGGCAAATCAAGGGGTTCATGCCTACTCCCCTTTTCAAAATCAAATCCAAAAAAGACCCAATAGTGGAACAGCTAGGTTTACAGGACGAAAGCAGCAGAGAATAAATAACATCTCATAAGAAGATCACCAATATGACCCAAGTGAACAAGAATACGATACGCTCGCCGAGTCCGAGGTAGCTGATTTTGAAGATGAAATTGCACAAACTGAAGAGCTTAATTTTTTAGAAATGACTCTCTGTTACCGTTTGTAGAACGAATGATAGCAGGGAACACAATAAAATTACTGATCGATACAGGGGCCTCGAAAAACTATATAAAACCTCTAGGGAATCTTTAAAACATAACGCCGGTAAACAAATCCTTTTTGGTAAAATTCCTTCACGGTCTTAACCCTGTTCAAAAAAAATGTTTTATGCATCTCTTTAACACTACAACAACGCTACACTAGATTTCAAAAATAAGATATTGCGTACCGAATCTGGATCTGAGGAAATTCAGTTCCTAGAGTGCGCAAATGTAAATTTCATAGAAGTTCAAAACATAGAGGTCACAGAAAAAATAAAGCAAAAGAATTTCAGGAAATGCTGAAAGCTAGAACTAATGTTTTCGCAGACCCTTACGAAGCCCTTCCATACAACACTAACATTGTAGCGACTATAAGAACTGAAAATGAGGACCCGATATATTCAAAATTATACCCCTATCCGATGGGAGTGTCTGATTTTGTAAACGCAGAAACAAAAAGTCTTCTAAGAGATGGAATAATAAGACCATCACGATCCCTCTATAATAATCCTGTGAGGGTAGTAGACAAAAAGGAACAGACGAAAAGGGAAACAAAAATAAAAGACTTGTAATTAACTTCAGAAAATTGAACTCTAAAACTATTGCCGACAAATACCCCATACCCAATATTGTAGCCATACTATCAAATCTTGGTAAAGCAAGGTATTTTACAACGCTTGACCTAAAATCAGGATTTCACCAAATCCTTCTTGCAGACAAAGATAGAGAAAAAACTGCTTTTTCTGTAGGTAACGGGAAATATGAGTTTTGTAGACTGCCTTTTGGACTAAAAAATGATCCTAGTATTTTCCAAAGGGCTATTGACGATGTGATAAGAGAGAAGATCGGAAAACCCTGCTATGTTTACGATGATGACGTAATCATTTTTTCTGAAAGCATGGAAGAGCACGAGCAGCACATCGCATGAGTATTAGATCAATTGTATCAGGCAAGTATGAGAGTTTCATGGGAAAAGTCACAGTTTTTCAGAGTAAAGGTCGATTATCTCGGATTTGTGGTCTCTCGGGGAGGTATTTCAACAAACCCTAGCAAAGTTGAGGCAATAAGCAAGTTTCTAAAACCGACAACCTTGTTCTGGTTTCGGAAGATATTATGCTACTTTACCCTGATTATCAGAAACCATTTGACCTGACAACCGACGCCTCGACCACCGGCCGAGGAGCAGTCCTATCTCAAGATGGGAAACCAATTACTATGATATCCAGAACTCTTAAGGAGCGCGAATTACTCGCACTAGTGTGGGCTCTTAAAAACCTAAGAACTTATTTTTATGGCGTACAGAATTTGAACATCTACACTGATCACCTTACCTTACCTTTGCGGTCTCGGATAAAAAATCCTAATGCAAAGATTAAAAGGTGGAAGGCTTTCATTGACAACCATAATGCAAAAATTTTTTATAAGCCAGGGAAAGAGAATAATGTAGCCGATGCTTTGTCCCGACAAAGTTTTTTTTGCCCTTGAAGAGGATGCATCTTCCGATGTTGTAACCATACATAGCGAAGAATCACTAACTTACACTATCGACTATTCTGATAAGCCTATAAACTGTTTTAGGAATCAAATTATTTTAGAAGAAAATGCGGTAGCTTCAACACGTACTATAATTATGTTTGGTCAGAAAACAAGGCACATCATACATTTTAACGATAAACAACAACTAATGGAGTTTGTTTGTGGTGGTGGCAGTGGCTTCTTCCTGCTTGGATGGGGTGCACTTGCTGCAAAAAAATGAAAATAAACCGACGCGAAAAAAAACAATTCGACTTGAAGAAAACAATGCGGGGCGCGTGCGATCACTTCACTTTATATTTTCAAACTGAAACTCTATGTAATTATACCCTTCGACCATTGAAAATGGTCAAAAAAGGGTATACTAACTTTGTGCAATGTATGTAACAGGCATAAAGAGGCGTGGCAGACCCCATAAAGTATAAATATTCTTCCTCAGGATCGCTAGCCGAGTCGATTGAGACATGTCCGTCTGTCTGTCCGTCTGTCCGTCTGTACGTCTGTCCGGCTGTCCGTCTGTTTGTTTGAGACAACGGATCTAAGCTATTAAAAGAGCTAGAGACACCAAATTTGGCATGGAGGTTCCTATGTTTCCCAAGCAGATAAAGTTTATTTCAAATGTTTGATGCCACGCCCACCGCCCCCGCAAATCGGTAATTTACGATTATTAAGCAAAGTATTAAATTTATAAAGTTGTGCTTTTGTATGTATAATGCTTAATGCCATATAAACGTATTCTCCAAATTACAATCCGATCGGACTAATAACACAGGAGTTATTCAAGTCAACGTTTTCGATACAAATGTATGAGCAGCATCTTAAGTCTAACTTAGCATTACTTTGGATAAAAGAGCGCGAGAGCTTTGGTGACTCTCGCACTGTTTACGCCGCAACACTGCCTACTTTTAGGCGGTTACGTTTCGACGTAAACATCCCGCCCCCCTTGCAATACTATTGCAAGTATTAGGATGGAGCCGGGATCTTTTTTAGATGCCGCTGGATGGGCGTTAGGGGCGCTGGCGAACTATGTCTTGAAGACACCGGATAGTACCCAACCAAACAGAGTGTTCTGGGCCAACGGCAGTCCACCGTGGGATGGAACAAGCCCGGGTAGAATCACGTCACCGTAGACGTCGGCCCCCAGAACAAAGGATACTCTGCTCGGGATGTGGCACCGGGTGTCCGCCAGCGTGATACCTGGATAACATTGGCTAAGGTCCTTGCCAACCTTCTGTGCCGGAGTCCGCACATGCACATCTTCCAACTTCAGAGTCACGGTGGTAGCGAAGTCTGGCGCTACCCGCGACCTGAACAAGGCGCGGCAAAACCCCTTTTCGGCGGAAAGGCCAAAGGCCGTTGCCAGTGAGGTGGGCATGCGGCTGTGTGGACTACACGCGTCCAACAGCACACGCACCTCAAAGGTTTTGCCGGCTACGTCTAGGCTTACTAAGGCCGTCGGCAACATGCTGATTATTGCCGATTGGGTAGTCGCCAGGGACTCTGTCGGTGAAAGAGGAGATGGGGATGGCGTGGGGGCTTGCATCTCGGATTGGCTGCTCGGGAGATGGAGGAGCGTATGGTGGTCCTGGCCGCATGTGCGACAGGTACCACCACTGCGACATGAGCCTGTTGAGTGCTCATGGGCGAGGCAGTTCGGGCAGTATCTATTGATTAATACTGCCCGGAGACGCTTCTCCGCAGCCAGATGCAGGAAGCGTTGTCACTTCTTCAGTGCGTGGACACCTCGGCAGACGCGGCACCGGAAGGAGTTCACTCCTTTGGGTCCGCTTGGCTTCGCTGCCCTTTGTGGTTGCGCCTTGCGTGGTGCCATTTTTTTCACTAATCTGAAAGTAGAAGGTGGATATATGGATTAGTGTCTGCCGGACATATATCCACTAAAGGACAACACAAGGTTAGGAGGGTGTCTGGACGGTGTCCTCTATGGGAAGGAGGACTACTTTTACGGTGGGCATTTGATGACGCCAAGGGTGGTGAGGATATCCACCACGCGGACAATGTCATCAGCGCCAGGATAAACGGCTTGGATGCGGCCCAGACGGCATTCGTTGACTGGTAGGTTGTCTTCTTTGACAACCACCATATCGCCGATTTGGAGGTTTCGCGTTGGTAGTTGCCATTTGGAGCGTTTGTGCAACTCTTTGAGGTACTCCTCTTTCCAACGAAAACAAAACTGCAGAGCCTTGAGTCGTTCCCATCGATTGATGATGGATACAGCGTCTTCTTGGATTTCAGGCTCTGCGATGGACATGAGCGGACCGCCGATTAGAAAATGGCCGGGAGTCAAGGCTAAAAGATCGGTGGGGCTCTCAGACATTGGAGAGATTGGCCTGGAATTAAGGCACGCTTCGACCTTGCAAAGGAGTGTGGATAGTTCTTCGAACGTATATTTTAGTGAGGAAGTGGACTTGTAGAAGAGCGTTTTAAAGCTCTTTACTCCAGCTTCCCATAAGCCACCCATGTGCGGCGCGCTGGGAGGATTGAAGTGCCATGCGAGGTTGTGATGGCTGTATTTGGTGGATATGTCAGCCTTCACTGCCTTCATAAACTCTGTTGACAGGACTTTGGAGGCTCCGACGAACGTCTTTCCGTTGTCGGAGTATACATTATGGGGGCAGCCGCGTCTCGCGACGAAACGTGCGAAGGCTGCGAGGAACTTCTCGGTTGTTAGATCCGAGGTTGCTTCTAAATGTATGGCCTTTGTGCTGAAACACACGAAGACACATACATAGCCCTTGGTTATGAGGCAAGCTCGACCAGTGAAATTTTTGATTTCAAAAGGACCCGCGAAGTCGAGTCCCGTGTGGGTAAAGGGTCGAGAAAAGGAGACTCTCGCAGAGGGCAAAGTACCCATGAGTTGAGTTTGCAATTTTTTGCGTTGGAGAATGCAAACTCGACAGGAATTGATAGTGGCTTTCACTAAAGTTCGGAGTTTCGGAATCCAGTAGCGTGATCTTATTAGACGCATCATTAATTGATTTCCACCATGGAGGGAGATACGATGTGTGAAACGGACGAGGAGGTGTGAGAAGGTACATGAGTACGGAAGGATGATCGGGTGCCGTTCATCATAGCTTAAAGAAGCGGATGTTCTCACACGACCGCATGATCTCATAACTCCGCTGGCGTCAATAAATGGATTTAAATTAATGATGTCACTACTCCTTGCAATCTGTTCTTTGTTCAACAGACAGTTGTACTCTTTCTGGAATTGAGTACGTTGGGTGTTTCGAATGAGCAAATCTTGAACTTTGGAGAGTTCAGAGCTGCTGGCATCTGGAGAGAGCACAAGATCAGGCTTGCGACACCTTTGTATAAAACGGTATGCGTAAGTCATCACCCGCAGTGCTCTGTCGAGCTCGGAAAATCTCTCCAAGATACAGTCGGATGAAGGAGGCAACTTAGTTAAGTTGCATTTAACAGGACGAAGCTCTTCGTCTGTTTCGTGGGCAACATCAATCGCAACAGGCCAGTGTTCTGCTGGAAGGATCAGCCAATCGGGTCCATGCCACCAGAGACTATTGCCAATGAGTTCCTCTGACGAGACACCTCTACTGGCAAGATCGGCAGAGTTCTGCTCAGATCTGACGTGGGACCATTTGCTCGAACTAGTGAGCTGAGTTATCTTAGCTACTCTGTTAGCCACGAAGGTCGTCCATTTACATGGAGGCTTACTAAGCCAGGCTAACACAATTGTGGAGTCAGTCCAATAGTACTCTTCGTAGCTATTGACTGGGAGCTGAGGGAGGAGTGTTGATGATAACTCGGCTAGCAGTAATGCACCGCAAAGTTCCAATCGAGGCAAGGAGATGGTCTTCACAGGAGCTACTCTGGTTTTGGCTACAAGGAGATGGCTCGAAATATTGTGTTGATTTTCAACACGGATGTAGATAGCTGCTCCGTAGGCGCGCTGAGATGCATCGCAAAAGCCATGGATTTGGAGCTTAGCTAACGGGGTATATTGGACCCATCTGGGGATCCGAATCTTCTGGAGGGATGAATAACTGGATAGGAAATCCTGCCAGCGTTGTTGAAGCTCTAGAGGCAACGCTTCATCCCATCCAAGATTTTGCAGCCATATCTCCTGCATGAAAATTTTGGCACGGACCACAAATGGTGCCAGCCAACCTGCGGGATCGAAGAGTTTAGCGATGTGAGATAGAACTACACGTTTAGTGTAAGACTGTCCCACATCTGCTTCGGAGGGGGCAAAGAGAAACTCATCCGTACGCGCTTGCCAGCGTATACCTAGAGTCTTTGCTAAGCTCGCTTCCTCTAGTTCGAGGAAATCGGCATTCAATAGATGGTCCTTGGGGATCTTAGCTAGCACATCCTTGTGGTTGGAGGTCCACTTTCTTAAGGGAAAGCCAGCTGTCTCAAGAGCCTTGCGTAACTCTTCTATGGACAATGTGGCGCGCCTTATGGAGTGCGCGCCGGCAAGGACATCGTCTACATACATGTAGTTGGATATGATGTCGCTGGCAAGAGGAAGATGTGTGCTTACATCCTGGGAAAGTTGTTGGAGAACCCGAATGGCCAAGAATGGAGCACAGTTTACACCGAAAGTGACTGTGTTGAGTTCATAATCACAAACTTCGCCTTTTGGGTTTCTGAACAGGATTCGTTGAAATGGCGTGTGACTCGTGTGGACGAGTATCTGCCGGTACATCTATGTGATGTCGGCATTGAAAACAAAGCGGAAGAAACGCCATTTCAAGATCTGCATAGTCAGATCGGATTGGAGAACGCGTCCTGAGTGTAGAATGTCGTTCAAGCTTTTCCCATTGGAGGACGGACTGGAGGCGTTAAAAACAACGCGAACTTTCGTAGTGGTGCTCTCAGGTTTGAAAACAGCATGATGAGGGAGATAAAAATTGTTGCAGTCGTTACTTGGGGAGACTGGCCTCATGTGGCCCAAATCTAAATACTCCTGAATGATGGAGTCGTACTGCTCTTTTAAAGGAAAGTTTCTCTTTAAACGACATTCGTTTCTGAGAAACTGAGCGAGTGCGATGGACCTTGAATCTCCTAGTTCGAAAGTTTCAGAGTTCTTAAAGGGAAGTGTAATGACATACCTGCCCTCTTTGGTTCTGGAAGTGGTGCGAAGAAAGTTGTTTTCACACGCTGAATCAGAAACTTTTACCAGCTTGGCTGGTAGATCTTCCACAACCCAAAACTTGGTGAGAAGATCATCAAGCCTTTGCTCTTCGCTGATCTTGACCCTCGTGGTGAAGGATGAAACTGTCGTAAGATTCGACTTGGCTACTGGTCCTGTGAGGACCCAGCCGAACATGGGGTCTTGACCGAGCAAAGTTCCACAAATTTTGGACACAGAGCCACCCTTTATAAGTTATTTATTTATTTATTTGAGAGCTCTGGTGGAAGTGCGGATCAGCGAGTTGGAGGTTTGGCAGGTCCTTCAAAAGGTCTTTAGAAATTGGGTAGGATGGAAGGTTACCTGCCAATTGAGGAAGAACAAAGGCTGCAGTTTCTAGCTGTAACCTGGGAGTGATCGGGGAGCCACTCTGGAAGTGGCATAACTTTTGAGGATTGGCTGAGACAGCTTGATTTAAGTCAGCTACTTGAACTTGCACGGCTTGGTAGGAGGGCTTTATGATGTTAAGCATCCGTTCGGAGATGAACGTAGCCTCTGATCCTGGATCGATCAGTGCACGTGCCTTATAAGTCATGCCCAAATGGCAAACGTTTATAAGAGCAGTGCCGAGAAGAACACCTTGTGTGTTCGCCGTGAAGTAATTCTGAATATTAGTCGTCGGAGGAGTGGACTGTATATTAGAATTCTGGGGAGTTGCTGCAGAAGTTGTCGAAGAGAGCGCAGGAGGAGGGGGGGCACGATGCAGGAGCGTATTGTGGCGACCCTTGCAGGTAAAACAATTGTGTTGACTCGTGCAATCTTTAAGGATATACCCTCTTGCGAAACAATTCAGACACAACTTTTGCTGTTTGATGAACTTGGACCTTTCATCAACAGCCATTTGGAGAAAGCGCGGACACAGACGTATAGGATGGTTCTCCTTTGAACAGAGGTTGCAGGTTTGTGGTTTGCCTACAACCTTTGTTTCAAAGGAGTTGACCTTCCTCGTAGGGGGCTCTTTTCGAGCAGGTTTGGAAGTAGCCTGTGTGCTTGTGCTAGGTTGCACATCCTCTATCGCTTCTAGTGTGCGATAGCGTTCTGACAGAAAATCTGACATTTCCTGCCATGACGGAATTTCAGCCTTGTTCTGTACTGACTGTTCCCAAAGTGACAGTGTCAGCCTTGGCAGCTTAGACGAACAGAGGAAGACTAGAAGGCAATCCCAATTCTCTGTGCTGATTTTGGAATGTTCTAGAGCCGTTAAGCAACTTTGTATTGTGCTTTGAAGAACTTGGATAGCGGCTCCAGATTCATGAGAGACTGACGGAAGATTGAAGAGGGTTTTCAGTTGGCTGTTGACTAACAGCCTCTTATTTTCAAATCTGTCCGTCAAGTTCTTCCAAGCAGAAGAGAAACCTTCATTCGTAAGAGGGGATTTGGAAACGATTGCCTTCGCTTCGCCACTGGTCTTTGAATTAAGATGGAATAATTTCTCGATCTGGCTTAAACCGGGATCGGAAATGTAGACCGCTGTGAAGAGATCTCGGAAAGTGGGCCATTTCAGGTAGTCTCCGCTGAAAATTTCAGCATCGAAGGGTGGAGACCTGTAGCTTCGTGGCTGGAAGGCTACTTGTGCTGCTACAGGTGTTGGAGTGGGAGCCGTTGCGGTCTCTATACTCTCACTTAAATGAGAGGCAAGTTCCTCATATATAGAGTAGCAATGGTCATACCGGGCTTGCATGGCGATTTTGTCCTCAGCATTCGTCTCCGTTTGAGACGATGCGTTGGAACAGAGTTCATATTTAGCTCCACGGCAGTCCATATGGAGCGAAGCTGCTCAAGACGCACTCTATGAGTGTGAAGTGAACTTGTCGGAGAAGATTGAAGCCTAGCTTCGAACTGCATGAGCTTATCGCACGAGTTAATAAACTTTTGAAATGCCATTTTTAGCGCCTGGGAGATCTGATGACCAACTGAACGAGTGACTGGAGGAGCGCGCACCGAAATTGTTGGTACCTGAGCAACTTTGGATTTGACCGGAGTTGGAACTTTCCGTAGAGTAGCGGGAGAAGGAGCTCTACCAAGAAGGCAACTTGGGAGAGACCCTGAACGTCTATGCTGAGTCGTTTGTACAACAAGGTGTTTCTTGGTGTCTTTACCACTATCAATTGGCATACCAAGCTTTCAAAAAAGCTAGAAAGAATGCAATTGATGCTGAGGATTATCTTTTTATTATGAAACAATTAAATAATAAATAACAAAATAATATGCAAATCGATCGGAAAATTATCGAAAAAATATTGAGCACGGAATATGTTGTTTTATTCAAGGCAGCACTGTTTCGTAGAAAAATGGAGGACGTTGCAAAAAAAAATATAAATATTAGACTTTATAAAAATATCGATATATTTTTATTGAGTAAAAATAATTATCGGAATATTTTATACTCAGCGTGGAAATTTGAGCAAATTGACGCAATTTAATTTATGTATATACAAATAACAAATAAATTAAATTGTGAAAATAACTAAAATTAATTATTTATAATTTGAAATATATTTATAAAATAATCGATACTTTGCAACGTTGCAGCGCTTTGTGAATATAACAACACAGTGACTAAAAAGACGACAAATTGAAAAAAAAAGTGACTGAGAAAAAATCACGGTTACCCAATAAGTGATTATTTTTTAAAAATAATCGAGTTTGTTCAGCCCTGGAACGATAACACTTAAAGAGGGAAAAAAGTGGTGGTCGGTCGATTGTGATCGAACTGCGATCACTAAGCCGGCAAAAGGTAAATAAACGAAATGAAGTAATATAAAAAGAAAAATATCTTGCTGTGAATAGTATTAGTTAGTTAATAAGAATAAAAAACGAAATGTATCAATTTATGTATATGTGTGTCTTGTGCAGGTGCAGCGGAAATATTGCTGCCCGTAAATATGTATGTACGTAAATGTGTATGTATATTGATAGAATTATATTATTAAGTGAATAAATTTTTATCCCTTTTTTTTTTTTAAAAAAATGGAAAAATAAGTGTTATGTTTTTTAATATAATTTGGAGGTACAATTGCCGCTTAGGGTTCGGATTTTGGCAATGTACTTGGGCAAATATTGAGTATAAGTTTTATGCTGACATATGTATGTAATACAATTGTACATACATATGTAGTATTTGCATAAAACTTTAGGGGAAGTATGTATGTACGTGTGTATGGGAGTTTTACATGCACTTGGTAGGATTTAGTACATACATACATAAAATAATATGTGGCGGAGGTACAAAAAAAATGATTTTTAATGGAAGGACAAAACTGTGTGCAATTGAAAAAAAAGACTTGCATACATATGTACTTATATGTACATATGTAGATCTTTTTCACTGGAACCAATATGGCGATCGTCTGTATGTATGTACTTACAAGTGCACATATGCACATACAGAGGTTCGCCAACGTTTGGAAAGAAATTAATATTTTCTTTTAGGAGCAGTTGCACACAGCACCTCCGCCTCAGACAAGTAAGAAAAAATCATGTACTTATCTGAACTAAATCCCTGAAGAAGCTTAAGCCGTGGCTGAGGTTCGAGCGGAGTGGGGGGATGATAATCCAGCGACGTAAGTCCAAAAAAGTAGCAGAATCCGGCTCGAAGGACCAATGAATGTGGTGGCGGCAGTGGCTTCTTCCTGCTTGGCTTGGGGTACACTTGCTGCGAAAAAATGCGATATACCGACGCGAAAACAATTCGGAAATAAAAATACGACAATGCGGGGCGCGTGGTGTTCACTTCACTTATATTTTCTCAACTGACTTCATGTAATTTTACAATGTAATCTTAAGTCTAACTTAGCATTACTTTGGATAAAAGAGCGCGAGAGCTTTGGTGACTCTCGCACTGTTTACGCCGCAACACTGCCTACTTTTGGGCGGTTACGTGTCGACGTAAACAGAGTTGATGTTTGATGCGGTTAACAAAGATGTATGGAATGCAATTGCATGTTACCTACCAATTCTCGCATTTGTTCAGAACAAACTTGTGGAAACATTCCCATCCACAAAATTCTGGCATACTAAGCGAATGGTCGTTGATGTTCTTGATAAGAATGAACAGATAGAAATAATTATTGCAGAACATAAAAGAGCACACAAAACGGCTCAAGAAAATGTAAAACAAATAATGCAATATTATTTTTTTCCGAAAACGACTCGCTTAGTAAACGCAGCTTTTTTTTAACTTCTAATATTTTTATAACCCAAAACAATTTTCCCCTCCAAAAAGTAATTTTTTTTTAAATACCCCATTTTTTCTTATATAATATAATAAATATTTTTTTATTTTTTTTCAAGGAACAAAAATTTTTTTTTTTTTTTTAAAATTTTAAAATTTCCCTTTTGTATACCCCATACCTCCTAAAACTTTTTTTTAAAAAAAACCCCCAAAATTAAAATTTTTAATTTTTTCCCCAAAACCAAAACCTTTTTTTTCCCCAACAAACCTTCTCTAAATTCTGAAACAATCTCCAACGCTCCACCCCTACACAGCTCATCGAATGGGCAAGTAGAAAGATTTCATAGCACTCGTGCAGAAATAGCGCGGTGCTTGAAAATAGAAAAACACCTGAATGACACAGTTGAACTGATTCTTCAGTCAACTATTGAATACAATAGAACAATACACTCTGTTACCAACAAAAAACCAATCGAGATAATACATTACTCTGCACCAGGTTTTGAAGCAGGTGCAAAATGAATAAAGCTCAGGAAGCACAGATGAAAAAGTAATGAAACTAGAAGGAATAGAATTTTTAAAATCAAATAGAAGATTGGGTAATAAATTGACTCCCTTGTATGAAGAAGAGGAAATAGAAGCAGATATGGGAACAACAGTTCTCATTAGGGGGAGGGTGGTCCATAAGGACAATTTGAAAAAATAAGTGTTATACCCTTCGACCATTGAAAATGGTCAAAAAAGGGTATTCTAACTTTGTGAAATGTATATAACAGGCATAAGGAGGCGTGGCAGACCCCATAAAGTATATATATTCTTACTCAGGATCACTAGCCGAGTCGATTGAGCCATGTCCGTCTGTCTGTCCGTCTGTTTGTTTGAGACAACGGATCTCAGCTATTAAAAGAGCTAGAGACTCCAAATTTGGCATGGAGGTTCCTATATTTCCCAAGCAGGTGAAGTTTCTTTCAAATGTTTGGTGCCACGCCCACCGCCCCCGCAAATCGGTAATTTGTGATTATTAAGCAAACTATTAAACTTATAAAGTTCTGCTATGGAATGTATAAAGCTATATATCATACGAACATATTTTACAATTCGATCGGACCAATAACACAGAAGTTATTCAAGTCAACGTTTTCAGTACAAATGTACGAGCAGCAGCCTGCGCGCTACTTTAGCAGTTGACGTCGAAACTAAAGCATTAATGAATAATTTTTCCTAATCACACATAAAAAAGATTTTAGAATGACCTATAGTCATTATATTACAGAGACATTATTAGATACAGTGAAAGGGCAACATAGAAACGCTAGGAGTATTAACATACTTGGTAGTGCTCTAAAGGTGGTAGGAGGACCTCCTGATTTTGACAACTTTAACAGGCTAATTTTAGCTATCTTTAATTGAATCAATAGACAAACAAGTTGCTATAAATACAAGAGTGCAGGAAAAAATCAATAAACTAACGGACACAATAAACATAGTAATCAATAATGAAAAAACAAAACAAATCGACACCGGTCACCTCTATGAAACACTTCTCGCAAGGGATCGAATTTTGATTTTAGAACTCGAAGCATAAATATTGTCAGTAACCCCTGCAAAGATTGAAATTGTAAACCCCACCATTCTTGATTCTAAAGATTTAGAAAATTTATTAAAAGAGCACTCTACAAAGTTTTGTTAGACGATAATTTTTACATTTTATTATTAAATTCCCAAGCCCTAGTTTAGTTTGTAAAAAGGTCACTCTATTACCTGTCTAGCACAATGACACAATAATAAATTTTACTGGATATAACAGCGTAGCGGATTGCGATAATCATTTTCTGGCGATTGGAAACTGCAGTACTACCCTCACATCAACATTCTGCAGAGAACTCCCTTTTACAACTTGCGCACAATAGCTGCACGCCGGCACTACTCGTCCCAGCCACCTCGAACAAGTTGATGTCATGAATGATGGTGTCATATTTATCAACAATGGAATGGCAACCGTTACCATGTCTAGCGGCACGGAGAAGACTATCTAAGGCACATTCTTTTTAACGTTCGAAGATGAAGTTAAAATAAATGGATCTTTGTTCCGCAACTCGAGAGCCACAGTTCAACGCCAGTAGGTTCGGCGGCAGCGGCACTCCTCAAAATCACTGGACATCAAGAGGTTTTGATCTGCCATATCTACAACGACTGAACATTCAAAAGCTGAGGTACATCGGCGACATCGAAAAACAACTCTCCATTTGGAAGACGTATCAGAACCGCGTGAGAGCAGGAAAATCAGCTTCCTGGCGAACTACCATCGATAATTTAAGGAAGTCCGAGGACGGCCTTCAACTTAGGGAGGGAGGAGTTAACATAGAGTTAACATACAGGAGTTAACGAGACTGTCTGTAACGTTCCCACGTTCGCCGGCCACCTGACATTTGAGCCGTTTGGCAACACTAGATCAACACTTTTAGGTGACAGGGCTAGCTTCGCGTTAAGAATATTTTGTACTTAGTTTTCGTTGGACTTTGACAATTAAAGAGTTCGTAACAGGACAAAGTCTTTTTATTTGGAACATTTATCTGAATAAATTAATAACTTGTATGTACATTCGTGTGTATGTATATTTAGCGGTGGTTGCCGGGTTCTAACGGAAAGGAGCCCTTCTTGCGGGAGAACGAACGGAGCCGGCAAACACGCAAATATCCACACAATAGACCTGATACTTATTTTGGTTATAGCGCCGATGAAACTATAATATATATATCCGGCTCGAAGGACCAAAATTTGGGGTAGGGCGCTGAAGCGTTGTGGAAGCAGGTCTCTTGTGGTAGATTTTTATATTTTCTAATTAAAACACTCGAATTCAAAAACTTCCGTGTGGTTTATTTCACTTATTGCTTCAATATGATCATGACTTCCTAAATTAGGGATGACAAAATCTTTTTCGCTAGAGATGGTAATATTCCGATAACTGATACGAATAAATACTAACAACTAACTAAATACTAAATTAATCGACATGAACACTGGGTATATTTTGAATAATCACGCGGGTGGTGTTTTCATTTAAATATTTAATAACACGGTTTTATTTCATGGTTCGTGGTTTTCCTAGCACTAGTTCTTATCCTAGTTAGTCCCTGCCTTCCTGCCTACTTCGCACCATCACGTTTAGCTCTAACTTTGGTTCGATATTTATATTTTATTACAGCTCACCTTGATCCTTCTGCGACAGGATTCATCCTTCTGAATTAGGCGGTCCTTGGCTGGCACTTTTAAAAACTTTTCATTTTTTTTTCTTCTCCGCGGGAGAATTTTGCTGCCGGCTTCGTTGGCTGCTCACGATCAATTGCCCTTGGCCTAATTTCGCAACTCGCGTTTCGCTGCTGTGAACATGTCGCCGCTGGCTTCGGCCGATCTTGCCTGGCTTTGCTCGCAATTGTATGGCATCACTGCTTGCCTAGCGCTGCTGCCTGCTTAGCGTCGCTGCTGGCTAAGCGTCGCTGCCTGTCTGGCGCCGCTGCCAAAAATTTTTCTCGATGCCGTCGCCTGTGCTGTCTGTGCACAAGCTCTAGGTGCCCAAGCACTGTTACTTGTAGAAGTGTTCGACTGCCTGACCAAATGTGCGAGCTCTGGGTACCGAGGTACCGTTTCTAGTACAAGTGTTCGACTGTGCGCTAGCTCTGGGTACCGAAGCACCGTTACTATGCATGGGTGCCGAGTGTCTAGAGTTTTCCTGCGTAATGTGCCTTGTTTCGCATGTTCTGCCTACGCCCTTGCCTTTGCCTATGCTTCTGCCTCAAACTGCAAATGCGCTGCTGATCCCAATACCGATTACATGGGCTGCTGGCTGTGCGATAATTTTATGCACGTAAAATGCGCTGGCCTCTCTTTAAAGATCAGAGATGCAATTAATAAAAACATCGGCCTTAAATGGTCGTGCGAAAACTGCCGGGTTGGTGAATTAGAGCTTCGAAAAGTTTTTACAATAACTTCTCTCGGTTTCTCCCGTATTCGCTCTCTTTTCACGAGTTTCATGTCCGAGTTTATGGATCTTGAGACTCATCATAACACCTTTAATGCAACAAAAAAGGATTCTCCTACATCAATGCCAATGCAGTTGATCACTCAAATGTTCCTCTTCCAGTAGCATCTGAAACATCTTCAGCCCAGAAACGACCCTCCTTTGCTGAGTTTTTACTCTCCAGTCCCGTCCTGCTCTGGGAAAATCATTGTTAGGGATATTTCTGTCTTTCCAACTTCTAGCAAACGAAAAGACAAGACAACTTTAGGAGTTGACCCTCCTCCGTTGCCTATCTTGCCTAGCTCAAGTCAGAATAAAACAAGATAGCCACGACCAATTTACTTTCTTTGTACGCAGAACATCTTTCCTGCATTCAATCTATTGGACAGAGATTACCTCTTGGTTTTTGGCGATTTTAACTTGCCCCAAGTCTTATGGTCCACTCAAGCCAATTGTTTAATTCCCTCAGTTTATAATTCATTTATTAATAGCCTTTACGAATTATGCTTATCTCAAATTAACCCGTTTCGTGACATCAGTGACAATACTCTTGACTTAATTTTTGTCTCTGATTCTCTATCTAACACGATTTTTAGAATTGATCCTCTAGTTCTTCCTGAAGATCCATATCATCCAACGCTTAATATTTTACTAGAATTGTTTACTCCAGTGCAAACGTCAATAGTTATGCCTAACTTAAAATCGCGTTGTTTTCGCAAAACTGATTTTGTTAAGCTTAACTATCTTATTTCTAATCATGATTGGTCTTTATTTTATTAGTGTTCTGATTTAAATTCTTGCATTGCATATTTTTATAAATCCTTAAATGCATTTTTTGATGTTTGCGTTCCGTGTGCATATCCGGCAAAGTCTAACTGGCTTCCGTGGTATACACGTGAACTACTAAGGTTAAAAAATGTTAAATCTCGGCTTTATAAAAAATTTACTTCATCGGGTAATCCCTCTGATTATACCCGATACATAGTTGCAAAGACAAATTTTATTACTTGCAACAGTTTATCTTATAAAAAATATTTAAATCGTTGTCGACTTGAATTTGCACGTAACCCTAAACAATTCTATAACTTTGTTAACATTAAACAAAAATGTAATAGTTTCCCACCTTATTTTTTATATGAAAACAAGAAAGCAACCAGTGATCAAGACGCTGCTGATCTGTTTGCGGACTTTTATCAATCTACCTATTCCTCTACTAACTACGACAATAATCTTCCATATCCGTATTTAACTCAGAGATCAAGTTCCGTTTCTTGTGATATGATCGATGAGGAATCTTTACGGACTAATCTCTGCTCTATTAATCCAATCTTCTCTCCCGGCCCTGACGAAGTACCAGGATGCGTACTTAGGAAGCGTACCTCTGGTGTTCCTCAGGGCAGTCATCTTGGCCCTCTACTCTTTAACCTATTTATAAATGATTTTCCCTCTGTTCTACACTATTCTAATATTCTAATGTATGCTGATGATGTGATTCTTTGCTTAACATACAATGAACTGACCGCTAATTCACTTTAAGTCGATATTGACCCATTTTTTACTTGGTGTAGCCGTAATTTGCTTTATTTAAACTCTTCAAAGTGCAAGGTCATGTCCTTTTATAGAAGTAATTTTCACGTTGTCAACTATACCCTTGATCAATTTCCACTTCACAGAATTTTTGATGTAATAGATCTTGGAATTCTTTTTGATCATAAGTTGAAATTCGATTGCCATATAACACACATTGTCAATAAGGCGTATCGGGCTCTTGGCTTCATTAAAAGATGGGCTAAGGAATTCGAAGACCCTTATACGACAAAATTATTATACACATCTCTTGTTCGCCCGATTTTGGAATATGGATCCTGTGTATGGTCTCCTCAATACCATGTCCATCAAGACAGAATTGAGTCTGTCCAAAAACAATTTTTGCTCTTTGCTTTGTGTCGCTTTAACTGGGTTTCTAACATAGATTTACCTCCTTTCACAAGCCGACTCCTGCTAATTAACCTACCCTCCTTAACTAACCGTCGTATTATGCTAGGTGTTATGGTTATAATAAAACTAATAAAATACGACATTGACTCTCCTTTCCTGCTTAACCAACTAAACTTCTGTGTTCCTTCTAGGGTCACACGGAATTTTGTACCACTTTCGTTGGGTTTCTGTAATAATAACTATAGCTTGCATGATTCTTTTAGAGTTCTCTGTGCTGATTATAATAAGCTTTTTAGAGTAATCAACACGGAATCCTCCCTTGCATCTATTAAATTATCTATATTAAACCACCTAACAACAATTAATATACATACTAACAACTAATACTAATCTACCGATCTGATTGGGTTTTACTGGGTTTTCCCCAATTCTTCGCAGCAAATGCTCGATCGGGAAATCTTGTTCTATATTTCCCAGCTTAAATTTAAATTTAAATTTAAACTTAAATTTAAAAATATATATATATTCTTGATAATTTTAAATTTTTTATGAAATTCAATTTTAATATCATAAGTTTTAGTTTTTATTGTTTCCGTTTTTTTTTAATTTTAATTATATCATAATTTAAAAATAAAAACTAATCTTATGTAGTCGCCGGGCTTATGGGCGATGAATATGTATATTAAAAGGCACAGCTTTAAATATTATAATCACTTTTTATTAGATCAGCGTCAGGTTAAGAATGACATGTTCACTAACATCGCTGTTAATGTTAAGCTGTGTCCGTATACATGTGAATGGCAATGTACAACACTAGAGCTAGACCGGCACACTACAGTTCGGCCGTCCTGACACTCAAATTGCCATCAATTTGCCGACAGTATTAACTAATTTAAGGTATACAATATTTTCTAAGTAAAAAAAATTCTAAAATATAAAATCTTATTCTATATACTCAACATCAGTGTACAAAGGTTCAATTTCTAATCTTATCAGTGTTTCTTCAGGATTCTCATCAATAATTAAATCCGCAGATTCTGACACCCATTTTTTAAGTTTACTAGCCTCGAGTATTCCATTATACGGCATTTGCGTAATTTGACAACCATCCACATCCCGCACTACATATCGGTCATGGGGCAATACTTTATCAATAACATATGGCCCACGATATTTCGGTTCTAATTTGTTGTTCATTCCTGGAGTTGTGCTGATATGTCTTATTGCAAGGTCCCCCCCCTTTTGAAAGGTTTCCGCAGGTGAATTATACTTTAGAAACTGAGTCATATTTTGCTCTTGTGATTTTAAAATATTCTTCGAAGCTTGTTCCCTAAACTTTTCAAGGTTGTTTTTCAAGATGTTCAGCAAGTTCATCAATTATATTGCCGCGTTGTGCTATTCCAAACAAAAGTACGGAAAGTGTATTTTTAGTCGTAGTTTGAATTGTATTGTTTAGAATTTATTCTGTGTTTCTTATCGTTTCTGTCCAGTCTAAATGATTCGCACTGTCACACAATTTCCCCATCATAGGCGTAAGTACACGATTAATACGCTCTACTTGCCCATTTGCTTGTGGCATTCAGGATATGCTGAATATTTCTCTCTTTCAAGAACTTTTCAAATTCTTCTGAAGTAAATGAGGTTCCACGGTCACTTACTAACCGTCGGGGGCGACTGTAATGGTCAAAGAAATGCTGAAGGGCTTCACAAGACTCTTTAGAACTTGTTGAATATGTCGGGTATAATTAAAAAAATTTTGGGAACGCATCAATAATAACTAGCATATGTTTCTTTTTCGACAATAGAGAAGGCAGCGAGCCTAAATGGTCAATATGAATCGTATCAAAAGGCACAGGTAGCTTCGGGATACTGTACATATTACGTTTATTCGTGCGCGCTGGGGCTGAAAATACTATACACTTCAAACAGTTACGTATGAAATTATGTACACGTGTCTTCATCAATCGGAACCAATAATGTTTCTTAATTTCCGAACAACACTTATCAACCCCTAAGTGACCGATTTTTTCATGCATCCAACGAATCAGATTATTGATTATCTCTTTGGGCACATACATTCGTCTGTTAACCGAAGGCGATTTTTGATACACTACCTCACCACTCAGTTCATAATCATCATTATCCGCTGTTTCTAATTGCTCTCTAAGGTCACAGATTTCTTTGTCCCGGCTTTGTGCCACCCGAAGTTGGAAGTCTATATCTAAGTCACTAACCGCACCCACATGCTCTATTCGACTAAGTGCATCTACATGGCTCATAAGTTTCCCAGGCCGATGTTGTATCGTGTAATTGAACTTCTCGAATGATAATGCCCAACGCTCAATTTTGTCTGATCCAATTTCATTGGCCAAGGTTCGTGCTAACGCATCACAATCAGTTATAATCTTAAAGGGTCTGCAATCTAAGTAAGTACGGAAGCGCCGAAGGGCATAAGAAACAGCAAGCGTCTCCAGTTCGTAACTGTGTAACCTCTTCTCAGTGTCCGCAGTTGATTTCGAAAAGTACGCTACAGGGTGGAATTTAGAATCATTTTGTTTCTGCATAAGTACAGCACCAAACCCGCGTGCACTTGCATCACAATGTAATTCAGTCTCTCGCTCTGGTTCAAAAATACCTAATACCGGAGCTTGTATGTATTAGACTATGGCGTAAAGTAAGAAAAGTCTCATGACACTCATCAGAGAAGTCATACGGTTTATCACCCCTCAACAACTGACTTAATGGGAATGCTATCTTCGAGAACGTCGGTACAAATCGGCGGAAGTATGAGAACAGTCCAAGACAAGATTCCAATTGCTTTCGGTTCGTAGGGACCGGGTATCTCTGTATAGCTTCAATGTGGCGGTCACTGGGACATATACCCTTTTCACTTGCTTTAAAACCTAAATATTCTAGCTCAGTTTGCGCAAATTTACATTTTTTGAGATTCAACTCAAGTCCACGTGATCGCAATCGTTTGATAGCTTCCAAAAAAATTTTAATATGGCTTGAAAGGTCAGGCGAAGCTATTAAAATATCGTCCATATACACAACTACAAGTCTCGCTTCGATCAAATCTCGTAAAACCTTATTCACAAATCGCTGAAATACAGCAGGTCCATTTTTCAGTCCATAAGGTACGCGTAAGTATTCGTATTGTCCGTCAGGTGTAACAAAGGCAGTTAATTTAACCGAATCTTCATGCATCTTTATTTGATTAAAGCCGCTCTTAAGGTCTATCAATGTAAAATATTTTTTATTTCCTAAATGTTCTAAACAGTCATCAGTTAAGGTCATCGGGTGGTTATCACGCAAAGTGATTTTGTTCAGAGGCCTATAGTCTACACATTTACGCATTTCTCCTGATTTCTTACGTACTGGTGCAATGGCGAAAGCGTAAGGCGTAGTACTAGGTCTTATAATATTTCTCTTCAATAAGTCATTTATTATTTCTCGAACTTCAATTCTCTCTTGGTATGATAGGCGTCTGGGTCGTCGGTAAATAGGAATCGTATTTGTCGTTTCTATTTTCATACAGTAGTCGTCAGGATAAGGCGCAAGTGGCGTATTGTAATAAGCCTATATTCATCGGCAAAAGAGCAGTGTTAATGTTAAACAATTCCTCAGTTTCTAAAGTGACATCAATCGCACATAACTCATTAATACAGTTATGAACATTTCCGATCGGCGGTACAGAAGTATGGCTATCAATTGTTAGGCCGCATTTAGCCGCAATACTCTTGGCAGGTATGTAAGAATTGCTTAAATGATTATCAAGGGACCGAAGTATGCCAAGGTTCATTAATTTACATCTTAACATATTACTTATTGTTCCGGGCTTATTACAATATAACAAATCTTTATTAATATAACGCTTTTTAACGCAAAACAAGTTAATATCTGCTTTTTCAAGTAAGTCTCTACCAATGATCATAGGTACAAAAATAGATTCATCGGGGACTACAATAAACTCTTCTGAAATAATTTTTCTCCGAATGACATCAAACGTTTCTTTCCTATTCCGCAATACTGCCTCTTCGTTAATGGCCTATTGACAAAATTAGCTACACGCGCTCGCTGCACAAAACTTCTAGGGCTACCGGAGTCAAAGACAGATAAAATATTATCAAACTTGGCATACTTCATGTCATCCATAAAAGAAACACTTACCAATTGGAATGGCTCTGTCATCGCAAATTCGGAACTATCAAGACAAGCGTCATCACAAGCATCAACGCTAGCAACACTACGGCCAGCAGGCGTCCCCTCCTTTTGACGGTACGGTCAGTTCTTAAAAATATGAGACAGCTCGCCGCATTTGAAACAAGATCCAGCAGGGCGTCTGAGCTTCGGACAAGCACCTTGGTAATGCCCGTAACCCGAGCAGTTGAAGCAGCGGACCGAAGTGTCTGGACTGGACGCAGTAGTCATCATTCTAGTTGCTGGAGCCGTCGACACCATCGTAGGCCGGGCCACATGAGCCCCAGCAGCAGGCATCTTGGGAGCGGCAGCCACCAGTGTTCGAGGACGCACGCGCTCATAACGAATAAGCAACGTCTTCAGTTCACGCATCGTCTTGGCAGCAAATAAAATGAATCTCGCGCTGGATTGATCTCCGAGGCCTTCAATGACAATGTCCATCAGTTCACTCTCAGCTACACGGCCGCGCGCAGCAATTTCCTGCATCGTCAACACGTACCGATGCACTGTCTCGTCTGGCCGCAGACGTCTGGCACGTAGTTGAATGCGTTAATGCGTTGCGCAACATGTCATACGTGTGAGCACGCACCGTTCGCGCAAACAGCTTAGCCGTTCCACTTAACATGCGCCGCATTCCAACGAAGCGTGCGCGGTTGTCGAATTGCAACATACAGAAGGCATCCTCTATGTCCTCAATCCACTTCATCACGTCGTAGCTGTCGTCAGCCGTGAACATCGGCACCATTGATTCGATGATGTTGACGTCCATTGTCAGCGGCGTCCATTCCTGCTCCGTTCGGTGAGACAACGCGCGTAGTCCCTCTCCTGGCGCAATAGCGTAAGCTGCGCTTCCATATCCCTGGTACCATCAGGGGCAGAAGCTCTGGGTGCAGCAGGCGCCACTGCCGCAGTTGCATTGTCGCCTGGCGACAACTGTCTTCGTACAGAAGGTACAGATGGTACGGATGGTACAGATGGCACAGATGGTGCAGAAGGTACAGATAGTGCAGAAGGTACCGATGGTGCAAAAGGTACAGATGGTGCAGAAGATACAGATGATGTAGATGGTGCAGAAGGTACAGATGGTGCAGAAGGTACCGATGGTGTAAAAGGTACAGATAGTGCAGAAGATACAGATAATATAAATGGTGCAGAAGGTACAGATGGTGCAGAAGGTACCGATGGTGCAAAAGGTACAGATGGTGCAGAAGATACCGATGGTGCAAAAGGTACAGATGGTGCAGAAGGTACCAATACATTGGTATTAGTGATTTCCTCAGCAGCAGAGGGTGGCCGACTAACGGCTTGACTATCCGTTATAACGGCTTCTGGTGCCACTAAATTTTTCCCGCCATTTCCGTTCCCGCCTTTTCCCGCGTCTTCCTCGGTGTTTCCAAACGGCATCTGGCCGCCATTTTCCTCGACCAGCTCCTGCTCAGCAAACTCCCTAGCTGCCGCAGGCAGCAAATTATACAGCTCCCTTATTTGAGACAACGTCGCCGTTGCTGGCACCTCCATTTTGTGCGCACGCAACAGGCACAGCATCGAGTTTTCTGATGGCCGCATCTTGGCAATTGTTTCCAATTTCGAGGTATCCCACTTCTAAAATGTAGTCGCCGGGCTTATCGGCGTTGAATATGTATAATAAAAGGCACAGATTTAAATATTCTAATCACTTTTCATTAGATCAAGTTCTTTTCCTTGTGCACGGGCGCAGCGTCAGGTTAAGAATGACATGTTCACTAACATCAGCTGTTAATGTTAAGCTGTGTCCGTATACATGTGAATGGCAATGTACAACACTAGACTGTCTTAGTTGACGTTAAATAAATAACTTAATAAATTTTAAGAAACTCCTACTGGGTATGTCGGACTTAAAGATATCTTAGCTCTTTATATTTTAAACTTAAATTACATCATAAACTAAATGATAACTAAATGATTGTGTGGCCACAAATCTGTCTATTTGAAAAATTTGACTGAATAAGGACTATATTTAATATTTTATCAGACATATTTTATAATTGGACAACAAGTCTTGATTCAAATTCCCTGCTGCCCTCATGGCACCACAATCTTTTTAACGGTCTGCTCGATATGTCATTGTCGCAGGTCAATCATGTCTTAAACTGTAGTAACAGATCGTTAAACTTATGCTTTTTCTCCATTCCATCTAGAGTAAATTTAAGTCAAGACACAACCACTTTCTTTCCCGGAAGATCCCTACCATCCCACTCTTGAAGTGACTCTCGATTTTGGGCATGTATGGATAAACATGAAAAATTGTGTAAGCGCGTACGCTGCTTTAGAAAAGCAGATTCTTTCTTATTAAACATTTTAATTTCCCAATTTGATTGGTCGGAATTTATGTGTCTACTGATATATCAGTAGCGACCAATATTTTTTATGAAACAAGAGAGTTTTCACGGTTACAAAATTTAAAGTCAAGCGTTTATAAAAAATTTAAATGTTGTAACTCGGCATTAGCATTTTCAACACGGAGCGTAAGTCTACCGCACTTTAAACTAAATTAACGTTTGAAAATTCTGGTGCAAATACCGTCCATGGCCATGACCATGGCCGATCTGTTTGCAAAGTTATTTCAAACGATTTATTTCCTTTTTACACATAATTATTACACTTATCCATCCTTTGTGGTAAAAGGATTTCAGGAAAATCTTCGAACTGATGTCATTTATACTGATTTCAGTAAAGCTTTTGACTCAGTTAATCATTCCCTTCTGGCACATAAGCTTGACCTTCTAGGTTTTTCACCAAAATTACTTAGTTTTATTGTAAGCTCTCTGACTGACGCAACTCGAAAAGTCCTCTTAGAACCACCATCGCAATCCCACTTCATGCCACATCTTGTGTTATTCAGGAGAGTCATCTGGGTCCCCTACTTTTCACACTTTTCGTTAATGACCTGCCTTTGCTTATACGTAATTCTCGTACTCTCATGCGGAAAATCCAAAGCTTCGTTTTCAATTTAAAGACGATAAATGTAACTCACACTTACAAGCCGACCTAGTTTTCGTGGTGTTGTGCCAATTTTTAGGCCATGGATTTTAAATAAATACATGGTCTATTAGGTTTGTCGTAATGTGCGTAACAGGCAGAAGGAGACATCTGTGACTCCATAAACTATATATATTCATACTCAGGATCACTAGCCGAGTCGATCTAGCCATATTTGTCTGTCCGTCTGTATGTCTGTCCGTCTGTATGAGACAACGGTTCTCAGCTATTAAGAAAGCTAGAGAGTTCAAATTTGGCAGCAAGATTCATGTATATCCTAGGCAGTAAACGTCATTTTAGATTGTTGGGTACCTCGCCCACCGCCCCCGTAAATCAGAAATTACTTTTCTTGTGCGATTGTTAAGCAAAGTATTGAAGTTTTAACTTTCTGCTTTGGTATACATCTAGATAAATACGTTGTGAACTTATTCTATAAATTGCAATCCGATTGGATAATAAACACATAAGTTACATAAGTTACCGTTCTCTATTGATTTGTGAACCTTGCCTGCAAGCAGCTACCAGCCGCGTGTGTGTATGAGATCGAAATAGTAACTAAGCCGAACAGTCAGTAGTTGGGCGATAGTCAAATGTGTTGAGCAGCCGACCATCGAGGGCCATCATTAAACAAAAGACATGGAGGTTCAATCCTCAAGAAAGACATGTGGCGATTTTATATTTATTTTTTTTTCACTTTTAAGTGGAAGTTTTTTTTTCATTATTATAAAATTTAGTTTAATTTATTATATTTCAAAAAAGTATCTCATTCAATCCAATAGAAGTGCAATTGTTGTACAAGACAATATTACACATTTGAGTTAATGGTTTAGACCATGCAATTTTAGCGTGCGCTGAGCGCAGCGACGGTGGTCTAGTTGTTTGGATGACGGACTCCTTGCAGACGGCCAGGGTTCGAATCCCCACGGCGAAAAAATAATTTACCTATTTTAATTTTTTTTTATGTTTTGTTGTATTTTATATGTGTTTACATTTATTTTATAAAGCAAATACTTTTTTTCTCATTATGTAATATTTATCTAATCAATTTTATATTAAGTGTTAAATTTTGCTTTTTAAGATGTTTTGCCTGCTGTACTTATGCGTGCATGCATTCAATACATGCATGCAAAGCTCACACATGCATACATATCTGCGTGTGAGGCAATACATAAAACGTGAGACAGGTCAGTGCATTCTTAACGGACGTCTAAATTAAAGAACAACGAGTCGGAAAGGTTACAGTCACGCGGTGACTGTAAGAGGCCATGGATTTTCAGTGTACATATATATGTATATATTTAAAGTAAACCATAAAAAAAAAGAATAGACAAGAGTCGATAGCATATGTTAGAACGAGAGAGAGATATGTCAATTTTCGGTGCGTAGACACACACACACCAGCGTCAACTGCTTCTTCTTTAATTTAGACGTCCGTTAAAAATGCACTGACCTGCCTCACGTTTTGTGTATTGCCTCACACGCATATATGTATGCATGTGTGAACTTCGCAATTAGTATGTATTATTTATTTATATATTATGTATTGTATGCATGCACGCATAAGTCCAGCATGCAAAAAATTTAACCCTATATATAAAATTGATTAGATTAATATTAAATAGTAAATGGGAAATAGTTCAAATATGTAAATGCTGTAAATACAACAAAATATAAAAAAAATTAAAATAGGTAAATTATTTTTTCACCGTGCGGATTCGAACCCTTGCCGTTTGCATAAGAGTCCGTCATCCGAACAACTAGACCACCGTCGCTGCGCTCCGCATACGCTAAAATTGCATATTTAGACCATTAGCTCAAATATGTCTTTTTGTCTTGTACAACAATAACACTTCTACTGGATTGAATGAGATGATTTGTTGAAATTATCATATACATATGAAACTAAATTTTATAATGATGCAAAAAAAACTTCAACTTAGTGAAAAAAAATAAATATAAACTATAAACGATTGGATTGCAATTTATAGGATAAGTTCACAACGTATTTATCTATATGTATGCCAAAGCAGAAAGTTAAGACTTCAATACTTTGCTTAATAATCGCATAAGAAAACTATTTTTATTTTTACGGTGGGGGGGTGGTCATGGTAACCAAAATTTTAAAATGACGTTTACTGCCTAGGATATACATGAATCTTTCTGCCAAATTTGGAGTCTCTAGCTTTCTTAATAGCTGCACCGTTGTCTCATACAGACAGACAGACATGGCTAGATCGACTCGGCTAGTGATCCTGAGTAAGAATATATATACTTATACTATATACTAAGGAGACGTCTGCGACCCCATATCGCAGCCTATCAACGATACTTCTGTTCTACCATATGTGGTCTTCTATACCACCATTCGCCTATTATATAAATTTGCCAAAAATTATATCCGTTCTTGTCATTCTCAATATTTAATGATACCAAAATATGTACAAGTAATATTTTTCAGTTCGAGTTGGACTGTCAGCTGATACAGACGTGTTTTAGTTAGTGCTCCGTGTACTATCTGCCTCTATATTATTACCAACGTATCATCTAACAAAACAAAAAACACCAACAAAACATCAACAAAAACTTAATTACTAATTCCAGCGATCAAAATTCGCAAATTGTTTTATCTTGTTTTGTGTGATCGTAATTACTATTAATTGAAATCAAATAACACAACAAAAGTGCAGCAATGAGTCAGCGAGATATTCGTTCTCACAAGCAAAAAGAGCAAGACGAGCGTCGGCTTTCACTGCAACGAAGTAACGCGCCCAGAGCCCAGCTCGACAAACGCGGTCAATGAACTCAAGCCAGCGGACTTCGAAAGGCCTCGCTCTTGCTCGCCTATGCTGATGTCAGCGCCCTACGACCTGAAAGTTAGTCAGCATGACTCTCTCTTGTGCTCCCACGCACCCACTCCGGTAAGCTCAGTAGCTACTAGCACAGTCACTTCACTCTCAATTTCGGCTGTACCAAATTCGCCTCTCTCGCTTGAGAGTGCAATCAACAAAAACGAAAGCAAGCACGCAGCCGAATCAACCCCGAAAAGTGCAACTGGTGCAAACAGGCATCGATCGTTACTTTAAGAGCAAGCGTAAACTGAGCCCACAGAACAAAGGGAGCGGAAAAAAGCCGAAAGTTAACCGCAGCAACGCTGCTACTGGTGAACCTCTTGGTGAGAGCTCAAATAGATTCGCTCTCTTAGACAATACCCCAGCAAATCAGATCGACGAATCAGCCAATGCGACGAAGAAAGTAAAGCCGCCGCCCATATATCTTCGTGAAAAAACAACAACTGCGCTAGTCAACAAATTAGTAGCACTCATTGGCGAGAACAACTTTCACGTTATCCCACTAAAAAAACGAAATATAAGCGAAACCAAAATTCAAACGCAAACCGAATCTAGCCATCGAGATGTTACTAAATATCTGGATGACGCCAAAAAAAGTTACTACACGTATCAACTAAAGAGCGCCAAGGGCCTGCAAGTTGTGATCAGAGGAATCGAATCAACTGTTAAGACTGATGAGATCATCGCAGCGCTCAAAACAAAAAATTTTAATGCCAAATCTGTGATCAACATAATGAACAAAAACAAGGAACCGCAACCACTCTTCAAAGTGGAGCTGGAGCCAGAAGGCATAGCCCTCAAGAGAAACTCTCAAGAAGTGCACCCCATATACAAACTGCAGTTCTTGCTGCACCGTAGAATCACTGTGGAGCAGCCACACAAACGCAACCAGCCGGTACAGTGCACAAACTGCCAAGAATATGGCCACACGAGAGCATACTGCACCTTGAGATCAATCTGCGTTGTCTGCAGCGATCCGCACAGCACTGCGAACTGCCCAAAAAACAAGGAGGATAGTTCAGTCAAATCGTGTAGCAACTGCGGTGAGAATCACACAGCAAACTGGCGTGGTTGCGCTGTTTTCAAAGATCTGAAAAATCGCCTCTACAATCGCGCGCCTTCATCTCGGAACTTACCCTCCAGAAGCCACACCTTCGTCGCCGCATCCTCAAACAGAGCAACCACTTCCCTAGCACCATCCCAGTCTGTTCTACGTACCGACCCTAGCGTCTCCTTTGCAAGCGCTCTCAAATCAGGCACCAAGCCTCCGACTGCATCAACAGATGTTCCGCGTAATTCCCAGCCAGCAAACAAGACCTCAAACGACCAACAACACACGCAGAATCCGCCTGCTAG
The DNA here is from genome assembly GCA_018904105.1 of Zaprionus tsacasi. Classification (NCBI taxonomy): domain Eukaryota; kingdom Metazoa; phylum Arthropoda; class Insecta; order Diptera; family Drosophilidae; genus Zaprionus; species Zaprionus tsacasi. The sequence continues at coordinate 347,832 of JAEIFR010000593.1, read as the reverse complement.
CATTGAAGCGTTGATGACCTCACTGCAACAAAGCCTGGAAAAATTCATGGATTTTATGCAAGCCACACTACAAGAGCTGATGAGGAATCAGAACACGCTGATACAGCTGATTGTATCCACAAAATCAGTATAATGGCTTCTCTAAGAATAGCAACGTGGAACGCCAACGGCGTCTCACAGCACAAACTTGAGCTTTCACAGTTTCTTAACGGAAAACATATCGATGTCATGCTGTTATCTGAAACGCATTTGACAAATAAATACAACTTCCAGATACCAGGATACCGATTCTATTCAACAAACCACCCAGACGGTAAAGCCCATGGAGGCACAGGAATACTAATAAGAGCACGCATAAAGCATCATCCACATAGCACTTACGCCAAACCTTATCTGCAATCCACTTCCATTAGCGTGCAATCTGGAAATGGCCTGATCACTCTAGCTGCAGTATATTGTCCACCTCGTTTCTCAATCACTGAAGACATCTTCATGGAATACTTCAACACATTAGGGGAGCGTTTTGTCGCGGCTGGCGACTACAACGCCAAACACACATACTGGGGATCTCGCCTCATAACCCCCAAAGGCAAGGAACTCTACAACACAATAATTAAAACTAAAAGAAAGCTTAGCTACGTGTCACCGGGAAGACCTACATACTGGCCAGCGGATCCAAAAAGAATCCCCGACTTAATCGACTTTGCAATAACCAAAGGAATACCATCCCATCTCATCTCAGCAGTGTCACTCCCAGACCTATCTTCTGACCACTCTCCAGTCTTACTAAATCTCCTTCAGCAGCCGCAGGTTAACGAGAAGCCTTATAGACTCACAAGCAACAAGACCAACTGGGTTACATTTAAAAAGTACGTCTGCGCACACACTGGTGCGCTAAGTTCGTTAAGCTCCGAAGAAGACATCGACAACCTTAACAGCGTGCTGGTATCTACGCTCGTGGCAGCAGCAAAAGTCTCTACACCACCAGACTTGCTCGCCTCTACAAAACCCAACAAAACGCACAGAGACATCGAGAACCTGGTGCTTGATAAACGACGCCTGCGCAGGGAGTGGCAGAAACATAGATCCTTGAGCTCAAAGCAAAAACTAAAGGCCGCCACGCGCTTGCTTACCAGAGCACTCAAGCTCGAGGAATCGGAAGCACAACACAGCTACATCGAAGAACTCTCACCATCTAGCACAAAACACTCTCTGTGGAAAGCACACCGGCACCTCCAAGTACCAACAGAAGCTGCTACACCTCTACGGGACGCTGATCGCAACTGGATTCGTAGCGACGAACAAAGAGCTTGCACCTTTGCTGACCACCTGGAAAAAATCATTCAGCCTAACCCCTCTACCAACTCGTTTAGTCTCCCCTTGTCGTCTGGCAACTGCGCTCCCTTGAATCCAATTGTTTTTACACCTAACGAAATTGTGAGAATAATCAAAGAACTATAGCCAGGAAAATCGCCTGGTCATGACGTGGTTACGACAACAATGATCAAACACCTCCCCCAATGTACGATTCAATCAATTTGTCAGCTATTCAACGCAATTGCAATTGGAAAAAGTCAATTATAATAATGATTCCCAAGCCAGGAAAGGACAAAACTTCACCAGCATCCTACAGGCCAATTAGCCTTCTAACATGCCTGAAAAGGTGCTCCTGTTACGATTAACGCCATACATCAAACAAGGTAATATAATACCGTCACACCAATTTGGCTTCCGACAGAAGCATGGAACCATTGAACAGGTTAATCGCATCACGTCTGAAATACGCACTACCTTTGAGCACCGCGAATACTGCTCGGCGCTATTCCTGGACGTAGCTCAGGCTTTTGATAGAGTCTGGCTTGATGGACTTATGTTCAAAATTGTACAAATGTTGCCGCAAAACACACACAAGCTACTGGAGTCTTACCTCTACAAACGCATTTTCGCAGTTAGGTGCAACAACAGTGTGTCCCACGACTGCAATATTAACGCTGGTGTCCCACAAGGAAGCGTTCTGGGCCCTGTTCTCTACATCTTGTTCACATCGGACATCCCAACTAACTCCCAGCTAACAACACACACATTCGCCGATGACACTGCGATCCTCAGTCGCTCCCACTCTCCAAAAATTGCAACTGAACAACTAGCTCGCCACCTCATACGGGTGGAAAGATGGTTTGCAGACTGGCGCATCCGCATTAACGAGGCCAAAAGCAAGCACGTAACTTTTACACTCAACAGAGAAACATGCCCCCCATTAGCCCTATACAATACACCCGTCCCACAAGCTGCCGAAGTAACGTATCTGGGCGCACACCTAGACAGGCGGCTCACCTGGCGAAAGCACATCGAAGCTAAGACTACGCATATGAAACTCAAGGCAGCTGGTCTCCACTGGCTTATCAACTCCAACTCTCCACTAAGGCTGGAGTATAAAGTACTCTTATATAACTCTGTGCTTAAGCCCATATGGACGTACGGCTCTGAGCTATGGGGTAGTGCGTCAAAAAGCAACATCGAAATAGTTCAGCGAGCCCAATCAAAAATCTTGCGCACCATGACCGGGGCTCCTTGGTATGTTCGAAGCGCGAATATCCACAGGGACTTAAACATAAAACATGTAAATGATGTATTAATTGAAAAAAAAGTCAAATACTTAAAAAAGCTTGACTCACATCCAAATTCTCTTGCCAAGCACCTACTAAAAACTCAAAGCTCAACCCGGCTGCAGCGAAATGACCTACCGGCTGCAGCGAAATGACCTACCAGCCCAGCGTAATTCTTCTTAGGGCCGCCTAATCCCAATACAATTAACCTTCAAATTGTAAACTATCATAGATTAAGATTAGCAAACTTATTGTTAGACTCAAAAATGAGATGATTCAATAAATAACAAACACACTTAAAAAAAAAATATATATATATATAGTTTTATAATTATTTTACTTACTCAATATAATTATCTCGAACTTTTTCCAATACTGCCATTGCCTGGCGTACATCATCCAGATCGTTAATTGGTTTTTGTAAAATTTTATCGTGCTCCTTAATAAAATCTATCATTTCATCCAATTGTTTCTTGTATTGTACGCTCAGCATCTGGCCCAACATTACCTTCCACTTTTTAGACTCTGCTACTAACTTCACCGAGGTGTTATTCATACGAACTTCGATTGGTCCAATTACACGTTTTTGACTCATATTCTCCAAATTCTGCGTAATACTGTCATAATATAAGAACATATCGCGTATATTAACAGTTAAAGGATTAGTTAAAACAAATGAGTAAATAACTTCTTCTCGATTTTCAGCCCAAAGATATTTGTGTTTTTCAAATATTTCTCTTTGAAACTCTTCCATATCAGATTTATAACTAAGTAGTCCATTAGCCAAATTTTGAACAGCACGTATAACGTCCTTATGTTCAACAACATATCGAAAATAATTCCGTTCATATTTATTTTCATCTGCAAAATAAGAAAAGAGATGTGCTTATTGAAAGAGATACTAGTCGGAAAGGCTACAGTCGAGCGCTCGACAGTAAGATACCCTTCTCAGAATTTTCTAAGACCGTTACAAACGTGCAACCAGCACAGCGACACGACGCAACCTCGACGTCGATGTCAACTGCTCAAAGCAGCGCTGCTGGCAGCTGCTCGTAGCGAAAACGTTGAATTGAGTAACTTCTGTGTTATTGGTTTGATGGAAATGTGATTTGGAGGATATGTTTATATTATATTGCAATTATATATATTTTTGGTTGACCAAAGTGCTACTACTGTGGGTAGTGGGTATAAAAATGGATTAACCTAATCAATCTTATATATGTGAACTTCCATTCCAAATTTTGTGTCTCTAGCTTTTTCAATGGCTGAGATCTGTTGTCTTAAACAAACAAGCTGTAGTTTTCGCTTATACACGTCACCCGCTCACTAGCATTGTTGTTGTCAATTTTGTTTGCGCGTTTGAACGGCAAGTGATACGCATACCCTACCTTTGGTCGGGTATAGCTCTTTTTCTGTATCACTTACAACAAATTATTGTTTTGGTAACTAATGCTTCGACAATTACGAGTTTTTTTAAAGAGCATTCGACGGGTACAACGGCGTCTAGAAAATGGTTTAATAGAGTGCAAGCTTCAACTTTTTTCAGAAGCTATTGTCAAGTCTTGATGAAAATGATGAGTTTTGAGCCAAGTTGAAGGAATTGTCAATCAAAATTAAAGCGAAAATAATGTCGCTTCTTTCAGCCTTGAAGTCATCGAGCAAAACACAAGAAAGAATTTTTACTCCGATGGCACCAACTCGTGCTAGTCTCCCTAATTTGGCATTTTATTATTTACTCTTGTTTATAATGATAAGAGCATTCTCTCTGGTAATGTATTGGAAACAATAAAGGCATTCCAAGTCACCGAGAGCAATTATGAAAAGGCTATGGAAAGCCTAAGGAGAGTCTACGATTACGACTGCCTTATTCTTATTAACAATATCTCATCATTGTTTAGTCTTCATAAAATGAGTCAGCAGTCTCCATCGTCTTCTAAAAGCCTTATCGATACTGTGTCAACTATATATGGCTCCTTGTTACCACACTAAAATAGCGAATGCAATGCTGATTCATTTTGTATTAAATAAAGTAGATCATGGGGCTAGATTATGACAAATTACCTTTGTGGTCCGATCTTGAAAGGGTATTGAACCGTCAATACAAGCATCTAACTACTGAAAAATTGACAAAGCTTAAATCGGAAAAAGTGGTGTCGAACAGGCAGTATAATTAAAGTTCCTTTGCCTGCTCTACAACTATCACCAATCAGACTTGCCGTTCAAATGACCATTTATTAGAAACATATAGTCCTCTCGCTCGTCGTTCGCTCCGTCTTGCTGAAATTTTTAATTTAAATCTGAATCGTTCTGCAAAAATTGCCTCAAAAAAGGTGACATTGTTCTAAAATCGAAATCCTAACAAGTGGGTAAGGCTACAGTCGAGCGCTCGACAGTAAGATAACCTTCTCCCAATTTTCTAAATCTGTTACGTGTAACCCCACTCATAATTTCAAACAGAAAAATCTACATAAAATAACGTTTACTACATATAGCTTACTCTTTCGTATTTACACAGCGACGCACGTAAAGAGTAAATCGACGTCGGCGTCAACTGCTCAAAGCAGCGTGCAGGCTGCTGCTCTTACTGAATACATTGACTTGAATAACTTCGGTGTTATTGATCCGATGGGATTGTAATTTGAGGGATATGTTCATATTATTGAATACAGCTTTATACATACCAAAGCATAACTTTATAAGTTTTAATACTTTGTTTAATAATCCTAAATTAACGATTTGCGGGGGCGGTGGGCGTGGCATTAAATATTTAACATAAACTTTTTCTACCCCGGACATATAGGAACAATCAACTAAATTTGGTGTCTCACGCTTTTTTAATAGCTGAGTTCTGTTGTCTCAAACAGACAGACGGACAGACAGACGGTTATGGCTAAATCGACTCGGCTAGTCATCCTGAGCAAGAATATATAAACTTTAAGGGGTCTGCCATGCCTCCTTATGCCTGTTACATACATTGCACAAAGTTAGTATACCCTTTTTGACCATTTTCAATGGTCGAAGGGTATCAAAATGTGGTCGCAGTAACTGAAAACATTAGAAAGTATAAGTCTTGCAACGTCGATGGTAAGCTTCTGAACGAGAAGGTGAAATTTCATTTTGGCCCCAGCACTTCTTGACTCTGGATCACAACTAACTTCGTAACTGAAGTTTTAGCTCAAAGCTTACAGATCCATCCGCTGAGAAGAGTCATGTATAAACCAGCTTGGTATTGGCGCAGTCAAGTCGCTCTCACCCAGACCAGTCAGAAAATCCCAAAGAACCTATCATTAGTAGATCCATAATTTTACAAACCATAACAGATAGATAGCGTAATCGGTGCAGAGTCCTTTTTGAGTTGTTGTCCGTCGGTCAAAAAAGAGGGTTCCGGAGTAGCCGATTCTGCAAAAAAACCCTTCTTGGCTGGGTTGGCAGGGTTGTAGCTGGAAAATATTCTCCAAAGAGTCCAGATCAGGGGTGCCAGGTCAGCCTTTTTCCGGGCAGATCTGTCCTTTTTATACCCTTCGACCATTGAAAATGGTCAAAAAAGGGTATACTAACTTTGTGCAATGTATGTAACAGGCATAAGGAAGCGTGGCAGACCCCATAAAATGTATATATTCTTGCTCAGGATCACTAGCCGAGTCGATTGAGCCATGTCCGTCTGTCTGTCCGCCTGTCCGGCTGTCCGTCTCTCCGGCTGTCCGTCTGTCTGTTTGAGCAGATGAATTTTATTTCAAATATTTGATGCCACGCCCACCGCCCCCGCAAATCGGTAATTTGTGATTATTAAGCAAAGTCTTCAACTTTTAAAGTTCTGCTTTGGTATGTATAAAGCTGAATGCAATATGAACATATTCTCCAAACTACAATCGGATCGGATCAATAACACAGGCGTTATTCAAGTCAACGTTTTCAATACAAATGTACGAGCAGCAGCCTGCGCGGTGCTTTGATCAATTGACGTCGACGTCGACGTTGCGTCGTGTCGCTTTACTCTTTACGCGCGTCGCTGTATGAGTGGGAGCGAGTAAACTATATGTAGTGTAGCTACACGTTTGTAACAGATTTAGAAAATTGGGAGAAGGTTATCTTACTGTCGAGCGCTCGACTGTAGCCTTACCCACTTGTGTATTTATTGGTGGTTTGTGCGTTAGATAATGTTCGTGTATTCACTGCTGGCTTAGGTCTTTACTGTTGGTTGGTGTTTTGGATAATGTTTGTGTATTTTATAAGGTTTATGTCCTTGCTGTTGGTTTGGCTTTTCACTATCGGTTTGTGTATTGGATAAGTTTCGTGTATTTACTGTTGGTTGATATTTTCACTTTGGTTGGTGTCTCTTTTGAGCTTTATATTCTTGCTTTTGCTGATATGTCTTTGTTGTTTGCTCACTTTTTATTGTTATTTTAATTCACTTATAAGATTTGTGTTGTTCACTTAATTGTAGTTTAGTTTAGATTTTGTTGAGTTGCGGACTTATTATTGTTATTTTAGTTCACTTATAATATTTGTGTTGTTCACTTATTTGTAGTTTAGTTTAGATTTTGTTGAGTTGGGCACTTAGCTATTTCGCTCTGATTTGTGGATTTACTACTCAGCGAATTCAAAGGTGTCTTCTTAAAATTTTTATAATTTTAAGTTGTTTTGCGTTTACGATCACTTTGTGGAATTAGGTACACCGATGGTTAGCACTTTTACGCTGTGAACCGATTTACCGACGCGACTTGCATTTGTTCTTTGTTGGATGATAATTGAAGAATTGAATAGGGTTTCTATAGCATCAACAATGTATCAGCCTACCGGCTGCGCCACTTACGTTTTCTTTACGAATGTGAGTCGAACTAATGATCTGTCTTTCGACTAATTTCACCGCTGTATAGTTTGAAGGTATGGAAATAAACACGAACGAGTTCAGAATATAGCCAGTTTATTGTTTGACTGTCAGCTTAAGACTAAATGTACAGAATTTATGTTCGCTTCCAAGTGAGTCGTGAGAGACCAAAATGTCTAGTCAGTTTTGCAGAGTTTGTTCATAATCATGCGTTTCAAGTTTCATGTTATGTTACGTACCCATGCATGCGCAAGATTGTATGTGCAGCGTTTTTGCTTGATCGAATTTAATGTCAGCGTAATATATGAAGCATATTATGCTACTATATACGTTAGTCCCTTCAAGCTGATGTTCAGATTACGCATATACTTGTATAAGTGTATAAGTGTACGTATATAAGTGCATACCACAACCACTACAGAAAGAATTATGTTTAACCCATCGAAATTCGAAAATATTAATATTTGTTTATACAGATCATGAGTAAAAAAATAAAATAGATAATTTATGACTTAGCTATGAAGCGGAATATATAAATAAATCCCCTTAGCAGTTTGAGGTGTGACGAGAATCCCTCGATGATGTCGACTAGACCCGATTTTACTGAGGCAGCGACCAGACCAACCGATGTTTTTCTCATCTCCAGCTGCATCATCTGCCTTGACTTCTCTAGGTGCGGCATAATGGGCCAAACTTCATCTTGGTTCTTCAAAAACGAAGGCCTAACAAACTAGATTGACTCCTTCAAGTCGTCAATGTCACAACCTCTTGAAACTACATTTGCTGGATGTTGTTTCGTTGGTAAATGTCGCCATGTAGCTTCCTTTGACCACTACTGAATCTCAGACACTCTGTTCGAAACGAACGTCGTCAACGATGAAGGATAAGATCGGATCCAGTAATGAGAAATTATTGAATTCGACCAGTAGACAGTTCATTCGATATTTAGCTTCAAGAATGGTTTGATTCTGGGGCAAAGATCTGATAGAAGCTGACCGGCTTATAACTCAAGTCTAGGAAGTGTTTTAGTATTGAGCGGCGCTACTTTTGACTTTGCAGTCAACAACGAAACCTTGTAACTTTCAGCAGTTTTTCTATGGATATAGAAACCGCAGCCTCTCATAGATGCGTCGCCGAAACCATGTAATTGTATCGGATTAGTGAACACATATCGAGGTATGGAGATTACTTCCTCTCTCGACAATGTTTTCTTCAATTTATTCCATACTGTCCAACTTGAGCTTATATAACCTCAAGGATTCAGATGGATCTCATCTCCACACAATTAATTGGAAAGCACTATTAACTCTATTCACCATTACTTGGCGGTGCACTTACTTGCCAGAGGCTGACCTAAGGCGAGGGGTTTTTCAATTAATTCGTGAAACATTTTCTCCAAGCCTAGGTCAGGAGTTGTTCTCTTTACAAGCGACAAGAAACGCTGTTTTGCAACTTCGAACGATTTGCCTAAACGTTTAGGTGTGATTTAAACTGCACCTCTAAAGTAAAAGCAACCCGATGGCAAAATCTGAGTAGTCATCCTCTAGTCAAATACAGAGCTTTTGCTTTGGCGACCATATTTTACTAGTAGATGGAAATTCCTCTAGTGACCAAACCTTTTGCGACGTGTTATCTATCGAGACAAGAAATCCTTCTTGGCAACTAAATTTTGGTAACTTAGGAATCTGGACCAGAGCTGCCCCTCTACCTAGCTACCCCTCTTAAAAAAAAGGATAGATCAAGGCGAAAAAACAGAAAATAAAAGGGTTCCAGCAAAAAAAACAAGTGGGTAAGGCTACAGTCGAGCGCTCGACAGTAAGATAACCTTCTCCCAATTTTCTAAATCTGTTACATACGTGTAACTACACTACATATAGTTTACTCGCTCGTACTCATACAGCGACGCGCGTAAAGAGTAAAGCGACACGACGCAACGTCGACGTCGACGTCAATTGATCAAAGCAGCGCGCAGGCTGCTGCTCGTACATTTGTATTGAAAACGTTGACTTGAATAACTCCTGTGTTATTGATCCGATCCGATTGTAGTTTGAAGAATATGTTCATATTGCATTCAGCTTTATACATACCAAAGCAGAACTTTAAAAGTTGAATACTTTGCTTAATAATCACAAATTACCGATTTGCGGGGGCGGTGGGCGTGGCATCAAATATTTGAAATAAACTTCATCTGCTTGGGAAATATGGGAACCTCCATGCCAAATTTGGTGTCTCTAGCTCTTTTAATAGCTAAGATCCGTTGTCTCAAACAGACAGACGGACAGCCGGAGAGACGGACAGACAGACGGACATGGCTCAATCGACTCGGCTAGTGATCCTGAGCAAGAATATATATACTTTATGGGGTCTGCCACGTCTCCTTATGCCTGTTACATACATTGCACAAAGTTAGTATACCCTTTTTGACCATTTTCAATGGTCGAAGCGTATAATAAACTAACAACAAATAATTAAACCTTAATCAAAACAACAAACAACAATGGCAGTATCAACACCAACCCCTGTAATACTATCCGACTCAAATATGAGTCAGGTTGAAAAGCAGATACACGCTGTCGAAATTTTCAATGGAGATCCGAGCACCTTACATACATTTATCACTCGTATTGACTTCATTTTGGCCTTATACCAGACCACAGACGAAAGACAAAAGCTGATAATTTACGGACACATCGAGCGCAACATCAGTGGCGTCGTCATCCGCAAACTGGTAACCAACAACTTCGCCAGCTGGATCGAGTTAAGGACAAGTTTGATTCTCTACTACAAACCACAAGCACCGAACCATCAACTTATAGAAGAATTCCGGAACACCCAATACAGAGGCTACATCAGACAGAAGAGGCCGAGAGAAGACGACATGTTTTAATGAGTAAGTTAGAACTAGAAAATAACTCTGCAGAAACCGCCTTATTCATTAGACTCGTCCAAAATAGTATAGAGAACCTAACTCAAAAACTTCCTAACCATATTCACATAAGAATTATCAAATGTCACATCCCTGATTTAAGATTTTTACGAAACGCCAACATCAAGCAAAGATAATTTTAATCCAGTCCCCAATTCCAATAGGACACCAACTAACCCACAAAACAGACAAGTTAATAGCCAGAACAAGCCTATAACACCTTTCCAACCATTTCATAATAATGTTTTCCAAACTTACTATCAACCATATACATACACACCAGCTCATGCACCCAGGTTTAATCAAAATCCTTTTCCCCAATACTAATAAAGACCAATCCACCCACAATCTAACATACCCATAATGCAACAACCCAGACCGAACCATGCCTTTAATCGGCAGAATATCTTTGACCAAAATCGTTTCGGACCTAATCACACTGGCATACCGACTAACTTCCCTTCACCTGGAAATGCACAGATCAACTTCCATGTAAAAAGACAGAGACCATCGGACAGTGGACAATCTAAAATGAGTATAGAAGAATTAAAATACCAGGAAATGGTATCAAATTAACCCGAATACCCATACAATTACTATTATCCATATTACCCGGATAATTTCCAACCTCAGCGCTATCCTTACCAAATGGGTTACATCCCAGATCCATTCCAAAATCCTCCTGAACAAGACTATGACAATTCTGACACAACACAACAAGAGCAAAAAGTACCGAACGATGATGAACCAGAAAACACTGAGCAAGCTGAAAATGTTCGGCAAGTTGCCTCGGATCAAGCCAATATCTAACTATCAGACATAATAACGTCGAACTAAAGTGTCTAATTGACACCAGATCCACTATAAATATGCTTACTCGGAATATTTTCCAAACACCCATACAACAAACCAACCACCTAATCCATACTAGTAATGGTCCGTTAACCATTAACGAAGCTACAACTATACCACCCAATAACTATTTTCCTAATTCATAAATTCTCAGATCATTAGGACATGCTGATTGGACGCAAATTGTTGTCCAAGGCTAAAGCAGTAATAGATTATCAAAAAAGAACTGCTACCCTTTTTAATAAAGTCTACAAGATAAAAGACACTGAGAATCCTACAGAACAGAACCATGCTCAAATAGACCCTCCATTCCCACAAGATCACACCTTTTTAGAAACTTCCACACTCCAAGAGATCTTATTCCGAATAGACTATCTAAACACAGAGGAAAGACACAAACTAATAAACCTATTGACAAAATTTAAAGACATTCAATTTCACGAAGGCGACAAACTTAGTTTTACGAATCAAGAAAAACACACCATCAACACCACACACAATATCCCCGTTTATTCTAAACTGTATAGTTTAAAAAAAAACAAGTCGGAAAGGCTACAGTCACGCGGTGATTGTAAGAGGCCATGGATTTTCAGTGTACATATATATAGTAGCATAATATGCTTCTCATATTACGCTTACATAAACTTAAATCTAACAAAAACAACGCGCATACAATCTTGCGCGTGCATAAATACACAACATAACGTAATGAAACTTGAATCCACAAAAAAGTAAAGCGCATGATTGTTGTATAACTTCATCATTCTTTTTGCATGCACTTAAACACAAATAAATAAAAATGCTGACAAAAGCATTTCCGTTTCTCGCGACTCACTTCGAGCCGATCATAACTCTCTCTGTACATTTAGTCTTAAGCTGACAGTAAAACAATAAAGTGGCTTTATTCTGAACTCGTTCGTGTTTATTTCCATACATTTAAACTCTGCAGCGTTGATCTTAGTCGAAAGACAGATCATTAGTTCGACTCACATTCGTAAAGAAAACGTAAGTGGCGCAGCCGGTAGGATGATACTAGTTGATGCGATATTAAACATATTCAATTCTCTATGTATCATCCGCTAAAGAACTTCAATATCCCGCGTCGGTAAAACGAGTGATAGTGAAAGTGAACAACTTAAAATTGTATAAAATTTTAAGAATACCCTTTAATTCGCTGAGTAGTAAATCCACTAAAGGTTACTCAAAACAAAGCGAAATAGCAAAGTGTGCAACACATGAACCAGCTAAACTAAGTGAAACTTAAATAACTTAAATAATACACCTAAAAGTGAACTACAAATTAACCTAAGCAAAAACCAGAAAACGAACAATAATAATAATAAGTGAGTGAAAAAAAAAAAAAAAAAAAAAAAACCCAAAATAAACACACAAACTAATAGCGAAAACGCAAACCCAATCCAAATCTCGAACCTAAATAAAGACACAAACCACAATGGCAGTAGCAGCGCCAATTCAAGTAGAACTGTCTGACTCGAATATGATTCAAGTCGAAAGACAAATACACGCAATCGAGGTTTTCAAAGGAGATCCTAACACCCTGTACACTTTCATCAGTCGCATCGACTTCATCCTGGCTCTTTATCAGACTACAGACGAAAGGCAAAAGTTAATAATCACACATCGAACGGAACATCACTGGCGATGTTATCCGCACCCTCGGATTGACCAACCTCAGCAGCTGGAGGGAACTCAGGACTCAACTCATACTTAACTACAAGCCCCAAGTACCGAACCACCAACTTCTGGAGGAATTCAGGAACACACAATATCGAGGTAACATTCGTCATTTCCTCGAAGAAGCCGAAAGAAAACGGCAGATACTTATAAGTAAATTAGAACTAGAAAATAATATTGATGAAACCACTCATTATAATAGATTAATACAAACAAGCATCGAAGATCTAATTCAAAAACTCCCAAGCCACATTTGTCTCAGAATAGTTAACTGTAATATTCCAAACCTGAGATCATTAATAAACATATTACAAGAAAAAGGTCTTTACGAGGCACCAACCTCAAGTAAAGATAATATAAAGCCAACTTCAAACAAAGTAACAAACAATCCCCAAAACAGGCAAATGAACAATCAAACCAGACCCCTTACACCCTTCCAACCATTCTATAACAACGTCTATCAACCCTATCACCAAGCATATTCTCACGTACCCAGGTTTAACACAAATCCGATTCCTCAATATCAAAATAGACCTATCTACCCACAACCTAACATACCCCTGACACAAGCACCCAGACCAAACACAGCTTTTAACCGACAAAATATTTTTGACCAAAATCGCTTTGGACCTAGCCACACTCACATGCCTACAACATATCCACAAACCGGAAACGTACAGACTAATAACCCAATAAAAAGACAGAGACCGTCAGACAGCGGACAGTCTAAAATGAGCATAGAAGAGCTAAGGTATCAAGAAGTAACGTCTAATCAACCCGAATATCCTTATAACTATAATTACTATTATCCCTACTATCCAGAATATTCTCAACCTCAGCATTATCCCTATCAATCGAACTATACTCCAGAATTAATTCAGTATCCCCCTGAACAGAACCACGACAATTCAGAAACAACAGAAGAGGAAACACCAACAACAAATGACAACGAACCAGACAACCCCGAACAAGCAGAAAATTTTCGGATAGTAGCCCCGGGTCAAGCCAATATATAACGATCAAACATAATATTACCGAATTGAAATGTCTAATTGATACAGTATCTACGATAAACATGCTCACACGAAATATTTTTCAAACACCAACACAAGAAACCAATTACCTAATCCACACCAGTAATGGACCGTTAATAATTAATGAACTTACGAATATACAACTACTTCCCTATTGCCCAAGAGTTCTTGATCCACCAGTTTTCAGATCATTATTACATGCTGATTGGACGCAAATTGTTGTCCGAAGCCAAAGCAATAATAGACTATAAAAAGAAAACTGCCACTCTATTTAACAAAATATACAAGATAAAAGACGGTAACAGCATTACAGAACAGAACCATATTCAAATGGACCCTTCATTTCCACAAGACCCCACTTATTTAGAGACCTCCACACTTCAGGAGAACATGTTCCGATTAGAACACCTTAACGTAGAAGAAAAACTGAAACTAACTAATCTACTGACAAAATACCAGGACATCCAATTTCGCGAAGGTGACACACTCACGTTCACAAACCAAGAAAAACATATTATTAATTCCACACACAATATCCCCGTCTACTCTAAAGTTTATAGTTTCCAACAGACATATGAAAAGGAAGTAGAAAAACAGATCCAGGACATGTTAGAACAGGGCATTATCCGAGAAAGTAATTCACCATACTGTAGCCCCATTTGGGTCGTACCAAAAAAACTAGATGCTTCTGGACAGCAGAAGCTTCGTATCGTAATAGACTATAGGAAATTGAACGAAATAACAATAAACGACAGATACCCCATACCAAACATAGATGAAATATTAGGGAAACTAGGGAGGTCAACTTATTTCACAACAATAGATCTTGCAAAGGGCTTTCATCAAATAGAAATGGACTCCGAGTCAATAGCCAAAACTGCCTTCTCTACAAAATATGGACACTACGAGTACACACGAATGCCATTTGGGCTTAAAAATGCCCCCGCTACATTCCAAAGATGCATGAACAATTTACTCCGTCCACTTTTAAATAAATGTTGTCTAGTATACCTAGACGACATCATAGTTTTCTCCACGTCGTTAGAAGAACATATTCAAGCCTTACAAGCTGTTTTTGAAAAATTATCACAGGCAAATTTTAAACTACAACTAGATAAATGCCAGTTCTTAAAACAAGAGACTACTTTCTTAGGGCATGTTATTACAAAAGACGGGATTAAACCAAACCCGGATAAAATTAATGCTATAGTTAAATATCCGAATTCCACCGAAGAGGCACATATTTGTTTCGAGGCTTGCCCCTCATCTCACATCTTCAGATGTCATGGCTTATATCCAAGCCAAATCTCAAGCCCATGATTTAAAGGTGGAACAATTCAAATTTTCATATGAAATATCATATATCATATATCATCTTTTAAAATTAGTGTCTCGAACGATTTATTTAACCAAATATGCTCAGCTTACTTCTGGCCTGATCATATTGTGGTTAAAGAATTCGAAGCAAAGAAAAAAAAGAATCGTCAACCGATTAGACTACCTTTGCCAAACCAGGCCACCTCTTCCAAAAATGCGACTTCAAAAATCTAATAAAATTTTTAACATCAACCTACCAAAACGAAGGGGCCTGCGTAGCAAGCTACCTACGTTATTCTTAAAAAGCCTTACGTTTGAATCCCATGTGCTTGTGTTTACTAAGACTTGGTTAAAACCTGAGATTTTATTCTCTGAAATTTTTCCAAGCAAGTTCACAACTTACAGGTTTGATCGTCATGATCGGCGGGGCGGCGGTGTTCTTATTGCGGTAAATTTTAAAATTACACCTTCCCGGCTTCCAGGTTGTTATTACCTGCTCGTACATCCCACCTTCGTCTGATATTCTTATCTACACTCAACATTTTCTTGCAATAAAGTATGTCTTCAATTTGTTATCTAACAAAGACCACCTCATAGTCCTTGGCGACTTTAACATATCTGAGTGTAGTTGGACACCAAGTGATGAATTTGCTGTTGCCCTCACAACAACACGATCTTATTGACATTTCTGCATGACATTTTTCTGCTGCAGGTCAACCACATACAAAATTCTCTTAATCGAACACTCGATTTATGCTTTGTCTCCGATCAGAGTATGGTAACTCTGACTAAAGTCCACCCACTTACCCAACCAGAAGATCCCTATCATCCTACGTTCGAGGTTGTTTTTGAAACTGGTTTGAACGTATTGGATAAAAAAGTTACGCCGTGTAAGAGAGCACGTTGTTTTCGTAAAGCTGATTTTGATAAAACTAATTACTTAATTTCAAGTTATGACTGGTCTAATTTTTATAAATGTAACAATATGGATATGGCTCTTAATTTATTTTATAAAATATTAAATAACTTCTTTGACACTTGTGTGCCTTTTTCTTATCCGTGGCATTCGAGTAAACCCCCATGGTTTACTAAAGAACTATCCAGTCTTAAAAATCTAAAGTCTAGACTCTTTAAAAAATATTCTAAATGTTATTCCTCATCTATTTTCTCAAGATATCTTATTGCCCGGTCTAATTTTGTTGCTTTCAACGCTACATGCTACAAAAATTATTTGACTCGTTGCGGGATTCAGTTCCGGCAGAATCCCAAACATTTCTATAATTTTGTTAACATGAAGCGTAAGTCATCTGCCTATCCATCTATGCTATCGTTTGAAGATGCAACTGCAAACACTGACCAGGACATGGCTGATCTGCTTGCAAAGTTCTTTCAAACGACCTACTCAATTTCAACACGCGATGTAAATTCTTATCCTTTCACCATTCCCAGTTCAAATGGCATTTTCGCCCCACAATTAAACGAATGTTCGATTTTCAGGGATTTATGTTTGTTAAAACCAATTTTCTCACCTGGACCTGACGGAATTCCTAGTTGCGTACTTCGATACTGTGCTGATCCTCTATTTAAGCTATTGCTCAAACTTTTCTCGCTGTCCCTGAAAACTTCCACCTTTCCTTCCATAAGGAAGGAATCTTTCATTTTACCGCTTCACAAGAAGGGCAGCAAGTCTGATGCTTTAAACTATAGAGGTATCTCAAAATTATCGGCTATTCCAAAACTCTTCGAGAATGTCATAACTCCTCACTTGCAGCATTTCTGTAGATCCGTCATATCTCCTTATCGGCACGGATTTTTAAAACGTCGTTCCTCCTCGACAAATTTGCTTGAGCTTACATTTTTTATAATAAAGGGCTTTCCGAAAAATTTTCAAACTGACGTCATTTATACTGATCTCAGTAAAGCATTTGACTCAGTAAATCACTCCCTTCTTTCACATAAACTAAATATTATTGGTTTCTCAACAAATCTTTTAAGCTGGCTTTTAAGTTATTTGGCCAACACAACACAAAGAGTCTTCTTTAAAAATGTTCTTTCTGACCCTATTCAAGTCTGGTGTTCCTCAGGGAAGCCATTTAGGTCCCCTTCTTTTTAAGCTCTTCATCAATAACCTTCCTTCGGCCATACGTAAATCGCGTACTTTTATGTATGCAGATGATGTAAAGCTTTGTTTTCAATTTAAAGATGCCGCCTGTCATTCGTCCCTTCAAGCCGACCTCAATAGTTTTAACAGTTGGTATGGTGACAGTCCTAAGTACGAATCTTACACTTTATGTGGTTGTCCTCTGGAAAGAATTACCTCTGTGGACGACCTTGGAGTACGCCTGGACGCTTAACTCAAGTTCTCCGAGCACATTTCTTCCATAGTCAATAAGGCTATGAGTGTACTCGGATTTATTAAGAGGTGGGCTAAGGAATTTAATGATCCTTATATAACTAAGACCCTTTATACCTCACTTGTGCGTCCTATTCCCGAGCATAGATCATGTGTTTGGTGTCCTCAGTTTTCAACCTACAAGGACCGCATTGAATCCGAGCAAAAGAACTTTTTGATTTTCGCATTGCGTGGACTAAATTGGTATTCAAACTTAAGACTACCTTCCTATACTAACAGACTTCTTCTACTAAATCTACCTTCCTTAGCCAATCGGCGTACTATGCTGGGTGTGGTTTTTA
This sequence comes from Zaprionus tsacasi, assembly GCA_018904105.1. Lineage (NCBI taxonomy): Eukaryota > Metazoa > Arthropoda > Insecta > Diptera > Drosophilidae > Zaprionus > Zaprionus tsacasi. The sequence continues at coordinate 329,880 of JAEIFR010000593.1, read as the reverse complement.
TTAATAACCTTATTAAAGGCGATATTGACAGTGATGACTTGGTTAGCCGGTTACACTTTTCTGTCCCTTGCCGACTAACGAGAAATTATATTCCACTAACTCTTCCTAGTTGTAGGTCGAACTATGCCTTGCACGAACCATTCAGGGTATTATGTTCGGACTACAACAAATACTACTTTATTATATCTAACAGCCAATCGACTAATAACCTTAAACTATCACTACTTTCTCACATTGCTAGATGTTAGCGATCTCGCGACCTTCCTATTCGTTAACTGCGCTCCTCGGGCGCTACGAGCGCTTTAATCCATTAACACACTACTATTGATCTGATTGAGTTTTCTGGGTTTCCCCAATCCTTTGCAACAAACGTTGGATCAACTAAAATTATCTTTTTATTCCCAGATTAATTAATTAATTAAAAAAATAAATAATTAAATAATTTAATAATAATAAAATAATTAAAAAACAAACAAATTTTTTAAATATTATAATATCCTTACTTTTAACTTAAATTTTACTAATATTATAACTTTGTGCCAACCGAAAATGTATGTAACAGGCAGAAGGAGACATCTCCGACCCCATAAAGTATATATATTCTTAATCAGTATCAACAGCCGAGTCGATATAGCCATGTCCGTCTGCCTGTCCGTCCGTCCGTGTGAACACCTGGATCTCAGCTGTTATAAGAGCTAGAGCTACCAAATTTTATAACAATATGTGTTATATTTGCACGCTTATCAAGTTTATTTTAAATTTTTGCCACGCCTCCACCCGCCCACATAAATTGAAAAAAAATGGACTACAGCTGCAATATTAGCTCTACAGTAACCGTTTTTTTAGCTTTATAGCAACAGTTTTATATATACGTTATAAATATCATATTGCGGACGTTTTGTCATAATTTCAGTAAGATCGGATGATAAATATGGAAGATATTAAAGAAATAGAGTGCCATGTGACCACGTGTTTTTGTCTATTTTATTATGTTAGATATGCAAGATATGCAGGTTCAAGTCCGGCGGCAAGCAATTTTTTTTTTAATTCTATGAACTAATATTATTTGCACTGTTCATCATAGCAATTTTATAATTGATGCACAAAAGGTGCAGTGGCTGAGTGGATGTGGTCGTTGACTGTGAAGCGAAGGGGTAAATTCAGAAGGCTATATAATTTGCAGATGATGGTGAGGGAGACGTGAATGAGGAAATCACAGGATATCACTGAGTAATGTTTTAATAATCACGCGGGTTGGTTTTGTTTTAAAATAGTTAACAACAGGGTTTTCTTTATTTCACGGTTCATTCGTATTAACTTTTATCCTAGCTAGTCCCTGCCTAATTCGCACCATTACGTCTAACTCTAGTCTTGACTTCGCTACTTATTTTATAAGGCTCACCTGGAACCTCCTGCGACAGGATTCATCTTCTCGGCTGGCACTGGTGAAACTTTTTTCTTTTTAGTAATTCTCCTCGGGAGAATTGTACAACTGGCTTCGCTGGCTGCTCTGGATCAAGTGCCCTTGGCCTCATTTTGCGACTTTCCATTTCGCTGCTGCGAACATGTCGCCGCTGCTGCGTACATTTCGCCGCTGCTTGCCTGTCGTCGCTGCTTGCCTGTCGCCGCTGCCTTCGGCCGATCTTGCCTGGCTGCTGCGGCTCTGCTCGCACTTCGCTGCCTGCACGGCGTCGCTGCTTGCCTAGCGCTGCTGCCGGCATAGCGTCGCTGCTGGCTTAGCGTCGCTGATTGGCTGGCGCCGCTGCCCAAAATTGGTCGTGAGCCGTCTATGCACGAGGTACCGTTGCCTGTGCAAGTGTTCGTCTTAGCGCGAGCTCTGGGTACCGAGGTACCGTTTGCCAGTGCGAGTGTTTCGACTTGTGCGCGAGCTCTGGGTGCCCAAATGCGTGAGCTCTGGGTACCGAGGTACCGTTGCCTGTGCAAGTGTTCGACTTGTGCGCGAGCTCTGGGTGCCCAAATGCGTGAGCTCTGGGTACCGAGGTACCGTTGCCTGTGCAAGTGTTCGACTTGTGCGCGAGCTCTGGGTACCGAGGTACCGTTGCTAGTGCACGTGTTCGCCTGTGCGCTAGCTCTGGGTACCGAGGTACCGTTCCTAATGCAAGTGTTCGACTGCTCTGCCTACGTCCCTTGCCTATGCAATTGCTTCGCCTTGATTTTTAAAAACTACGACTGGGTATATTAGACTAGGAGGTATCTTATTTTATTCCATAAACAAAATGTGGCGTCGCTTCATGCGGCGTTCAACCCCCTCTTACTTCACCGGGGGTAAAGTGGACTCGTATAATACTTGTAATACTTGATACGTAATTAACTAAAAAATGGTTCCTTGGCTCGTTGTCCGGAGTTACGGGTTCATTTCCGCTCGCGGATGGTGACGGCTCCGTGCTGGTTAATGCGAGCCCGGTATCTGGCCCCATCTCCCTCGACGAGAATGCACGCCGCCTTGCGGGGGTGCCTCTCCAGGTGGGCTCGCACCTTTTCAATCGCCCGTCGTGGCAGCCAATGGTCGAATGTGGGGACCTTCCATTCCCTAGGTGCGGGAGCCCACAATTCGGGGTGTCGGCGGTCTGGTACGGGCGGCGTAGCAAACGCCACTGGGTCGGGCATCGGTGTGTCGGACGGGCCTGTCCGCATCATCGCGAGAAGCGCCTCTCCCAGCTCCAGACGATGATCCACCACGGGGCGACTGGATGGCCGCGGAAAATCGTCCTCATCATCCGACCCCTCCTCGGAGGACGAGGAGAACGGCCCGGCCCGCACCTTCATGTACACGTTCCTCCTTTTTAGAATGCTCTTCAGGGGAGGAGAAGTAATGATGCGGCAGGTTCGCGCATTTGGGAAGACCAGGTCGTCCTCTACCGTGCAAGCCTGGCTTGCGGTCGGCGTTGTGTCCATGGGCGGCGGTGTCTCGGCTGGAGGAGTGCACGGCTGTGCTGGCGGAGGTCCATCGCTGCCCCCTTCGCTGATGGGACTATAGCGTCCGGTCTCTTGCCCGTATGTCGTGGGCTCTGGGTTTACGGAGGTGCCGGCCAAACAATGGTCGACGAACCGGTGGGTGGCTACAAAATCCTCCACGGTCGGGACCCATTCCGCCGTTTCATCGGGTTCGGCGATGATGGTGGCAACAGGTGCTCCTTCTTGTAGAACTAGTGGGGGCATGTCGCCGAAACCCCACTCGTCATCCATCAAATCGATGACTCCGTCCCCCGCTGATCGCTGGATCAGCATTTGCCACTCGCGATCCGACTCGGGGCTATAAATTTACAAAAAAGAGTACTTAGTGATAACTGTGCTTTCAAACCTTTCTAACTTCTAATGGGCCTTACTGGTGCGAAACGTGAAATCCTACTAATATCTTAAGATTACTTGTATGTCAGGGTCAAAATTGTTACAAATGTTTGGAAGCTTAGCCTACCCCACCCGGTACCTGTTAACCTTCGCTGGTCGATTCCTCTCCATGGAAGGGCTTTAAATCGGCCAGTCCTGCACGGCGTCTCTTCTTCGTCCCGACGTCTTGGAGGCGTAGAATCGCGGGCGAGATGAAACCCACGACCCGGTAAGGTCCATCGTAGCGGGGTGCCAGTTTGGCGGCGAAACCATCGGCTGCCTTCGACAAATGGTGTTGTCTCAGTAGTACGAAGTCGCCGATGGCCGGCTTCCACTCTCTGCGGCGTAGATTATAATACTTCCCCTGGTCCGCGCTTGCTTGTTGCGTATTCTCGGCGACGATCTTGAACACGTCCTGTAGGTGTCGCTCCTGCTCCTCGGGCATCCGTGATTCCGTCCGTATGACAGGAGTCACCTCCTCGTACAGGGCTCCCGGCAAACGAGGCTCGCGCCCTTGTACGAGGTACGCTGGGCTAAATCCGGTGGTGTCCGAGGCGCTGGTGTTGATCGCTAGACTGATCTCGGGGAGGCGTTCATCCCAAGTTCGCTGCTGGTCATCCAGGTACTGTGCCACCATGGTCTTCACGGTCCAGTTTACCCTCTCCGTGGGGTTCTGTTGCGGGGTGTACGGCGCGGTGTGCTGCAGAGTCATGCCCAACTGTTTGCAGAACGTGGCGAAAGCTCGGCTCGTGAATTGCGTTCCATTGTCACAAACTAGCATCTTCGGTACTCCAAACCTGGCCAGAATCCGTTCTCTGAACGAGCGCATCAGGTGTGCTGCCGTTGCTTTACGCAAAGGTATCAGCTCTACCCACTTTGAAAAGGCGTCGAAGAACACCAGTAACATGGTATTCCCGTGGGTAGAGCGCGGGAGTGGTCCTACGAAGTCGGCACAGAGTACATCGAATGGTGCATGTACTTGTCGGGTATGCATCTGTCCCCGGGGTTTTAGTTGGCTGATCTTGAACTTCTGGCAGGTCTCGCACTTCCGTACGTATCGCGCTACGTCCCGGAAGAGGCCTGGCCAGAAATATCGCTGGCGAATCCGGTTTAGGGTTTTCCGTACCCCCTGATGTCCGGCTGTCGGCTGGTCGTGGCATTCCTGGAGTACCCGTTGGCGTTGTGGTTTTGGCACGCACAACTTCCAAGGTGTGTAGTCTTCGTCGTCCGGTCGAAAACCTCCTCGTCGATAGAGCTGGTCGTTCTCCCTCAAGTGTTCTGGTTCGAGAAGTATCTCGAGCTCCCTTTGAATTAACTCCATCATCCGGGCTGTCCACTCACAAGGTTGGCTCTCCTGAGTGACCTGTTGTAGCGTCTCCAAGGGCTGTCTGGATAAGGCGTCGGCTACGATGTTTTGGTCCCCGCGGCGGTAATGCACGTTGAAGCGGAACTGTTGTAGCTCTAACGCCCAGCGCGCAATCCTTCCAGTAGGGTTCGCTATGCTGTTTAACCACTTCAACGCCAAGTGGTCCGTGACTACGTCGAACTCGTAACCTTCCAGGTAGCATCGCAGTTTCCTTATCGCCCACACAATGGCCAGGCACTCCTTCTCCGTAGTCGAATAACGGCTTTCGGCTACTGAGAGGCGTCGGCTTGCGTATGCGATGACGCGTTCCGTTCCCTGGATTTGTTGTGTCAGCACTGTTCCTAGTCCGACGTCCCTCGCATCTGTCTGGAGTTTGAAGCGCTCAGCGAAGTCCGGGCAAGCTAGGACTGGCGCTTGCGTGAGACTCGTCTTTAGTGCATCGAACGCTAGCTGTTGTTCCTCGCTCCAAACCCATCGCTGGCCCTTCTTCAACAGCGACGACATAGGTTGTACCAGGGTGGCGAAGTTAGGCACAAATCTCCGGTACCAGGAAGCGATACCTAAGCATCTCCTTAACTCCCTGACAGTTGTTGGCGGCTGGAGTTCTTTTATCGCGGCGATCTTGCTGGGATCGGTGTGGATTCCACCTTCGCTGACCTGGTGCCCCAGGTAAATGATAGTCTTCTGGAAGAAGCTGCACTCCGGAGCCTCCGGAACACCTCCCGTAGGTTATCCAGATGCTCTTGGAGGGTGCGTCCTACTACAATGATGTCGTCGAGGTACGCAAACGCGTGCGGCTCCATGTCTGGTCCGATGACTCCATCCAAGGCGCGCTGAAACGTAGCTGGGCCGAATGTAACCCGAATGGCATCACCTTCCAGTGGAAAAGGCCTCTGCCAGGCACTGTGAACGCGGTGTACTCCTTGCTGGCCTGGGCCATAGGTATTTGCCAATACCCGCTCTTCAAGTCCAGCGAAGATATGTACTTCGCGTCCTTGAGTTTCTCCAGGATGTGGTTGATCCGTGGCAACGGGTAGGCATCCGGAATGGACTTCGCGTTGAGCTGGCGATAATCCACGCACATCCGCATCTCTCCGGTCTTCTTCCGTACAAGCACAATCGGTGCACTGTGTGGGCTCCTGGATGGCTCGATCCTACCGTCTCGCAGAAGTTCATCAACTTGTTCGTTGATGATCTTCTGCATGGCCGGATTCTTCAGGTAGTACCTCTGCTTGATAGGGTACTCATCCCGCATGTTGATGGTGTGCTCCGCAATGGGCGACACCCCCATCAATCCGTCAAACTTGGCTAGCTCGGACTGCAGAAAGGCCTGTTCTTCGCCCGTAGCTAAACTTGTTCCAGGTGCCTCGACGCCCCGCAAGGTGGCGTGGCTGGTCTTGGGCCGTCTCCCACGGCGTCTCCGCTTGGTCGGGCCACTCGTGCTGGTCTGATTCTCTGTGTCTCGTTGGTGCATTTCTGCTCGTGCTCCTGTTGGTTCCTCGGTGTCTCGTCGGTGCTCGGTGCCTTGCTGTGTCTTCTCCGCTGTGTCTTCTCCGTCCGGGGTTGTCCCTCTCTGTCTCCTTGTCCTTCCTCTTGTCCCTCGGTGTCTCGTTGTCCCTCCTCTTGCATCCTGCGCTGTCCCTCGGTGTCTCGTTGTCCTTCCTCGTGTATCTTGTGCTGTCCCTCGGTGTCTCGTTGTCCCTTGTCTTGCATCCTGCACTGACCCTCGGTGTCTCGTGATCCTTCTCTCGCGTCGTCTCGTTCTCTGGGCCGCCTAAACGGATTATTCTGCCGTGCGACGGGACAGATCGGTGGTAAGCCCGTGACCTTGTTGTCGACTTGAACCACCGCGTCCTCCTTCGCTTGTTGGGATGTCCCGGGCGTCGGTGCTGCCTCCTCAAGCGTGCTTTGCAGGCGTAGTTTTGCTCTGCCGCACTTGAGAGTCGCTTCGATGCCGCACAGGAAGTCCATTCCCAGAATCACGTCGTCCAGAATGACGGGCAGTACCAGCATTGGTATTGTCGTCTCTCTCTCTCCCAGCTGGATCCTCACCCGCAAGGCTCGAGTCACGGCTCGTGATGATCCATCCGCCAGCGTAATCCGGATCAGTGTTGCTCGCTCATTCTCCGGTGTACTCAGCCTGGCTGCCATACGCTCGCTGACGAAGCTGCGTGTGGCTCCCGTGTCGATCGTGGCGTCCGTTGTTACTCCCTCGATCCGAACATTCGCGATGACACGTCCACTACCGCACCTCAGAGGTGCTACTCTTGGGAACTGCGGTGCGGCGTCTCCAAGTTGTTCCCCATCGGCTGAAGACGCGCAGCATTTCCCGACGTGGGTCGTCGACAACAGTTCACTGTGCGTACACCGTGTCGACCGCAGTCCCAGCAGAACAACACGCGGCTATTTCGGCAGTCCGCCTGAAAATGTCCGGGTTGAGCGCAGTTGTGGCACACGCGCTGTAGGTCGCCCTTTGTAGCCCCTGTGGGTGTTGTGTGGGGGATGGCTGTCGCTGCTGTGGGGGTCAGTGTGGTTGGCGGTGCACTGGGTCTCACTGGCGGGTTCGGTGGCTTCGGATTCTCTCTCCGTCGATCAACTTGGCTCGTCGCTTGGGGTTGCAATTCCTTCGTGGTCTCGTACGTGGTCACAAGTTTGCTCAGCTGAGCCAGCGTTCGGAACTCGTGACGGCGGGTGAACAATTGATACTCCGGCATCATATTGTCGTAGATCCAGTCCAGCTCCTGCTCCTGGGTGTACTTCGCACGTCGCATCATCATCCGTAGTGCCAAGGCGTAGTCCCGAAATCGCTCACCTCGGCGTTGGGTTCGGCTCCTGCTCTCGTCCTCCAGTCGTTGAAAATAGCGCGGGGGGAGGAAGAACTCCATAAACTCCTGCTTGAACTCCTCCCAGGTCACTCGGTAAAGGGTGTTGACCCTGAACCAGTCCTCTGCTTGGCCCGTCAGTACATTTGCTACCGCTTGTGGTAACTGTTGTGGGTCGATGTTGTATAGTGACGCCTTCTCTTCCAGTTGCTCGATGAATCCCCACGGATCTGTAGCGTCGCCGTTGAAAGCTACGCCCCATTTCCGTACTCGATCGGCCAGCTCGTATGGGGGTATCCATCGGTGGCTTGGTTCGCTGGTCCTACTGCTGGCTGGAGGTGCCGAATTGGACGCGGGGGCGGGTTGGATGTGTCGGCTAGCAACGCTCCTCGACGGACTCGCTGCCCGTCTTCCATCGGCGTCGGCGAAGTGTCGCGTCAGCATGCTCCAGGGTGTTTCAGCTCCGGTGTAACTGCATTGCCTAAACTGGCCTCCAACTCCATCAGTCGTTGCAGCTGTTCCTTCGACAGGTCTTCTTGAATGGAGAAAGCTACCAGGCGGCTCCGAATTTCCTCCACTGTACCACTCGTGTCCAGTCCGAACTCCTTGAGGATGAGTTGCAACTCGCTCTTCCTACGGAACGCGATCCAGCGGGTTTCCATGTTGGGCGAGTCGGTTGTAACTGGCTTTGCTTCTCGACGACGAAGAAAAAGTTAAATGGCTCACGAAGCCTTCACGATTCACTGCTGGGTATTTCGCCGCCGTGGCTTATTACCAGGACACTATCTTTTGCTTAAGAAAACTCCAAGGATATCACGATGTTGGTTCGAGAATCCAGACGCGGCTCGGTTTTATAAAAGTTCACTTGTAAGTTACCCTGGAAATGTTTGTAAATGTCCTCAAAATAGCAGGACCAAAAAAAAATCTGCTCGCGAAATAATTGTTTTACGAAGGATGCGCACAGGGTATAAATGTTTGTCACCGATGTTGACAACTTGAGGGTCCGGACGCGAGTGACTTCCTCGGTATTCGGTACCGAGTCTTATATACAAGTTGTCTGAGCGATGTCGCCGCTCAGGCTGCGCCGGCGCAGAGAAAGGTTAGGTTAGGCCGTGTAAAATCAAGTCAGAAGGTCAAAATTTTGCGCATACGTCAGTGTGCGCAGTAGTCGTAGACATGTGTAAAACCTGTCCAACGATTTCTATGAAAACTATGATTCGTAAGCATGCATCGATGTCTATGTATATTCTTTGCTACGAGTGCCTAGTCGTAGACACGTGTGGAACCTGTCCTACGACTTCTATGAAAACTATGATTCTTATGCATGCATTGATATCTATGTATGTTCTTTGCTACTAATGCCCTGTGTGAAACTTGCAATGTGGGTCGTGTGCCTCTGCTATACCCTGTATGAATTAGCTACGTGGGTCTTTAGTCCACGCAAAGATGTTAAAATTCTCAAAACTAAATGTCTACTCATAGTAGTCCCTGCTCGGGCGCCATCTGTAAGGACGTTTTCTCAGGCCGGGGTAAATATCTCAGTCCGGCCAGGGTCTTTACAGAACATTTGTAAATACTACGACTTTAGTAAAGAGAGGCTACTAGCAGATCATACCTTACTGGGGTATGTACAGGGTATAGGCGATATCTACGTGCACGTGTCGCGTGTCACGCGTGCTCGGCTGGCGGCGGGGAAAGGCTGTATCACTGAGTAACGTAAATTATTACGCGGGTTGGTTTTGTTTTAAAATAGTTAACAACAGGGTTTTCTTTATTTCACGGTTCATTCGTATTAACTTTTATCCTAGCTAGTCCCTGCCTACTTCGCACCATTACGTCTAACTCTAGTCTTGACTTCGCTACTTATTTTATAAGGCTCACCTGGAACCTCCTGCGACAGGATTCATCTTCTCGGCTGGCACTGGTGAAACTTTTTTCTTTTTAGTAATTCTCCTCGGGAGAATTGTACAACTGGCTTCGCTGGCTGCTCTGGATCAAGTGCCCTTGGCCTCATTTTGCGACTTTCCATTTCGCTGCTGCGAACATGTCGCCGCTGCTGCGTACATTTCGCCGCTGCTTGCCTGTCGTCGCTGCTTGCCTGTCGCCGCTGCCTTCGGCCGATCTTGCCTGGCTGCTGCGGCTCTGCTCGCACTTCGCTGCCTGCACGGCGTCGCTGCTTTCCTAGCGCTGCTGCCGGCATAGCGTCGCTGCTGGCTTAGCGTCGCTGATTGGCTGGCGCCGCTGCCCAAAATTGGTCGCGAGCCGTCTATGCACGAGCTCTGGGTACCGAGGTACCGTTGCCTGTGCAAGTGTTCGTCTTAGCGCGAGCTCTGGGTACCGAGGTACCGTTTGCCAGTGCGAGTGTTTCGACTGTGCGCGAGCTCTGGGTGCCCAAATGCGTGAGCTCTGGGTACCGAGGTACCGTTGCCTGTGCAAGTGTTCGACTTGTGCGCGAGCTCTGGGTGCCCAAATGCGTGAGCTCTGGGTACCGAGGTACCGTTGCCTGTGCAAGTGTTCGACTTGTGCGCGAGCTCTGGGTACCGAGGTACCGTTGCTAGTGCACGTGTTCGCCTGTGCGCTAGCTCTGGGTACCGAGGTACCGTTCCTAATGCAAGTGTTCGACTGCTCTGCCTACGTCCCTTGCCTATGCAATTGCTTCGCCTTGATTTTTAAAAACTACGACTGGGTATATTAGACTAGGAGGTATCTTATTTTATTCTATAAACAAAATGTGGCGTCGCTTCATGCGGCGTTACAATCCCTTTCCAACAATATATTATACATGGGAAGATTGACTATTAAAAATATAAGTTTATTTGCAGAAAACCAAAAAAAATTGTGATTTCCGCAAAGATTGTGGCTCTGGCTGAATTAACCTTGCCAACAAATATAAATCACATTCCTTCTGTGGCGACTGCCTCTTGTCCAAGTGTTAAGTGAATTGTATCCTATAGTTACCAAACCACGTACTACATCATGCTTATCGTAAAACAAGTGGATATGACTACAGTCGAACGCCCGACAGTAGGATACCCTTCTCCCAATTTTCTAAATCTGTTACAAACGTATTACCACACTCGTAATTTCAAACAGAAATTCTGCACGAATACTTCTCTACATATAGCTAACTTGCTCGCACTCACACAGCGACGCGCGTAAAGCGTGAAGCGGCGAGACGCAACGTCGACGTCAACTCCAAGCAGCGCGCCGGATGCTGCTCATACATTTGTATCGAAAACGTTGACATAAATGACTCCTGTGTTATTAGTCCGATCGGATTGTAATTTGGAGAATATGTTCATATGGCATTAAGCATTATACATACCAAAGCACAACTTTATAAGTTTAATACTTTGCTTAATAATCGTAAATTACCGATTTGCGGGGGCGGTGGGCGTGGCATCAAACATTTGAAATAAACTTTATCTGCTTGGAAAACATAGGAACCTCCATGCCAAATTTGGTGTCTCTACCTCTTTTAGTAGCTTAGATCCGTTGTCTCAAACAGACAGACGGACAGCCGGACAGACGGACAGACAGACGGACATGTCTCAATCGACTCGGCTAGCGATCCTGAGGAAGAATATTTATACTTTATGGGGTCTGCCACGCCTCTTTATGCCTGTTACATACATTGCACAAAGTTAGTATACCCTTTTTTGACCATTTTCAATGGTCGAAGGGTATAAAAATGAGCTATATTTGTTTGCAATTTTTTTGTGTGATTCCAGTAAAGATTAGTGATATTTTCGAGGAATCGCTATTGTGAGTTAAACACATCATTATATCATGTGTACTATTGCTATCCGAATAGGATGCACAAGATTGAACTAAGGTACCGCATATCCTTGGGTACACAGTGGGACTTTTTTTTGTCCACATCCAACACATAATACTCCACAACATTGTTCTCGCTAATGTTAAATTGCCCGTATAACTTACAAAGTTGCTTCAAGTAGAAGTGTTTTGTCATGATGTTTAAAGATACCGGCATTCAGAGAATACATAATTCAAAAGAAAACACCATTATTTACAATTTGAAAATATTCCGTTACCAAAGAAATATAAGGAAGCCTCTTTGTGTAAATTGTCTAAGTTTTTCATTGGCACAAATTTTATGATGACTCCTAACTCAAATAATGGGAAATTCACCCGCAGACCGACTCCATGCTTTCCGCCTCTTTGACATTTGTGACGTTGACATTTGTAGTCCATAGTACAAGGCACTTAAAATCCGTGGTAGACCCCTTTCAAGTCCTGCATAGTGCTGTTCGGACTAGTCGGGTCTCTATTGATTGCGGCGATAACGACTTGTCTCGTCAGTCAGGCAACTGTTCTGGCAGTGATGGTCCCGAGTGACACGTACATAAATAGTGAACATAAAAACATACATTATATAGCAATTGCACGGTGCATAAGTGCAATAAATAAATAAAAAAACAAGTCGGAAAGGCTACAGTCGAGCGCGCCCGACTGTGGTATACCCGCTACAACATTGCGAAAAAACACATCTCACAGTCTCAAATTTGTTTTTCTAACTCGCCTTATCGTTATCATCGATTTTAAAAAAACATGTAGCATTATGCTAAAAAAAAAAAAAAAAAAAAAAAAAAAATTATGCCCCTGATGGGATTCGAACCGTGGAACCTCACAAAGCTTGTAAAACGTAGTTTGCAACTATAACCTCTCCGCCATTAGCACATTATTATTTGGACCGGCAAAGTTGCATTATGAGACCATTCAGCTTGTCGTACAAGACAAAAACTAATACCAACTTACTTCCCATAAAATTCCTTTTAATCAAATGCATTAAATACTAAACTTAAAATATTTTAAATACTTGAAAAAAGAAAATTTCAAAAAACCCACTAGGATCGAACCGGACCGAGTAGGATTCGAACCCGTACCCATTCGCTTCACAGTCAACGACCACATTCACTCGGCCACTGCGCCTTCTATGAATCTTCTATAAAATTGCAATAATGATGATGTAAAATGATGTAATGATGATTGAAAAAAAAAGTGCTTGCCGCCGGAGTTGAACCTGCATATTTTGCGTATCTAACATAATAAAACAGACAAAACACGTGGTCACATGGCACTACTATTTCTTTAATATCTTCCATATTTATAGTCCAATCTTACTGAAATTTTCACGAAACGTCCGCAATATGGTATTTATGACGTATATAAAAAACGGTTACTGTAGAGCTAATATTGCAGTTGTAGTCCATTTTTTTTCAATTTATAGGGGCGGGTGGAGGCGTGGCAAAAATCTAAAATAAACTTGATAAGCGTGCAGTAACAACACATATTGTTACAAAATTTGGTAGCTCTAGCTCTTATAACAGCTGAGATCCAGGTGTTCACACGGACGGACGGACAGACAGACGGACAGACGGACAGACGGACAGACGGACAGACGGACAGACGGACAGACGGACATGGCTATATCGACTCGGCTGTTGATACTGATTCAGAATATATATACTTTATGTGGTCGGAGATGTCTCCTTCTGCCTGTTACATACATTTTCGGTTTGAACAAAGTTATAATACCCTTCTACTCTATGAGTAGCGGGTATAAAAATTAAATGCCTTTGGTTCGTGGGTGGAGAAAAAATTATTTGTGTCGGTCGTTTGGCAATTCGCTTTCAATATACGTATACCTTAAATATAGTCTAACTTATTTGAATGCATATATATATGTATGTACATATCACCTATATGCGTATATACGCACAGAGAGGCAATTCATTTAGTTTAATGCTTCTATATCTTTTGAATTGCTGTTGGATGCAATTGTGTGTTTGTTTATATTCCACTGTCTCAGCCTTTCATAACCATTTGTCCATAATTCGATTTCAAATAATAATTTGCTTAGTTCAAGTTATTATATACATACATACACACAAACGTGTATACAAGCTGCAGCAGCGAATTTTCTATTTCTTTACATTCCTATTCGTTCGCCCGCCAGCTACACTTCTAGGCGCATACGTCCATACATGTCCACGCACATTTACACAGTATTTTTGATAGCGGTGATTTTTTGTCTTCGCTTTCACACGTCACCCGCTCACAAGCATTGCTACGAGGGTCGTTTGATAAGTCCGTGACTTTTTGTATTTGCCGCGCACCTGCTCTAAATACAACACTGCTCCTGTCAGCAGTTATCGATTAACAGCTGACTGTAAAATTTTGAGAAAGCTGCGTTTTTTGGTTTGCGTTTTATAGGCATTGAAAGCAGACGATCTCGTGAATTTTAACGAAAATGGAAAAAAGTGAATTTCGTGTGCTAATTAAGCATTATTTTTTGCGTAAAAAATCCATCACCGAAACCAAGGAAAGACTTGATAAATATTATGGGGACTCTGCACCATCAATTTCAATGGTTAAGAAATGGTTTACTGAGTTCCGTTGTGGTCGTACCAGTACAAGTGATGCCGAACGTTCAGGTCGCCCAAAAGAGGTCGTCATGCCAGAAATCGTCGACAAAATCCATGGAATGATATTGGATGATCGGAGAATGAAAGTGCGTGAGGTAGCTGAGGCTGTAGGCATCTCAACTGAACGGGTACATCACATTTTACATGAATATTTGGACATGAAAAAGCTTTCCGCGCGATGGGTGCCGCGATTGCTCACACACGACCATAAGCGCAACCGTGTGACCATTTCAAAGGAGTGTTTGGCGATGTTCAACCGCAATCCAAACGAATTTTGCGCCGTTTCGTTACCGTAGACGAAACATGGATCCACCACACCACACCAGAGACCAAAGAACAATCAAGACAGTGGGTTTCTCCGGGTGAACGTGCACCAAAGAAGGCCAAGGTGGGTCTGTCGGCCAACAAGGTCATGGCCACAGTTTTTGGGATGCACAAGGTATCATTCACATCGATTACCTTGAAAAGGGTAAAACGATCACCGGCGAATATTATTCAGAGCTTTTGGACAGATTCGATATTGATTTGAAGCAGAAACGACCGCATTTGGCGAAAAAAAAGTGCTGTTCCATCAGGACAATGCACGGGTGCACACGTGTGTAGTCAGCATGGCAAAATTTCATAAATTGGGCTACGAACTGCTACCCCATCCAGCATATTCTCCAGATTTAGCCCTCTGTGACTATTTTTTGTTTCCAAACATGAAGAAATGGCTCGGCGGTAAGAGATTCGGGTCAAATGAAGAGGTCATCACAGAAACAAACGACTATTTTGAGGGCCTTGAGAAAACCTATTATTTGGAAGGAATAAAAAAATTGGAAAAACGCTGGACTAAATGTATAGAGCTAAAGGAGATTATGTTGAGAAATAAAACGCTTCTTTGACGAAAAAAATATATTTTATTCAAAAAGTCACGGACTTATCAAACGACCCTCGTATTATCACACTAAAATAACGAATGCAATGCTGATTTATTTAGTGTTAATTAAAGTAGTGTTAAATAATTCAGAGATTTTTGTTTAAAATCCGCATCGTTATGCATAAATTCCTCCTCCCTCCCCAGTTCTAAGCGACGACCATAGCGAAGGTATGGGTGGCGCGTAGATCGGCAGCCGATGATCTTCGTGGACGTGGGAGATATGTTTCGTTCGTCGGTGCAACCATTAGATAACTGCTAGGGATGCAACCAGTCCGAGCAGAGTGAAGAGTATCCAAGTGTTTCGTGTGGTATTGTGATGGACGGCCAGGATTTTGCCCATTGTTTGAGCGGCAAAGAGGTAAAGTTTATCTTGGCTTAATACCATAATAGTGGTATTCCGACTTAATTCTTGCATAGGGGGAAGGGAAAAATCCAGCTGTTCGGGACAGGTGTTAGCCGTGCCGTAGTAATCAAATCCGTTAATCTATAACGTTTCCTTAATATATCTTATGATGGCTGACACCATTATTGAGAGCTCAGAGCCATTTGTTTGAGGTATTTTCAGGTTGTTCACATTGAACGAGAAGATGTAACCTCTCTCTGCCTCGAACTCGTCGGTGATGGGGACGGATTCCCTCACATTAAAAAAACTGCTGTAATGGGTGTTAGTAAAAAACAATGTATTTAGTTGTTAAAAGAGAAGAGCTTCTGCTCTGATTGAGGTTCTTTATTCGAGTGCTGAATGTGTGCTGATGTTGGGGTCAGCTAACCCGCAATGCTTATTTATGCATTGGCATATATATGTTATGTATAG
Source organism: Zaprionus tsacasi (assembly GCA_018904105.1). NCBI lineage: Eukaryota > Metazoa > Arthropoda > Insecta > Diptera > Drosophilidae > Zaprionus > Zaprionus tsacasi. Next base: position 314,162 of record JAEIFR010000593.1, on the reverse strand, counting down.
CTTGATCATTTACTGTTTTGGTAGGGTAGACATGCTGCACCTCCTTTTTAAAGAAATGACGTAATACATGTAGTCATTTAGTTTTAGTGTTAATATATTGTGTTACAAAATATATATTTTTTTGAAACGATATTGAGTTGTTTCTTATTATACACTTAATTATTAGTAATGGTTTGTCTCAAAGCATTTGTATAATGACAAAAAAATTTTTTTTTTTTGTATATTGAATTACGTTAAGTTTTGTTTTATGTTTAACTTTCTAAGAAGAATATTTTATTTTGTTTTTTATACCCTTTGACCATTGAGGGTATACTAACTTTGTGCAAATGTATATACTTACGTAGTTACTATTTTTAGTCAAATAAATGATCCGTCTGTAACGAAGACAAAGATCAACGCTGAAGCCAATTATAAATTGAAACACGAATGATTTCGGTAAACGTGTTTATTTTAAAACTGTCAGCTTAAGACTAAATGTACAGAGTTTTGATCGGCTCGAAATGAGTCGCGAGAAACGGAAATGTGTTTGTCAGCATTTTTATTTATTTGTGTTTAAGTGCATGCAAAAAGAATGATGAAGTTATACAACAATCATGCGCTTTACTTTTTTGTGGATTCAAGTTTCGTTACGTTGTGTTGTGTCTTTATGCATGCGCAAGATTGTATGCGCGTTGTTTTTGTTAGATTTAAGGTCATGTAAGCGTAATATGAGAAGCATATTATGCTACTATATATATTCTTGCTCAGGATCACTAGCCGAGTCGATTGAGCCTTGTCCGTCTGTCTGTCCGGCTGTCCGTCTGTGCGTCTATTTGTTTGAGACAACGGATCTTAGCTATTAAAAGAGCTAGAGACACCAAATTTGGCATTGAGGTTCCCATATTTCCGAAGCAGATGAAGTTTATTTTAAATGTTTGATGCCACCGCCCCCGCAAATCGGTAATTTACGATTATTAAGCAAAGTATTAAACTTATAAAGTTTTGCTTTGGTGTGCATAATGCTTAATACCATATAAATATATCCTCCAAATTATCTGATCGGATCAATAACACAGGAGTTATTCAAGTCAACGTTTTCAATAAAAATGTACAAGCAGCAGCCTGAGCGCTGCTACTAGTAGTTGACGTCGACATCGACGTTGTGTCGTGTCGCTTTACTCTTTACGCGCGTCGCTGTATGAGTGCGAGCGAGTAAGCTATATGTAGTGTAGTTACACGTTTGTGACAGATTTAGAAAATTGGGAGAAGGGTACCTTACTGTCGAGCGCTCCACCTTAGCCTTGCCCACTTGTTTTAAACTATCCTTTGATTTTTCTATGTCTTGCTCTGTTATATGCTATTTCTAATTTAAATTTTATTTCCTTAGAGTAACATTCTACATTATAAAGTGGTTATATTCTATCTAGTTTATTAAAATGTACGAACTATGTTGTTAATCTTCCAAAGACTAGTTCATACGGACAGTATTTATGCATGACTGATGGTGTTGTGTTGAAACAATAGGTAAAATATTGTATCCTAACGTCCCAATCAGTATTGTCTGCAGAAATGAATGAAAGAATGTATTCATTAAATATTTTATGACTTCGTTCTATTGACCCTAAAGTTTGGTGATGATATGCGGTAGATGTTAGGTTTTCTGTCTTCATGTATTTACACATATCTAAAATTACCTTATTTTTATACTCGGTACCCATGTCCGAAATGAACGTCTTCATTGGACCGTACTTTAGTATAATATTTTCGAATATAGCTTTCGCAACAGTATTTGCGCTTTTATTTGCAACCGGTATGGTTACTATATACTTCGTTAAATCACATATAAGTGTGACGATGTATTCGTTGCCATATTCTGATTTCGGTAATGGACCAACTGTGTCCACTATCACTATATCAAAAGCATTTGTTGGCGTTTCTGTGTGAGTCATTGGAGTCTTTGTATGTGTCTTTGTTTTCGACATTTGGCATTTATGACATCTACGTATGTACTCTTTTATATGACGAGTCATATTTTTCGAATAAAACTGTCTTTTTATTTTCGCTAGCGTTCTTGTAATGCCTGTATGACCTCCTTGAATTGAATCACCATGGAATGTAGACACTATTGATTGTATCTCTTTTTCAGTTTGTATAAAGGTCACCGGCTGGAGAAGCGCTACTCTTAATGATTTCAATTTCTTGTTACCAATATATGGGAAAGTATCTATTGAAATGGATTCAAAGATTTTTTCACTCGGTGCAAATTTGAGTTGGCTGATTTTTAGCATACCAGCTTTTCGTACTTCATCATTTGTTGTGACTTCATGTACGTTGGGCTTAGATACATTTTTGATACTTTGCCTAGGCAATAAATAGTTCCTTATTTGTTACTGTACAGTTTTTATCATGTCTACTTTGTTGCCTGGTAGTGACTTTCAGGACTTTATGTTGCATGTCTTTGAGTTCTTTTATATTTATACTTGAAAGTACGTCTGCCAAAAAATTGTCTTTTCCCTTTAGGTATTATACAGTGAAGTCGTATTCTTCAAGCTCTAGCCGCATCCTAATTTATTTAGAACTGGGATTAGTCATTGAAAATAGATACGTTAATGGTCTGTTGTCCGTTTTATGGTAATTTTTGCCAAAAATGTATGGTCTAAAATGGGTAATTTCCCAATGAATTGCAGCTAATTCATGTTCCGTTGTACTCTTTGTGCTTTCCCCTTTTGTAAATGAACTAGATGCATAAACTATTGGGAGCAGAATCCCGTCAGGCTTGTTTACTAGCATCCGGTATACTATAATCCAAAATTCTTTACGAAAATCAGGATATTGTAATTATGTGGGGTGAATAAGCTCTTCTTTAAAGTATTCGAATGCGTTTTGGTATTCGCTTGACCATCCAAAAGGAACATTCTTTTTACATAATTTAGTAATGTGCGGTGAATAATCGGCTAAGTTCTTTATAAATCGACGATAAGAGTTGCAGAATGCTACAAATCCTCTTGCGCTGTCCGCATCATGAGGGACAGGATGATTTCTGATAACGTCAGATTTCTTGTCTTCTGGCAATACTCCTTTATCGGTGCATTTGTGACCTAAAAATGATCATTCTTCTGAGTTCGGTAATGATTTTTTCGGAACTAACAAGAGTGAGCTGTTGTACTCAGATACAGACGGTTCTACAATTTTGTCGTCAATTAATTTCCCTACTTGTTTTTGAATTTCTTCAATATGGCTATGCGGGCTTCTGTAGTTTTTTAAATAAATGGATCCATCATCTTTAAATCTTAATGTTTGTTTATTCTTTGTTTATTATTTTTGTTGATATTGGTTCGATTTCCAGTCCGAACACAGCAATATACTTTGTGCATAATTTAGTTACAAATTGGTCGAAATTGTTTGTATTTAGAAGCCGAATGTATACATGTGTGGATGCTGCTATTGTATTTTCAACATAAATTCTTGATTAGGAACAAATATGTAATCGTTTACGGTATTAACATCTATTTTCCGAATAACTTGTGATCTGGCTGGCAGAAAAACTGCATTCTTGCCAGTGCTATATGTTATCGGAACATATATTAGATAATTTAAATTTTGGGGTCTAATTATAAACCAGTCCTTATATGGTTTGAAATCTAGTTGACAATTTAACTTTTTTATAAAATCAATGCCTATTGTTCCATTTCACGGTACTAAAAATTTTAGTCTACCAAATGAAATTCAAGTGGAATAATATATTTTGTTGATTGAAATTCTATTGAGGTTGTTCTTTGAGACTCTATTACACCTTGCCTTGGATCTTTATTATGTTTTCAATTTTATGAATTTTAAACTTACCAGAATTTACTTTTAAAAGTGAGATATCTGCACCAATATCTATGAGAAATGTTAGTTTATTTTCAGATGAATGATTTTAGAAAGTTACAATTTATTAACACTATAATAGATGGACTGACTTTTGCATTTATTGATTCTTTCCTAAAGGGTTCTGTGAGTTTTCCGACGTATTTTGCGCTATTCTCAAATTGTTGTTATTGTTGCCCTGGTTGGAGTTACCTCGGCCTTTTCCATGGTTTTGACCTCGTCTTCCTCCACGGTTATTATAGTAATTATAAATGTTATTGTTGCCTCGGTTGTAATTGTTGTGGTTGCTATTTCACATTTTAATCTCGGCCTCTTCTATTATTGTTATTTGCACCTCGTCGATAATAGAGTACACCTGTTATTTTCGTGCAACTGTTTACAAATTTAGAAGTGGCATCATTCATGTTTGTGAATGTGCCTGCTTGCAATGATAAGTTTTACCTTATCAATGGAGCAATTTTGTGTCATTGCTTTTATAGCTGTTGTATTGCTGTATTTATTTGCTAAGGACTGGCTGAGACCTTCACTGATATAGGCGTCCTCAAGGTCCTTTATCAGTTTCTCCACCTCTTGGTTAGCCGTATTATATTTCTATTGCAGATTGAGAAGCTTGGCAGATATTATTTCTACCGATTCTCATTTTACTGCACTTGACAGTTGGGTAATGATTGCAGCAATTGTCTGCTCATTACTTATAAGATTCCTTGAATGGCCTTTAAGTTTAGCTTTTACAAGGCTTATCGCTGTCGTCTAATGCGTGCCTTTTAAGATGTAATAGACCTAGTGAATCTAAAAATTAAATTTTCGTGACTACCATCAAACTCTTGTATCTGAGATTTTGGTAGCTTGATAAATTCTGTCAATGTCTATCCATTTCAGAAATTGTTATTGCTTCTGGTTTAAATTCAATTTGATCGCTTCTTTCTAGTGTTTCAAAGTCACTATCGGATTCAGCGTCGCTTGATTGAATAGATTCGTCTACTCTTTTGAACAGGTCGTGATCGAATTCCACCAATTGACTTAGATTTCTGGCACGTTAATCAGAATATAACTTCTCTTTCTGATATTAGTAAATCTTGTGTTTAGGGATTTTATTACCCTTAAACATTTGTTACAGTGCTCAGATGTGAATTTATTTGTATACTTTTTTACTTATGTAACTATATCACTACTATTTCTGTATTGTTATTGTTATTCAACGTTTCTGATTTTATAACTGCATATTTATTTATGCATTTATATGATTTGTCAAACTTGTAGCGAAAATCGTCTATACGTTTCGTTATTCTTGTATTGAAATCTCTTATTCATCGTTTTTTTAAATATGATCTAAATGATTTGCTCTACTCAAATATCGCTTCGTATTAATTTTATTGTGCTTAACATAAATTGTTAGCTAAACTTGCAAAACTAACACTGTTGTTATGATCAATAATAAGATCCACATCGAAATGATATCGTCCCTGTGATCTATTATTTTTCTATTCACTACGTTGGCAGTATTATCTTTTGCCTCGCTAGAATCGCTAAACCATCCCATTATGTGGTTTATATATATATATTCAATGAAACGGATCGTTACAAAAATGAGATGTTTTATTTGTGAGTTTTTCTTTGAAAGGTATAAGCGTTAGATCGTATTAGTTGGGCGCTGGAATGCTTGTGTAGTTGTTGGTGGTCTTTTGGGTATTTGTATATTTATATTTATTATGACAAGGTTTCACAAACCCTTCTCTTTTCTAAGTGAACGGAAGTGTTTTTGTTCTGCTCCACGCTTTTATTAAATTTTGCTTGCAAACAATTGGTGTTTTGTAGTATGCATACATATTAAATAACTACTGTACGCACCGTTAGAATGTTTACATAAAGAGAGTCGATCGGCGCTCTCACAGAATGTGCAAATGTCTGCATTCTGTTACATAGCGCTCCAGCTTAAGAGAGCTTAAGAGAGCATAATTACATATGTAAGATTTAGCATAACATTTAACAGAATGTGCAAGTGTCTGCATTCTGTTACATAGCGCTCCAGCTTAAGAGAGCATAATTACATATGTAACTTTTAGCATAATATTTAGCATAACGTTTAGCATAAGCATAACCGTCTCTCTCCGCGATAAGCTTTAGGCTTACTTAGACACTAAGAAATCAATGTAAAAATCAGATTCAACTGAACGTTGGAAGCGGTACCTTCGCTGCGTCCAACTTCCAATCAAATAAATAAAAAGTTAATTTTACCATTCACATGACTTCACCATTTACATGGCGACCGTGACCATCGAGCCAAATACAGTATATAAAGTTAAAAAAAAAAGTTACAAAAACAAGGAGCGCATCAGGAGGAAGAAAAGAGCTCTTCCCTCCTGGTAGACGAGGGTGCGCAGGATAAGGATTTTCTGACAAATGCCGAAAATCTGCTCAATGAACTCTACGGCAAATCCTGGAAGACTCCCGATATCATTCGCACACTTAAACGTACAGGTAGCAAAGCTGCAACCCGCACTCCTGCACCAGCCACGCCAACATCAGCAATCTTTGGTACACCATTGACCGAAGCGTCAGCCTCGTGCACGTCCAGCAGCAGCAGCACGGCCAGCATTCGCAGCAGTAGCAGCACGGCCAGCATCCACAGCAGCACCACGTGCGCTGGAGATCAGCAGCAACATCAACATAAGCAACAACAAGTGTGAGAGGCAAACTGCAAACACGTGCGGCGGAGATTGGAGACTGGATAAAGCCAAAAAATACTGATTGAGTAGAGTGTGGCAATGAGTAAACGCGGAGGCCTTAAACATAAAATAAATAAAAGAATAGCACATATCAAGTGGCTATTATATACCAACAAAACGCCGCCCCCATGGGCAACGGCTTAAAAATTAACTGCCGAACTTGATTTTCTAAGAGAAAACCTCCAGCAAAGAAAGCTCTACCCCTAACTCACTCAGCAAATATAAAACACATTAACAAAACTTTAATTCAAAAACCACAATCTCCCAAGCCGTTGCCGAAAAAGCCGGACGTCTGCCCAAATGACTGCCCTGGACCATTCTACGCTACAACATACGTATCCACATGCTTAGGACTAAAGACCAGTGCGAAGACCAGCGCCGGCCCCGCCTAATCCAATAGGCCCCGGACATCAGCAGCAGTAACAACAACAGCGAGGGGGGCACTCCACTCCACACTAAGGATGCTACCAGTCCGAGCAGAGTGAAGAGTATCCAAGTGTTTCGTGTGGTATTGTGATGGACGGCCAGGATTTTGCCCATTGTTTGAGCGGCTAAGAGGTAAAGTTTATCTAGGCTTAATACCATAATAGTGGTATTCCGACTTAATTCTTGCATAGGGGGAAGGGAAAAATCCAGCTGTTCGGGACAGGTGTTAGCCGTGCCGTAGTAATCAAAACCGTTAATCTATAACGTTTCCTTAATATATCTTATGATGGCTGACACCATTATTGAGAGCTCAGAGCCATTTGTTTGAGGTATTTTCAGGTTGTTCACATTGAACGAGAAGATGTAACCTCTCTCTGCCTCGAACTCGTCGGTGATGGGGACGGATTCCCTCACATTAAAAAAACTGCTGTAATGGGTGTTAGTAAAAAACAATGTATTTAGTTGTTAAAAGAGAAGAGCTTCTGCTCTGATTGAGGTTCTTTATTCGAGTGCTGAATGTGTGCTGATGTTGGGGTCAGCTAACCCGCAATGCTTATTTATGCATTGGCATATATATGTTATGTATAGCTTGATCATTTACTGTTTTGGTAGGGTAGACATGCTGCACCTCCCTTTTTAAAGAAATGACGTAATACATGTAGTCATTTATTTTTAGTGTTAATATATTGTGTTACAAAATATATTTTTTCTTTTTTGAAACGATATTGAGTTGTTTCTTATTATACACTTAATTATTAGTAATGGTTTGTCTCAAAGCATTTGTATATAATGACAAAATTTTTTTTTTTTTTTTTTTTATATTGAATTACGTTAAGTTTAGTTTTATGTTTAACTTTCTAAGAAGAATATTTTATTTTGTTTTTTATACCCTTTGACCATTGAGGGTATACTAACTTTGTGCAAATGTATATACTTACGTAGTTACTATTTTTAGTCAAATAAATGATCCGTCTGTAACGAAGACAAAGATCAACGCTGAAGCCAATTATAAATTGAAACACGAATGATTTCGGTAAACGTGTTTATTTTAAAACTGTCAGCTTAAGACTAAATGTACAGAGTTTTGATCGGCTCGAAATGAGTCGCGAGAAACGGAAATGTGTTTGTCAGCATTTTTATTTATTTGTGTTTAAGTGCATGCAAAAAGAATGATGAAGTTATACAACAATCATGCGCTTTACTTTTTTGTGGATTCAAGTTTCATTACGTTGTGTTGTGTCTTTATGCACGCGCAAGATTGTATGCGCGTTGTTTTTGTTAGATTTAAGGTCATGTAAGCGTAATATGAGAAGCATATTATGCTACTATATATATTCTTGCTCAGGATCACTAGCCGAGTCGATTGAGCCTTGTCCGTCTGTCTGTCCGGCTGTCCGTCTGTGCGTCTATTTGTTTGAGACAATGGATCTTAGCTATTAAAAGAGCTAGAGACACCAAATTTGGCATTGAGGTTCCCATATTTCCGAAGCAGATGAAGTTTATTTTAAATGTTTGATGCCACCGCCCCCGCAAATCGGTAATTTACGATTATTAAGCAAAGTATTAAACTTATAAAGTTTTGCTTTGGTGTGCATAATGCTTAATACCATATAAATATATCCTTCAAATTACAATCTGATCGGATCAATAACACAGGAGTTATTCAAGTCAACGTTTTCAATAAAAATGTACAAGCAGCAGCCTGAGCGCTGCTACTAGTAGTTGACGTCGACATCGACGTTGTGTCGTGTCGCTTTACTCTTTACGCGCGTCGCTGTATGAGTGCGAGCGAGTAAGCTATATGTAGTGTAGTTACACGTTTGTGACAGATTTAGAAAATTGGGAGAAGGGTACCTTACTGTCGAGCGCTCCACCTTAGCCTTGCCCACTTGTTTTAAACTATCCTTTGATTTTTCTATGTCTTGCTCTGTTATATGCTATTTCTAATTTAAATTTTATTTCCTTAGAGTAACATTCTACATTATAAAGTGGTTATATTCTATCTAGTTTATTAAAATGTACGAACTATGTTGTTAATCTTCCAAAGACTAGTTCATACGGACAGTATTTATGCATGACTGATGGTGTTGTGTTGAAACAATAGGTAAAATATTGTATCCTAACGTCCCAATCAGTATTGTCTGCAGAAATGAATGAAAGAATGTATTCATTAAATATTTTATGACTTCGTTCTATTGACCCTAAAGTTTGGTGATGATATGCGGTAGATGTTAGGTTTTCTGTCTTCATGTATTTACACATATCTAAAATTACCTTATTTTTATACTCGGTACCCATGTCCGAAATGAACGTCTTCATTGGACCGTACTTTAGTATAATATTTTCGAATATAGCTTTCGCAACAGTATTTGCGCTTTTATTTGCAACCGGTATGGTTACTATATACTTCGTTAAATCACATATAAGTGTGACGATGTATTCGTTGCCATATTCTGATTTCGGTAATGGACCAACTGTGTCCACTATCACTATATCAAAAGCATTTGTTGGCGTTTCTGTGTGAGTCATTGGAGTCTTTGTATGTGTCTTTGTTTTCGACATTTGGCATTTATGACATCTACGTATGTACTCTTTTATATGACGAGTCATATTTTTCGAATAAAACTGTCTTTTTATTTTCGCTAGCGTTCTTGTAATGCCTGTATGACCTCCTTGAATTGAATCACCATGGAATGTAGACACTATTGATTGTATCTCTTTTTCAGTTTGTATAAAGGTCACCGGCTGGAGAAGCGCTACTCTTAATGATTTCAATTTCTTGTTACCAATATATGGGAAAGTATCTATTGAAATGGATTCAAAGATTTTTTCACTCGGTGCAAATTTGAGTTGGCTGATTTTTAGCATACCAGCTTTTCGTACTTCATCATTTGTTGTGACTTCATGTACGTTGGGCTTAGATACATTTTTGATACTTTGCCTAGGCAATAAATAGTTCCTTATTTGTTACTGTACAGTTTTTATCATGTCTACTTTGTTGCTTGGTAGTGACTTTCAGGACTTTATGTTGCATGTCTTTGAGTTCTTTTATATTTATACTTGAAAGTACGTCTGCCAAAAAATTGTCTTTTCCCTTTAGGTATTCTACAGTGAAGTCGTATTCTTCAAGCTCTAGCCGCATCCTAATTTATTTAGAACTGGGATTAGTCATTGAAAATAGATACGTTAATGGTCTGTTGTCCGTTTTATGGTAATTTTTGCCAAAAATGTATGGTCTAAAATGGGTAATTTCCCAATGAATTGCAGCTAATTCATGTTCCGTTGTACTCTTTGTGCTTTCCCCTTTTGTAAATGAACTAGATGCATAAACTATTGGGAGCAGAATCCCGTCAGGCTTGTTTACTAGCATCCGGTATACTATAATCCAAAATTCTTTACGAAAATCAGGATATTGTAATTATGTGGGGTGAATAAGCTCTTCTTTAAAGTATTCGAATGCGTTTTGGTATTCGCTTGACCATCCAAAAGGAACATTCTTTTTACATAATTTAGTAATGTGCGGTGAATAATCGGCTAAGTTCTTTATAAATCGACGATAAGAGTTGCAGAATGCTACAAATCCTCTTGCGCTGTCCGCATCATGAGGGACAGGATGATTTCTGATAACGTCAGATTTCTTGTCATCTGGCAATACTCCTTTATCGGTGCATTTGTGACCTAGAAATGTCACTTCATGCATGAAAAATGAACATTCTTCTGAATTCGGTAATCATTTTTTCGGAACTAACAAGAGTGAGCTGTTGTACTCAGATACAGACGGTTCTACAATTTTGTCGTCAATTAATTTCCCTACTTGTTTTTGAATTTCTTCAATATGGCTATGCGGGCTTCTGTAGTTTTTTAAATAAATGGTTTCATCATCTTTAAATCTTAATGTTTGTTTATTCATATTTTTTGTTGATATTGGTTCGATTTCCAGTCCGAACACATCAATATACTTTGTGCATAATTTAGTTACAAATTGGTCGAAATTGTTTGTATTTAGAAGTCGAATGTATACATGTGTGGATGCTGCTATTGTATTTTCAACATAAATTCTTGATTAGGAACAAATATGTAATCGTTTACGGTATTAACATCTATTTTCCGAATAACTTGTGATCTGGCTGGCAGAAAAACTGCATTCTTGCCAGTGCTATATGTTATCGGAACATATATTAGATAATTTAAATTTTGGGGTCTAATTATAAACCAGTCCTTACATGGTTTGAAATCTAGTTGACAATTTAACTTTTTTATAAAATCAATGCCTATTATTCCATTTCACGGTACTGAAAAATTTTAGTCTACCAAATGAAATTCAAGTGGAACAATATATTTTGTGGATTGAAATTCTATTGAGGTTGTTCTTAGAGACTCTATTACACCTTGCCTTGGATCTTTATTATGTTTTCAATTTTATGAATTTTAAACTTACCAGAATTTACTTTTAAAAGTGAGATATCTGCACCAATATCTATGAGAAATGTTAGTTTATTTTCAGATGAATGATTTTAGAAAGTTACAATTTATTAACACTATAATAGATGGACTGACTTTTGCATTTATTGATTCTTTCCTAAAGGGTTCTGTGAGTTTTCCGACGTATTTTGCGCTATTCTCAAATTGTTGTTATTGTTGCCCTGGTTGGAGTTACCTCGGCCTTTTCCAGGGTTTTGACCTCGGCTTCCTCCACAGTTATTATAGTAATTATAAATGTTATTGTTGCCTCGGTTGTAGTTGTTGTGGTTGCTATTTCACAATTTTAATCTCGGCCTCTTCTATTATTGTTATTTGCACCTCGTCGATAATAGAGTACACCTGTTATTTTCGTGCAACTGTTTACAAATTTAGAAATGGCATCATTCATGTTTGTGAATGTGCCTGCTTGCAATGATAAGTTTTACTTTATCAATGCAGCAATTTTGTGTCATTGCTTTTATAGCTGTTGTATTGCTGTATTTATTTGCTAAGGACTGGCTGAGACCTTCACTGAAATAGGCGCCCTCAAGGTCCTTTGTCAGTTTCTCCACCTCTTGGGTGTATTGATTAGCCGTATTATATTTCTATTGCAGATTGAGAAGATTGGCAGATATTATTTCTACCGATTCTCATTTTACTGCACTTGACAGTTGGGTAATGATTGCAGCAATTGTCTGCTCATTACTTATAAGATTCCTTGAATGGCCTTTAAGTTTAGCTTTTACAAGGCTTATCACTGTCGGCTAATGCGTGCCTTTTAAGATGTAATAGACCTAGTGAATCTAAAAATTAAATTTTCGTGACTACCATCAAACTCTTGTATCTGAGATTTTGGTAGCTTGATAAATTCTGTCAGTGTCTATCCATTTCAGAAATTGTTATTGCTTCTGGTTTAAATTCAATTTGATCGCTTCTTTCTAGTGTTTCAAAGTCACTATCGGATTCAGCGTCGCTTGATTGAATAGATTCGTCTACTCTTTTGAACAGGTCGTGATCGAATTCCACCAATTGACTTAGATTTCTGGCACGTTAATCAGAATATAACTTCTCTTTCTGATATTAGTAAATCTTGTGTTTAGGGATTTTATTACCCTTAAACATTTGTTACAGTGCTCAGATGTGAATTTATTTGTATACTTTTTTACTTATGTAACTATATCACTACTATTTCTGTATTGTTATTGTTATTCAACGTTTCTGATTTTATAACTGCATATTTATTTATGCATTTATATGATTTGTCAAACTTGTTTCGCTATTCTTGTATTGGAATCTCTTATTCATCGTTTTTTTTAAATATGATCTTAATGATTTGCTCTACTCAAATATCGCTTCTTATTAATTTTATTGTGCTTAACATAAATTGTTAGCTAAACTTGCAAAACTAACACTGTTGTTATGATCAATAATAAGATCCACATCGAAATGATATCGTCCCTGTGATCTATTATTTTTCTATTCACTACGTTGGCAGTATTATCTTTTGCCTCGCTAGAATCGCTAAACCATCCCATTATGTGGTTTATATATATAGTGACATATCCATTCTACACCCACACTTTAAACTCCCCAATCCCACACACACACGCACATTATTGTAAAACGCACATACACACATTAATGTATAAGCACCATTATTGTAAAACGCACATACACACATTAATGTATAAGTACAATATGTAATCAAAGAACGAGAGCCCTTCGATTAACTTTGGTTCCCACAGATCATAAATCTAGAAACCCGATCACCCAAATAATTGTCCCCCAATTCGACCACTTGGCTAGCCCCAATGTTTACAGCGAGCCAACTGAAATAATAGAACCTGATCACCCAAACAATTGTCCCCCAATTCGATCACTTGGCTAACCCCAATGTTTACAGCGAGCCAACTGAAATAATAAAGCTTCATCACCCGGGTCTCCGCCCAATGTTTAGAGCGAGCCAACTGAAATAACAAAACTTTATCACCCGAGCTTCCGCTCAGGCACTTGTCTCAGGATTCTCCAATTACCCCTATTTATCGGGAACCTCTCCCTCTCTCAATGAGAGAACATCAAAATCAAATCAGTCAAACTCTCTCAAAGAGAACATTAGAATCAAATTAGCCAAACTCTCTTAAAGAGTTTGCTCTCTTAACTCCCACTCTGCCTATATAAACCCAGGCGCGCTTCCAAGCAGCAGTTCAGTTCAGTTCAGGAGAGTTCAGTAAACTTTCAGTTTAATTCAGCTTAATCCCGATCACCGAGTACGCTATCAACCGTGATAGCTCACTAAAGTCTATTATCAACCGAAGATAATCTGATGGCTCTAGTTCTTCCTTTGGAAGAAAAATAAAAAGTGTTTAATTAATAAAAAGACTTAGAAAACAACTGTGTTTTTGTTTTTTTTATTAAACCCTCGGTCTGAATTCGTTAATGGCGCAGCCGGTAGGATAAAACGGAAAAGTTGTGCGACTCGTTTACCGATATCAATCTAGTGATAAAAGATCCTTGTACGACCAAGCGTATCTTTTTGTGATTGAACCACGCGAATCGGCGCTAAAGTAAACTTGACCTCGTAATACAATAAAATCGTTTTATCCGCCAAAGAACTTACGGTGATTGACACACAATAGTCAATCTACTGCAAGAACAATAAAAGTGTAAAAACAACCAAAAACAATAAAAGTGTAAAAACAACCAAAAACAATAAAAGTGTAAAAACAACCAAAAACAATAAAAGTGTAAAAACAACCAAAAACCAAACAAACTCTGCTAAAACAAAATAACAATGGCAACCGAACAAGTTCAACTATTGTCGGAGCCCCACCTTAATCAGGCATTAGGTCAAGTAAGACAAATACCTGTATTTAACGGAAACACGCAAGAGCTCAGTGCCTTCATCAAAAGGATCGAGTTCATACTCCAACTATACCCAACAAATGACCCCAGACAGAAGCATGTGTTCTTCAGTGCCATTGAGATGCAACTCACAGGAGATGCCCAACGCGTATCCCAACTTTCAGGAGCCAGAAGCTGGCCAGACCTAAGGAGTGCCCTTATCGACGAGTACAAAACCCAAACACCATGTGAGGAGTTGTTACGACGTCTTTACAACACACCTTTCCCCGGAACTATTCGTAAGTTCGTTGAAGATTTAGAAACTAAGTCATTTATAATATCAAACAAACTCATGTTAGAAAACGATATGAATAACACCATATATTACACAAATGCGTTAAACACTACAATTAAAAAAGTAATCAAGAGAAAGTTACCTGATAGGCTATTCATGACTCTTGCTAGATCTGATATTTCAACAGTATCCAAACTTAAACAAGTAGCGCAAGAAGAAGACGTATACGAATTAACTTACAACGACAGAACAAAACCCCAAAATAATTCTAAATCAAATCCTTCTCAAAACTTAAAGAGTAAAGGACAAAATCAAAATTTCGTGAACAATGCAATGCATGTCACAAATAAATCCTCTCCAAGCACTAGTTCCAAACCAGTGGAATCAAATCCACAAGTTTTCAATGAATTTAAACAAAAACTAAATTCGGGTAGAGCCCAAAATTCCCTTAATTACCAACAACAAGGTAGCAATGCACCAAACCCTCCAGTTAAAAGGCAAAGAGAAAATGCTAGTGGCCAATACAAAATGGACACAGGCGAAAATTTTCTTCAACCAGCCTCGGAATCGGAAAGCGATTCAGAAGAAGAGGAAACCCATTCTTAAAAATTAAAATGAATAATATTACCCTTAGATGCCTAGTAGACACTGGTTCATCTATCAATATTATGAAACAAAATTTTTTCAATTTTCCAACCAAGCCTTCTAAAGTAAAAGTCCACACTATAAATGGCACTATAATATTAAACCAAAGCGTTTCATTGCATTCAAGCAAACTATGTCCTACTAAACAAACCTTTTTTATTCACAATTTCTCAGAAAATTATGACTTACTGTTAGGTAGAAATTATTTAGAGTCAACTAATGCTCAAATTAACTACTCAACTCAAACGGTCAATATAAATGGATATCCATTTAAAATGTGGTACGACCACACCCAAACAGATGAGTCCAAGGCTACCAACGAGTGCCCTAAGTCATCTAACACAGAGGAAACACCTCTACTTACCCCAAAAAAGGAGAAAACCCTCCTAGAAATTAAAACGTGGAATTCCCACGAACAACAAGATAGGTCCCAAGTTACCAATGAGTACCCCAGTCTATCTGACCAAGAGGAAACCCCTCCTAAAACACAAAAAAGAAAGAAAACCTCTTTCAAAAAAGATAGGTCCCAAGCTACCAATGAGTGCCCCAGTCTATCTAAAATAGAGGAAGAACCTCTAAACATAGAAGAAGCCCTTCTAGAAAAAATGTGGAATCCCCACAAACAACAAGATAGGTCCCAAGCTACCAATGAGTGCCCCAGTCTATCTAAAATAGAGGAAGAACCTCTAAACATAGAAGAAATCCTTCTAGAAATACCCTCTAACTTCGCCTTAGACGACGAGTTAAGAGAATCCAATGTATTCAGATTGGAACATCTGAATACAGAAGAAAGGGAACAACTTTCGCATGTTTTGTTAGAGTACAATGATATTCAGTACAGAGAAGGTGAAAATTTGACCTTCACAAGTACGATTAAACATTCTATTCTTACAAAGCACGAAGACCCTATTTATAAAAAACCTTATAAATACCCCCAAGCGTTTGATCAAGAGGTCAACAAACAAATTAACGAAATGATAGAACAAAATATAATTAGGAAATCTAAATCCCCTTATTGTTCTCCAATTTGGATTGTCCCAAAGAAAAGCGATGCTTCTGGCAAACCAAAATTTCGATTAGTCATAGACTATCGCAGTCTCAATGAAATAACCATTGACGACAAATTCCCTATTCCTGTAATGGACGAAATATTAGACAAGCTTGGACGCTGTCAATACTTCTCAACCATTGATTTAGCTAAAGGTTTCCATCAAATTCAAATGGACCCGCAATCAATATCCAAAACAGCATTTTCAACAAAACACGGACATTACGAATATCTTCGTATGCCCTTTGGTCTGAAAAATGCACCAGCAACTTTTCAACGTTGCATGAACAACCTCCTAGAAGATTTAATCTACAAGGATTGTCTAGTTTACTTAGATGATATTATCATTTATTCCACTTCATTAGAGGAACACATAATATCATTGAAAAGAGTATTCGAAAAGCTACGATCAGCTAACTTAAAATTGCAACTTGACAAATGTGAATTTCTAAAGAAAGAAACTGAATTTCTTGGTCACATTATCACAACAGACGGTATAAAACCGAACCCCAACAAAATAAACGCAATTGTTAATTTTCCCATTCCTAAAACCACAAAAGGAATAAAGTCTTTTCTTGGACTCTGCGGATTTTACCGTAAGTTTATCCCCAATTTTGCAAAAATAGCAAAACCAATGACACTCAAATTAAAAAAAGGAGCAATAATCAATACAGAAGATACCGATTACATGTCCGCTTTCGAAAAACTAAAAGTACTTATCACGTCTGATCCAATACTAATATACCCTAACTTCGAAAAGAAATTTTCATTAACAACAGACGCGAGTAATATAGCTATAGGTGCTGTATTATCTCAAGAGCATAAACCCATTTGCTATGCAAGCAGAACTCTTAATGAACACGAGCTCAATTACTCAGCAATAGAAAAAGAACTATTAGCTATAGTATGGGCAACAAAATATTTCAGGTCTTACCTATTCGGTAGAAAGTTTGAAATATTAAGCGATCATAGGCCACTTGTATGGCTAAGTAACGTAAAAGAACCCAATATGAAATTACAAAGATGGAAGATAAAGTTAAATGAATATGATTATAATATCCAATACCTACCTGGTAAGGAAAATCATGTCGCTGATGCCTTATCCAGAGTTAAAATTCAAGAAAACTTCCTAGGAGAAGATAACCCAGTTTCCATTACCACAGCAGCTACTGTGCATAGCGCACAAGAAGACAATCAAAGCCACATTTCCTTAACCGAAAGACCCCTCAATTATTACAACAGACAATTAGAATTCTTAAAAGATAATTTTGACGATGTCCAAATAATAAGATACTTTCATAAAACTAGAATAAAAATTAGTTACAAAGAAATGACTGACACCCTTGCCAAAACCCTAATTAAAGAATACCTCTGCACTAAGAAAAGTGTTATTTACTTCCCTAATGAAGCCGACTTTAAAATCTTTCAAAATGCTTATATTCAAATCATAAGTCCCGACAATTTCACTAAAACTATGAGAACCAATGGTAAACTAATAGATATCCAAACATATGCTCAATTTAAAGAAATTATCCTCAAAACACATAAAGAATTATTACACCCAGGCATAGAAAAAATCACTCTTCAGTTCAAAGAACTTTATTATTACCCCGATTATCAAAAACTTATCCAAAATATCATAAATGAATGTGAAATCTGTAACATTGCAAAAACCGAACATAGAAATACAAAATTAGCCCTGGAAACAACCCCAGAAACCTTCAACCCCAGAGACAAGTATGTCATGGATTTTTATTTAATAAACAATAAACAATTCCTATCATGTATTGATATTTATTCTAAATACGCCTCCCTGATAGAAGTAAATAGTAGAGATTGGCTTGAAGCCAAAAGAGCTATTTTACGTATATTCAATGATATGGGTAAACCCATAGAAATAAAAGCCGACAAAGACTCCGCCTTCATGTGCACCGCACTCAAGCTCTGGTTAGATCAAAAACAACTAACCCATTTAGAAACACAGGAAACTTAAGACAAATAGATGATAAACACTATGAAGAAACAAATAGAGGTAGAAAGATAATACATTATAAATCTAAGTTTAAAAAGAAAAAGAAAATTAATAAAAGTAAATATAATAATGATAATTCCAGGCTCATTCCCGATCATGATAATCATGTTATGCCTACTATCAACAATTAGCACGCAAAACCTAGAAGTAACTCCTATTCAGGCCAAAAACGGTTACCTAATCTTTCAAACCGGATCAATTGATTTACCTATAAACTATGAATATCATTACTTATCTATTAATTTAACTAAAACCGAAATAATTTATGAAGAACTTATCAAACAAACACAAATTTTTGAAAATTTACCACAAATTCAGTACCTAACAGAAAAACTCAATAGAGAAATGAATGGCATTAGAATTGCAAAGCGCAACAAATTTATGGGAACTATTTACAAATACTTATTCGGCACATTAGATCAAGAAGATAAAGAAGAATTACAACAACAAATAGGTAACATTTCCAAAAACAATATACAAATAAGCGAACTCAACCATGTAATAGAAGCCATTAATGAAGGAATAAAAGTAACCAATCAATTAAACAATAATTTTGAAGGAGACCAAATGTTAGCCTTACTAATTTTCAACTTACAACAATTTACCGAATACATAGAAGACATAGAACTTGGTATGCAACTGACACGCTTAGGTATCTTTAATCCAAAACTTTTAAAACATGATTCCCTTACTCACGTAAATTCTGAAAAAATTCTTAATATCAAAACTTCTGCTTGGCTTAAATCTGACACTAACGAAATTTTGATAATATCCCACATTCCGAGAGAAATAATTAAAACACCTATTTTCGAAATAATACCATACCCCGACGAAAACAATAACATACTAACTGAAACAATACATGACAAATATTTTTCGCATAACAATCAAACTTTTATAGCAAGTTCTCAAAGCTTGATCATAAATAAATGCATAACAGGTATACTTAATCAAGTCTCAACACAATGTAGATACAGTAAAACACGCTCTGATTTTGAAATAAAATATGTTGAACCTAATATAATCACAACTTGGAACCTTCCCAAAACTATGTTAAATCAAAATTGTATTAATAGAGAAATTATAATAGAAGGTAATAACATGATAAAAGCATTTAATTGTTCCATTCAGTTAGAAGAAATTTTGATTACCAACACAATGTTAGACTACACTCAAACTATCTATGTAAACAATAATGTAACAAAACTTGAACCACTTGAATACATTCAGGCAAAAGAAATAATTGAACAACACACTCAAACTAATAATGTCTCCCAAATAATAACAATCACAACATTGGTAATAATAATTATAATCGCAGCATTATACTTCATTTATAAATATAAGACTATACCACAAAAATTAATTGTAAAATTCAAGAATCAAAATCCAGAAAATGAAACTATCATAAGTCCTGAAACAGAAAATAATGTACCTTCAGTAAGTAACCCTGTATTGTACCCTAAAGTTATTGCCTGAGGACAGGCCTTTTTCTTAAGGATGGGGAAGTGACATATCCATTCTACACCCACACTTTAAACTCCTCAATCCCACACACACACGCACATTATTGTAAAACGCACATACACACATTAATGTATAAGCACCATTATTGTAAAACGCACATACACACATTAATGTATAAGTACAATATGTAATCAAAGAACGAGAGCCCTTCGATTAACTTTGGTTCCCACAGATCATAAATCTAGAAACCCGATCACCCAAATAATTGTCCCCCAATTCGACCACTTGGCTAGCCCCAATGTTTACAGCGAGCCAACTGAAATAATAGAACCTGATCACCCAAACAATTGTCCCCCAATTCGATCACTTGGCTAACCCCAATGTTTACAGCGAGCCAACTGAAATAATAAAGCTTCATCACCCGGGTCTCCGCCCAATGTTTAGAGCGAGCCAACTGAAATAACAAAACTTTATCACCCGAGCTTCCGCTCAGGCACTTGTCTCAGGATTCTCCAATTACCCCTATTTATCGGGAACCTCTCCCTCTCTCAATGAGAGAACATCAAAATCAAATCAGTCAAACTCTCTCAAAGAGAACATTAGAATCAAATTAGCCAAACTCTCTTAAAGAGTTTGCTCTCTTAACTCCCACTCTGCCTATATAAACCCAGGCGCGCTTCCAAGCAGCAGTTCAGTTCAGTTCAGGAGAGTTCAGTAAACTTTCAGTTTAATTCAGCTTAATCCCGATCACCGAGTACGCTATCAACCGTGATAGCTCACTAAAGTCTATTATCAACCGAAGATAATCTGATGGCTCTAGTTCTTCCTTTGGAAGAAAAATGAAAAGTGTTTAATTAATAAAAAGACTTAGAAAACAACTGTGTTTTTGTTTTTTTTTTATTAAACCCTCGGTCCGAATTCGTTAATATATATATTCAATGAAACGGATCGTTACAAAAATGAGATGTTTTATTTGTGAGTTTTTCTTTGAAAGGTATAAGCGTTAGATCGTATTAGTTGGGCGCTGGAATGCTTATGTAGTTGTTGGTGGTCTTTTGGGTATTTGTATATTTATATTTATTATGACAAGGTTTCACAAACCTTTCTCTTTTCTAAGTGGAAGTGTTTTTGTTCTGCTCCACGCTTTTATTAAATTTTGCTTGCAAACAATTGGTATTTTGTAGTATGCATACATATTAAATAACTACTGTACGCACCGTTAGAATGTTTACATAAAGAGAGTCGATCGGCGCTCTCACAGAATGTGCAAATGTCTGCATTCTGTTACATAGCGCTCCAGCTTAAGAGAGCTTAAGAGAGCATAATTACATATGTAAGAGGAAGAAAAGAGCTCCTCCCTCCTGGTAGACGAGGGTGCGCAGGATAAGGATTTTCTGACAAATGCCGAAAATCTGCTCAATGAACTCTACGGCAAATCCTGGAAGACTCCCGATATCATTCGCACACTTAAACGTACAGGTAGCAAAGCTGCAACCCGCACTCCTGCACCAGCCACGCCAACATCAGCAATCTTTGGTACACCATTGACCGAAGCGTCAGCCTCGTGCACGTCCAGCAGCAGCAGCACGGCCAGCATTCGCAGCAGTAGCAGCACGGCCAGCATCCACAGCAGCACCACGTGCGCTGGAGATCAGCAGCAACAACAACATAAGCAACAACAAGTGTGAGAGGCAAACTGCAAACACGTGCGGCGGAGATTGGAGACTGGATAAAGCCAAAAAATACTGATTGAGTAGAGTGTGGCAATGAGTAAACGCGGAGGCCTTAAACATAAAATAAATAAAAGAATAGCACATATCAAGTGGCTATTATATACCAACAAAACGCCGCCCCCATGGGCAACGGCTTAAAAATTAACTGCCGAACTTGATTTTCTAAGAGAAAACTTCCAGCAAAGAAAGCTCTACCCCACAACTCACTCAGCAAATATAAAACACATTAACAAAACTTTAATTCAAAAACCACAATCTCCCAAGCCGTTGCCGAAAAAGCCGGACGTCTGCCCAAATGACTGCCCTGGACCATTGTACGCTACAACATACGTATCCACATGCTTAGGACTAAAGACCAGTGCGAAGACCAGCGCCGGCCCCGCCTAATCCAATAGGCCCCGGACATCAGCAGCAGTAACAACAACAGCGAGGGGGGCACTCCACTTTCGCACACCGCTACAAGGGAAGAAAAAGGCGCAAAAAATTTTTTTTATATAGCACTGCGATGCAAAATTTTTTGGATTGCACTGCGATGCATATTTTTTTTCCCCTATCTATAAAAAATTTATAAAATTGTGCGGAACCAATTATTAGAAGTATAGCCCGTAAAGCTATACAAAACACTAGGCAGAAAAAATGTTTAAAAAAAAAATATAAAAGCAAGTAATTAGAAAAAGTTTACATTAAGAGTTATAAAATACAAATTAAAAATATATATATATGCTCAAATACACAATAATACATACACTGTTAATAATAATTGCAAGAATTATCCTTAAAAATTATATAAAAAATGAAAAACATAAAAATTAATACAAAAACAAGTCGGAAAGGCTACAGTCACGCGTTGACTGTAAGAGGCCATGGATTTTCAGTGTACATATATATGTATATATTTAAAGTAAACCATAAAAAAGTAGTGAAGGGACAAAGCAAGCCGAATGGACAAAAGTCAATGGCATAAATTAGAACGAGAGAGAGATATGTAAATTTTTTGCGCGAGGTAAGATTCATTACGCACACACACACCAGCGTCAACTGCTTCTTCTTTAATTTAGACGTCCGTTAAGAATGCACTGACCTGCCTCACGTTTTGTGTATTGCCTCACACGCATGTTTGTATGTGTGAGCTTCGCATGCATAAATTGTATGCTTGCACGCATAAGTACAGTATGCAAAACATCAGAGAAGGCAAAATTTAACACTTAATATAACATTGATTTGCTAAATATTAATAATTGGGAAATAATTCAAAATTGTATATGCTTTATAAATAATGATGTAAACAAATATAAAATACAACAAAACATAAAAAAATTAAAATAGATATATTTTTTTTTCGCCGCGGCCGTGGGGATTCGAACCCTGGCCGTTTGCATAGGAGTCCGTCAGCCGAACAATTAGACCACCGTCGCTGCGCTCCGCGCACGCTTAAATTGCATACTTGGACCATTAGCTCTGTTTGCGCCGAAACTCGCCGCCTGAAAGTAGGCAGCAGATCGGCGTAAACAGTGCGAGAGTCACCAAGGGCTCTCGCGCTCTTTTATCCATTAGCATGTTAAGTTAGGCTTAAGGAAATGAAATCATGTAAAAACCACTAGTTGAAAAAATATAAGTGAAGTGAACACCACGCGCCCCGCATTGTCGTACTATTTTTCCGAATTGTTTTCGCGTCGGTTTATTTCGAATTTCAGAGCATTTTCGCCTCCATCAACGATCCACCACAAAGAAGGAAGATCTGACTGCCGCCGCCACAAACATTGGTCCTTCGAGCCGGATCATTTCATTTTTGGACTTTGGTCATTGGATAAGCATCCCCCCACTCCGCTCGAACCCTAGGAAAACGGCATCTCGTCAGGATCCCCAACAGATAAGTACTACATTTTTTACTTATCTAACTTAAGCAGAGGGCTGTGTGTAATTTTTCCTTCTCCTCTCTAACCTCGCAATTTGCGACCGGCATCTCTGTATGTACATATGTGCTGCATTTGTATGCACATACATACTTACTTACAGACGACTGCCATCTTCCAAGTTTTCCATACATATATACATATGTATGAAAAAGACAAATTACACACAGTTTTTTATCCATTGTATTTCTATTTGCAAACCTCTGCCACATATATGTATGTACCTTCTCCTACCACCTTTTTGAACAAAGGTACATACAATCTCCGTAAATAAATTAAAAGTCGTATGTTAATCTATATATGTGCAATATACCTACATATGCACATATATATATATACTTACGTTGCCCATTAAAATACATTGCCAAGGTCCCAACCTCAAGCGGCAATTGTATGTCCCAATTTAATATAAAAAAAAGATAACACTCGCTTTCCAATTTTTCCATTGCATTTATTAAAAATATCAATAAATTTTACCGGCAGCAATATTTCGGCTGCACCGGCACAAAAAACACACATAAGCTTATTATTAATTTGACACACATTTAAATACTACATTACATTCTCTACACATATTCAGTTCTCTTTTTTTTAAAAAAAAAAATATATATATAACTATAACATATATAACACTGAAATTATAAATAATTTAATTCTATTTAGGTACGTTTTTTGTTCTTGTTTACCTTTTTTCGCCTTAGTGGTCGCAGTTCCCCTTAGTGATCGCAGTTCGATCACAATCGACCGACCACCACTTTTTTCCATTCACTCAGTGTTATCGTTCCAGGGCTGCACTAGCTCAAATATTAAATATCACGTAGTGGGCAACCGTGACTTTTAAAATCACTTATTTTTTATTTATCGTCTCATTGTGCACTGTGTTGTGGTTTTACAAAGCTCTGCAACGTTGCAAAAATTATCGAATATATTTTCCTCCGTCTGAGAAAATATATCCTAATAATAAATAATTATTTATTTATTTTTTGCATTTCTTTTTCTCAGAATTTCATGAAGAGTATAATAATTGTTTCGATAGTTATTATCACTCATTAAAATATATCGATAATTATAAAATAATAATTACATTATTATTTTTTTGCAATCTTTTCAAAAAGCGTGTTGCCTTGTAACTCATCAACAAATTCCTCGCTCAATAGTTTCGATAAAATTCCGTTCTATTTGTATAACATTCTTGTTTATTGTTGAAACAAGAAATTCTGCTCGTCCGATTTTTTCTACGCTCTTCCGTTTCACGTTTCTGGCTCCGTCACCAGCATCAACTGCATTTCTTTTCGCTCTTTTGAAAGCTTGTTATGCCAATTGATAGTGGTAAAGACACCAAGAAACACCTTATTGTACCCACGACTACGCATAGACGCTCCAGCTCTCTTCCAAGTTCCCTTCTTGGTAGAACACCTTCTCCAGCCACTATCCGGAAAGTTTCAACTCCGGCCACATCTAAGGTTACTCAGGTACCAAAAATTTCGGTGCACACTCCTCCAATCACTCGTTCAGTTGGTCATCAAATTTCACTGGCAAAAAAAATGGTATTCCAAGAGTTCATTAACGCTTCCGATAAGCTCACGCAGTTTGAAGCTAGGATTCAAAATGCTCCTACATCCTCACTTCACACTCACAGAGTGCGTCTTGAGCAGCTTCGGTCCATATGGACTGCCGTAGAGCTCAAATATGAACTCTGTTCCAATTCATTGTCTCAAACGGAGACAAATGTTGAGGACAAGATCGCCATGCAAGCCCGGTATGACCACTGCTACTCTATATACGAGGAACTTGCCTCTCAGTTAAATGAGAGTATAGAGACCGCAACAGCTCCCACTCCAACACCTGCAGCACCACAAGTAGCCTCCTACCCACGAAGCTACCGGTCACCACCATTCGATGCTGAAGTTTTCAGCGGTGACTACCTTAAATGGCCAACTTTCCGTGATCTCTTCACAGCGGTCTACATTTCCGATCCTGGCTTAAGTCAGATCGAAAAACTATTCCACCTTAACGCTAAGACCAGTGGAGAAGCGAAGGCAATCGTGTCCAAGTCCCCTCTCACGAATGAGGGTTTCTCGTCTGCTTGGAAAAACTTGACGGACAGGTTCGAAAATAAGAGGCTGTTAGTGAACAGCCAACTTAAGATCCTTTTCAACCTTCCGTCAGTTTCTCATGAGTCTGGAGCTGCCATCCAAATCCTTCAAAGCACTATTCAAAGTTGCTTGACGGCTCTAGACCACTCCAAAATCAGCACAGAGAACTGGGATTGCCTTCTTGTCTTCCTATGCTCGTCTAAACTCCCAAGGCTGACGTTGTCACTCTGGGAGCAGTCCGTACAAAATAAGGCTGAAATTCCGTCGTGGAAGGAAATGTCAGACTTCCTTTCAGAGCGCTATCGCACATTGGAAGCGATAGAGGACGTACAACCCAGTACAAGCTCGCAGACTAATTCCAAACCTGCTCTAAAGGAGCCTCCTACGAGGAAGGTCAACTCCTTTGAGACAAAGGTTGTAGGCAAACCACAAACCTGCAAACTTTGCTCAAAGGAGAACCATCCTATACGTCTGTGTCCGCTCTTTCTCCAAATGGCTGTTGATGAAAGGTCCAAGTTCATCAAACAGCAAAAGTTGTGTCTGAATTGTTTCGCAAGAGGGCATATCCTTAAAGATTGCACGAGTCAACACAATTGTTTTACGTGCAAGGGTCGCCACAATACACTCCTGCATCGTGGCCCCCCTCCTCCTGCGCCCTCTTCGACAACTTCTGCAGCAACTCCCCAGAATTCTAACATACAGTCCACTTCTCCGACGACTAATATTCAGAATTACTTCACGGCGAACACACAAGGTGTTCTTCTCGGCACTGCTCTTATAAACGTTTGCCATTTGGGCATGACTTATAAGGCACGTGCACTGATCGATCCAGGATCAGAGGCTACGTTCATCTCCGAACGGATGTTCAACATCATAAAGCCCTCCTACCAAGCCGTGCAAGTTCAAGTAGCTGGCTTAAATCAAACTGTCTCAGCCAATCCTCAAAAGTTATGCCACTTCCAGATTGGCTCCCCGATCATTCCCAGGTTAAAGCTAGAAACTGCAGCCTTTGTTCTTCCTCAATTGGCAGGTAACCTTCCATCCTACTCAGTGTCCAAGGATCTTCTGAAGGATCTGCCAAACCTCCAACTCGCTGATCCGCACTTCCACCAGAGCTCTCAGATAGACGTGCTCTTAGGAGCCGATATCCTCCCATCTATTATGAAGAGTGGCTCTGTATCCAAAATTTGTGGAACCCTGCTCGGTCAAGAGACCATATTCGGCTGGGTCCTCACTGGACCAGTAGCCCAGTCGAATCTTTCGACCGTGTCATCCTTTACCGCAAGGATCAAGATCAGCAAAGAGCAAAGGCTTGATGATCTTCTCACAAAGTTTTGGGTTGTGGAAGATCTACCAGCCAAGCTGGTAAAAGTTTCTGATTCAGCGTGTGAAAACAACTTTCTCCGCACCACATCAGACGGTTGCGCAGAAAAGCCTCGTAAACGAGGTCGTAAGCCTGGGTGCAAAAGTCAG
Organism: Zaprionus tsacasi; assembly: GCA_018904105.1. Classification (NCBI taxonomy): domain Eukaryota; kingdom Metazoa; phylum Arthropoda; class Insecta; order Diptera; family Drosophilidae; genus Zaprionus; species Zaprionus tsacasi. The sequence goes on along the minus strand of JAEIFR010000593.1, from coordinate 287,157 downwards.
CTTAAACACCTAGAATTTACACAAGCTAATCCTACACAAGCTAATCCTCCAAGGAAATCGAATGTCCCAAAACTTCCTAGTCCATCACATCTATCTACAGATTCAACGAATAACACCTCATCCACTAAGCATATAGAACCACTTAATTTAACAAATGTTGACCAATCAAATGGTACAAAAAGAACGTGTTTATCGTACAATTATAATTCCAATGAAGTCGGTGAAGTCCAAGCAGGCAAAACATATAATGAAACTTTGAAATTACCGAAAATTAAAGAGAAAAGAGGAATACCTCAAAGAGTTGCACAACGCTCCAAATGGCAACTCCCAACGAGAAACCTCCAAGTCGGCGATATGGTGGTTGTCAAAGAAGACAATCTTCCAGTCAACGAATGGCGTCTGGGCCGAATCCACGCTACACATCCTGGCGCGGATGATATTGTCCGCGTGGTAGACATCCTCACCACCCGTGGCGTTATCAAAAGGCCAGTAGCAAAATTAGTCCTACTTCCTTTAGAGGACACAGTCCAGACACCCTCCTAACCTTGTGTTGTCCATCAGTGGATATATGTTCTCCAAATACTAATCCATATATCCACCTCCTACTTTCAGATTAGTAAAAAAAAAAATGGCACCACGCAAGGCGCAACCACAAAGGGCAGCGAAGCCAAGCGGACCCAAAGGAGTGAACTCCTTCCGGTGCCGCGTCTGCCGAGGAGTCCACGCACTGAAGAAGTGCCAACGTTTCCTGCATCTGGCTGCGGAGAAGCGTCTCCGGGCAGTATTAATCAATAGATACTGCCCGAACTGCCTCGCCCATGAGCACTCAACAGGCTCATGTCGCAGTGGTGGTACCTGTCGCACATGCGGCCAGGACCACCATACGCTCCTCCATCTCCCGAGCAGCCAATCCGAGATGCAAGCCCCCCACGCCATCCCCATCTCCTCTTCCACCGACAGAGTCCCTGGCGACTACCCAATCGGCAACAATCAGCATGTTGCCGACGGCCTTAGTAAGCCTAGACGTAGCCGGCAAAACCTTTGAGGTGCGTGTGCTGCTGGACGCGTGTAGTCCACACAGCCGCATGCCCACCTCACTGGCAACGGCCCTTGGCCTTTCCGCCGAAAAGGGGTTTTGCCGCGCCTTGTTCAGGTCGCGGGTAGCGCCAGACTTCGCTACCACCGTGACTCTGAAGTTGGAAGATGTGCATGTGCGGACTCCGGCACAGAAGGTTGGCAAGGACCTTAGCCAATGTTATCCAGGTATCACGCTGGCGGACACCCGGTGCCATATCCCGAGCAGAGTATCCATTGTTCTGGGGGCCGACGTCTATGGTGACGTGATCCTACCCGGGCTTGTTCCATCCCACGGTGGACTGCCGTTGGCCCAGAACACTCTGTTCGGTTGGGTACTATCCGGTGTCTTCAAGACATAGTTCGCCAGCGCCCCTAACGCCCATCCAGCGGCATCCAAAAAAGATCCCGGCCCCAGCTATTTGCAATAGTATTGCAAGGGGGGCGGGATGTTTGCGCCGAAACTCGCCGCCTGAAAGTAGGCAGCAGATCGGCGTAAACAGTGCGAGAGTCACCAAGGGCTCTCGCGCTCTTTTATCCATTAGCATGTTAAGTTAGGCTTAAGGAAATGAAATCATGTAAAAACCACTAGTTGAAAAAATATAAGTGAAGTGAACACCACGCGCCCCGCATTGTCGTACTATTTTTTCGAATTGTTTTCGCGTCGGTTTATTTCGAATTTCAGAGCATTTTCGCCTCCATCAACGATCCACCACAAAGAAGGAAGATCTGACTGCCGCCGCCACAAACAAGCTCAAATGTGTCATATTGTCTTGTACAACAATAACACTTCTACTGGATTGAATGACATAATTTGTTGAAATTATCATATATATACAAGTATGGTACATATGAAACTAAATTTTATGATGAAAAAAAAACGTCTAATTAGAAGTGAAAAAATAAAATTATAAAGCCGCCGCCTGCCTTTCTCAAGGATTTAACCTCCATGTCTTGCTTGTTGCTTGATGGTCGGCTGCTCAACACATTTGACTATCGCCACCACTACTAACTGTTCGGCTAAGTTACTATTTTGATCTCAAACACACACATAACCATAACCATAAAGATCGAAAACGCACATGGCTGGCAGCAGCTTGCAGGCAACGCATCACAAATCAATAGAACACGTTAACTTGCTTAACTTCTATGTTTATTATCCGATCGGGTTGCAATTTATAGGATAAGTTCACAACGTTTTTATCTAGATGTATACCAGAAAGTAAAGACTTCAATACTTTGCTTAATAATCGCATAAGAAAACTATTTTTTTTATTTACGGGGGCGGTGGGCGTGGTAACCAAAATTTGAAAATGACGTTTACTGCTTAGGATATACATGAATCTAATAAACCTAATAGACCATGTATTTTTTTAAAATCCATGGCCTAAAAAAAGAGAGCACAAACAACATTGAACCAAATAATAACATATTTAGTTTGTTACCTTAAGAAATGAAATAAATTGAATTACAAAAACGAAACAAAAATATATTAATTGGCAAAATTTTAAAATTAAATTAAAGTATGGCTACATTAAAAGCAATTAGAGAAAAACATGATAGAGTTGAGTTTAGCATTATCGATCGGCGCTCTTGCAGAATGTGCAAGTGTCTGCATTCTGTTACATAGCGCTCCAGCTCCAATTACATATGTAACATTTAGCATAACATTTAACAGTATGTGCAAGTGTCTGTATCTGTTACATAGCGCTCCAGCTTAAGAGAGCATAATTACATATGTAACTTTTAGCATAATATTTAGCATAACGTTTAGCATAAGCATAACCGTCTCTCTCCGCGATAAGCTTTAGGCTTACTTAGACACTAAGAAATCAATGTAAAAATCAGGTTCAACTGAACGTTGGAAGCGGCACCTTCGCTGCCTCCAACTTCCAATCAAATAAATAAAAAGTTAATTTTACCATTCGCATGGCTTCACCATTTACATATTGAATAACTATTGTACGCACCGTTAGAATGTTTACATAAAGAGAGTCGATCGGCGCTCTCGCAGAATGTGCAAGTGTCTGCATTCTGTTACATAGCGCTCCAGCTTAAGAGAGCTTAAGAGAGCATAATTACATATGTAACATTTAGCATAACATTTAACAGAATGTGCAAGTGTCTGCATTCTGTTACATAGCGCTCCAGCTTAAGAGAGCATAATTACATATGTAACTTTTAGCATAATATTTAGCATAACGTTTAGCATAAGCATAACCGTCTCTCTCCGCGATAAGCTTTAGGCTTACTTAGACACTAAGAAATCAATGTAAAAATCAGGTTCAACTGAACGTTGGAAGCGGCACCTTCGCTGCCTCCAACTTCCAATCAAATAAATAAAAAGTTAATTTTACCATTCACATGGCTTCACAATTTACAATTTGTCAAATTTAATTTTACTAACTTGTGTAATTTATCGTTGACTTTCGCGAGTGCATGCCTGCTAAACCCACTGGTTCGTAATTTATATACAATAATAATATTTGTTTTCTGAAACTTTTACCTATTTCGATTCTTTTTTTCAAAGAGCATGTTTTTTTGTGCTCTCTTTTCCTATTTCTATTTCGGTGTTGGCATTTGTTGTTGCATTTCCGCTGCAACTACAATGAGAATAAACCTCGCTCTCTCGTCTTTTGTGAGTGCGTGCCTAATCTCTCTCGCGCTTTCACAGTAGCTTTAGTCTACGCTCTTCCTCAAATGCTTTCTGTTTATACCCGCTACTCATAGAGTAGAAAGGTATTATAACTTTGTTCAAACCGAAAATGTATGTAACAGGCAGAAGAAGACATCTCCGACCCCACATCCAGGTCGATATAGCCATGTTCGTCTGTCCGTCTGTCAGTCCGTCCGTCTGTGTGAACACCTGGATCTCAGCTATTATAAGAGCTAGAGCTACCAAATTTTGTGACAATATGTACTATGACTGCACGCTTATTAAGTTTATTTTCGATTTTTGCCACGCCTCCACCCGCCCCCATAAATTAAAAAAAAAAATGACTACAGCTGCAATATTAGCTCTACAGCAACAGTTTTTAATATACGTCATAAGTATATTGCGGACGTTTCGTGAAAATTTCAGTAATATTGGACTATAAATATGGAAGATAAAGAAAGAGTAGTGCCATGTGACCACGTGCTTTGTCTGTTTTATTATGTTAGATATGCAAAATATGTAGGTTCACCTTCGGCGGCAAGCACTTTTTTTGAATTATATGTACTAAAGTTATTTTCACAGATCATTATTGCATTTTTTTAGTAGATGCAAAAAAGGTGCAGTGGCTGAGTGGATGTGGTCGTTGACTGTTTAGAGAAAGAGTGTGGGTTTGAATCCTACTCGGTCCGATTCTAGTGGATTTTCTGAAATTTACTTTTTTCAAGTACTTAACATATTTTAAGTTAAGTATTAAATGCATTTGATTAAAAAGAATTTTATGGGAAGTGAGTTGGTATATTAGTTTTTCTCCCTTACGACAAGCTGAATGGTCTCATAATGCAACTTTGCCGGCCCAAATAATAATGAGCTAATGGCGGAGTGGTTATAGGTGCAAACTGCATATTACAAGCTTTTTGAGGTCCACGGTTCGAGTCCCCTCAGGCGCATAATTATTTTTTTTTCTGTTCTTAAATTTCATTTTTTTAGCATACGTTATTGAACGAATTTCAAAACCGAAAAATATAATAATACGTTTTGTAGTACGTTAAATGAAAAAGCAATTTTAGTATTGCTATTTTTTATAGAACTTTGCGGAGAGTAAAAATTAGCTAGGCTGCTACGAATTAAAAAGAACACCAATGATCAATGATATAAAAGAGAGAGTAATTTTTAACAAAAGAAGAAGGCAAGAGCACAAAGAAAAGACTTACAGCTAGCTTATGGTAATTAACAGTTTTCATTTATGTTATGTTAGAGTGACTTCAAGTTATACGTATGTAATACATATACATAATACAAGTAGTATACACTACTTAAACACAAACAAGTGGGTAGGGCTACAGTCGAACGCCCGAAAGTAGGATACCCTTCTCCCAATTTTTAAAATTCGTTACAAACGTGAAACCACACTAATAATTTCAAACAGAAATTTTGCACAAATACTTCTACTACATATAGCTTTCTCGCTCACTCTCACACAGCGACGCACGTTATGAGTGACGACGACGTCGGCGTCAACTACTGAAAGCAGCGCGCAGGCTGCTGCTCGTGCATTTGTACTGAAAACGTTGACTTCAATAACTTCTGTGCTATTGGTCCGATCAGATTGTAATTTGATGCCTGACGTCTAAAACAACGACACATACAAAAACACACCTTACACTAACAGAGACACCCACTTACGCTTTTGACAGAGTGATAGTAGACACTATTGGTCCACTACCTAAATCTGAAAATGGTAATGAATATGCAGTCACTCTAATCTGTGACTTAACAAAATATTAAGTTGCCATACCAATTCCAAATAAAAATGCAAATACAGTCGCAAAAGTTATATATGAATCTTTCATTCTGATGGGAACATAGGAACAGAATATAAAAATAGCATTATAGCCTATTTGTGCAAATACTTTAAAATAGACAACATAACGTCTACAGTTCATCACCAACAGACATTAGGTACCGTTGAAAGAAGTCATAGAACCTTTAACGAATACATACGTTCATATATATCAGTAGATAAAACTGACTGGGACATATGGTTACAATATTTTGTTTATTGTTTTAACACAACATCATCCGTAACACATAATTACTGTCCATATGAACTTGTATTTGGTAAAACTAGTAACTTAGCAAAAAAAACTTAGTAGCATAGATAATATAGACCCTATATATACTTGTAACATAGATGACTACGCTAAAGAAGTTAAATTTACACTAGAAAAAGCGTACAAAAGGGCACGCATATTATTAGAAAGCAACTAAATAAAACAAAAAAAAAATTATGACAAGAAAGCTAGAGATTTTAAACTAAATGTAGGAGATAACGTTTTAATAAAAAACGAAACAGGTCATAAACTAGAACCAATGTATATAGGACAATTTGAATAAACTAGAAAAGAAGAGAATAATAACATAGTAATTAGAAATAAAAAGAACAAAGAACAGAAAGTACATTAGGATAGGTTAAAAATGTTTACTTCATAATTGTAATTTGTATGGCCATGCTAAGACAAAAATACTTCATCTACGCTTCTATACTTCCTTACATTCAAATATTATTTGTAATTCAATATATTAAAAAAAAAAAAAACAAACAAAAAGAAAAGAAAATCTTCCTTTGTTAATTAAAAATTAATCTTTTAAAATAACTTCATATATTACGTTATATTCCAAAAGGAGGGAGATGTAGTATGCATACATATTGAATTGTACGCACCGTTAGAATGTTTACATAAAGAGAGTCGATCGGCGCTCTTGCAGAATGTGCAAGTGTCTGCATTCTGTTACATAGCGCTCCAGCTCCAATTACATATGTAACATTTAGCATAACATTTAACAGTATGTGCAAGTGTCTGTATCTGTTACATAGCGCTCCAGCTTAAGAGAGCATAATTACATATGTAACTTTTAGCATAATATTTAGCATAACGTTTAGCATAAGCATAACCGTCTCTCTCCGCGATAAGCTTTAGGCTTACTTAGACACTAAGAAATCAATGTAAAAATCAGGTTCAACTGAACGTTGGAAGCGGCACCTTCGCTGCCTCCAACTTCCAATCAAATAAATAAAAAGTTAATTTTACCATTCACATGGCTTCACAATTTACAATTTGTCAAATTTAATTTTACTAACTTGTGTAATTTATCGTTGACTTTCGCGAGTGCATGCCTGCTAAACCCACTGGTTCGTAATTTATATACAATAATAATATTTGTTTTCTGAAACTTTTACCTATTTCGATTCTTTTTTTCAAAGAGCATGTTTTTTTGTGCTCTCTTTTCCTATTTCTATTTCGGTGTTGGCATTTGTTGTTGCATTTCCGCTGCAACTACAATGAGAATAAACCTCGCTCTCTCGTCTTTTGTGAGTGCGTGCCTAATCTCTCTCGCGCTTTCACAGTAGCTTTAGTCTACGCTCTTCCTCAAATGCTTTCTGTTTATACCCGCTACTCATAGAGTAGAAAGGTATTATAACTTTGTTCAAACCGAAAATGTATGTAACAGGCAGAAGAAGACATCTCCGACCCCACATCCAGGTCGATATAGCCATGTTCGTCTGTCCGTCTGTCAGTCCGTCCGTCTGTGTGAACACCTGGATCTCAGCTATTATAAGAGCTAGAGCTACCAAATTTTGTGACAATATGTACTATGACTGCACGCTTATTAAGTTTATTTTAGATTTTTGCCACGCCTCCACCCGCCCCTATAAATTAAAAAAAAAATGACTACAGCTGCAATATTAGCTCTACAGCAACAGTTTTTAATATACGTCATAAGTATATTGCGGACGTTTCGTGAAAATTTCAGTAATATTGGACTATAAATATGGAAGATAAAGAAAGAGTAGTGCCATGTGACCACGTGCTTTGTCTGTTTTATTATGTTAGATATGCAAAATATGTAGGTTCACCTTCGGCGGCAAGCACTTTTTTTGAATTATATGTACTAAAGTTATTTTCACAGATCATTATTGCATTTTTTTAGTAGATGCAAAAAAGGTGCAGTGGCTGAGTGGATGTGGTCGTTGACTGTTTAGAGAAAGAGTGTGGGTTTGAATCCTACTCGGTCCGATTCTAGTGGATTTTCTGAAATTTACTTTTTTCAAGTACTTAACATATTTTAAGTTAAGTATTAAATGCATTTGATTAAAAAGAATTTTATGGGAAGTGAGTTGGTATATTAGTTTTTCTCCCTTACGACAAGCTGAATGGTCTCATAATGCAACTTTGCCGGCCCAAATAATAATGAGCTAATGGCGGAGTGGTTATAGGTGCAAACTGCATATTACAAGCTTTTTGAGGTCCACGGTTCGAGTCCCCTCAGGCGCATAATTATTTTTTTTTCTGTTCTTAAATTTCATTTTTTTAGCATACGTTATTGAACGAATTTCAAAACCGAAAAATATAATAATACGTTTTGTAGTACGTTAAATGAAAAAGCAATTTTAGTATTGCTATTTTTTATAGAACTTTGCGGAGAGTAAAAATTAGCTAGGCTGCTACGAATTAAAAAGAACACCAATGATCAATGATATAAAAGAGAGAGTAATTTTTAACAAAAGAAGAAGGCAAGAGCACAAAGAAAAGACTTACAGCTAGCTTATGGTAATTAACAGTTTTCATTTATGTTATGTTAGAGTGACTTCAAGTTATACGTATGTAATACATATACATAATACAAGTAGTATACACTACTTAAACACAAACAAGTGGGTAGGGCTACAGTCGAACGCCCGAAAGTAGGATACCCTTCTCCCAATTTTTAAAATTCGTTACAAACGTGAAACCACACTAATAATTTCAAACAGAAATTTTGCACAAATACTTCTACTACATATAGCTTTCTCGCTCACTCTCACACAGCGACGCACGTTAAGAGTGACGACGACGTCGGCGTCAACTACTGAAAGCAGCGCGCAGGCTGCTGCTCGTGCATTTGTACTGAAAACGTTGACTTCAATAACTTCTGTGCTATTGGTCCGATCAGATTGTAATTTAGAGAATATGTTCGTATGGTATATAGCTTTATACATACCAAAGCACAACTTTATAAGTTTAATAGTTTGCCTAATAATCACAAATTACCGATTTGCGGGGGCGGTGGGCGTGGCATCAAACATTTAACATAAACTTCATCTGCTTGCGAAATTTAGGAACCTCTATACCAAATTTGGTGTCTCTAGCTTTTTTAATAGCTGAGATTCGTTGTCTCAAACAGACAGACGGACAGACGGACAGACAGACGGACATGGCTCAATCGACTCGGCTAGTGATCCTGAGTAAGAATATATATACTTTATGGGGTCTGCCACGCCTCCTTATGCCTGTTACATACATTTCACAAAGTTAGTATACCCTTTATTGACCATTTTCAATGGTCGAAGGGTATAAAAACTACTAATTAATAGAAACAAGTGGGTAAGGCTACAGTCAAGCACTCGACAGAAAGATACCCTTCTCCCAATTTTCTAAATCTGTTACAAACGTGTAACTACACTACATATAGCTTACTCGCTCGCACTCATACGGCGACGCGCGTAAAGGAAAAAGCGACACGACGCAACGTCGACGTCGACGTCAATTGCTCAAAGCAGCGCGCCGGCTGCTGCTCGTACATTTGTACTGAGAACGTTGACTTGAATAACCTCTGTGTTATACGTACAATCGGATTGTAACTTGGCTGATATATTTATATGGCGTGAAGCTTTATGTATACTAAAGCGGAACGTTACGACTTTAATACTTTGCTTAATAATCAAAAATTACCGATTTTCGGGGGCGGTGGGCGTGGCATCAAACATTTGAAATAAACTTCATCTGCTTGGGATATATAGGAATCTAGGTGTGTCTAGCTCTTTTAATAGTTGAGATCTGTTGTCTCAAACAAACAGACGAACATACGGACAGACAGTCAGACGGTCAGACGGACAGACAGAGGGACATGGCTCAATCGACTCGGCTAGTGATCCTGAGCAAGAATATATTTACTCTATGGGGTCTGCCAGTATACCGTTTTTTGACCATTTTTAATGGGCGAAGGGTATAAAAAGAATATTTTTTCGGAGAGCATCTGTTTTCTTTGTTATCACTTTTCCAAATTTATGTCGGTGTTGGCATTTGTTTTTGCAGTTCTGCTGCAATTACACTAATACTAAACCTCGCTCTCTCGACTTTTGTGTGTGTGTGTGTGCCTAATCTCTCTCTCGCGCTCACACGCTAGCTTTGGCGTTCGCTCTTCCTCTAAGGCTTACCATTCTTTTTACCAATTTAGTTTTGTTCTTGTGGTTTGTTTTTGACTTGTTACAGTAGTCACTCTTTATAATGGAGGGTATTGTCTGCTATAAAAAAAACATGCTTGAAGCAAGTGACTGTTACTCAGCCGAGCATATCTTGCTGGCTGTGTGACAATGTTGTGCACATAAAATGTGCCGGCTACACTTCCTTTACGGCTGATGCCGTATCTAAGCGCACTGGCCTGCGCTATTGTTGTGACATGTGTCGAGAGGCGGAAAACGAGATGATTACGTTCATGCGGCAAATAATGTCAGGATTTCGTGAACCAATCAGTACTCTGCGGACAACTCATTTAATAGCCTAAAACTATTAAATGAGTCGCCCAAACGCAAGAAATCAGCTCATGTGGCGAAATCTTTGCTTGCTGCCATTTCGCCTCGTTACATTTACCAACCATGTACAACGGTGACTGAGCCGTTGATGTCGTTTACCACTCCTATGGTGACGAGATCATCGGTTTCTGAAAAAGTCGTCGACGAGTGTTTACAAATGGTGTCACAAAAAGTTTCTGATGTGTCTGTTGTGGTTTTTTTTTGCCTTTTCCACAGATATTAGAAATACCGATGGCAAGTTCAATTTCCGAACTACCGGATAAGAATACTCCCGCAGGTGCAATGCCTGTGGAGCCAAAAAAGGTTTTAGGTGTTCCACTTAGGAAGCAAATTTTCATTTCCCGGCTTTACCCTGATTTTACATCTGCAGATAAAGTGGCTTATATTCAAGCCAATCAATAGAAGCTGCAGATTTAAAAGTGGAAAAATTTTAATTTTCGTATGAAAGGGACGTATTGTCCTTTAAAATTAGTGTCCCAACTGATTTCTTGACCAACATATGTTCTCCCAAATTTTGGCCAGACCATGTAGTGCTTAAAAAGTTTGAAGCGAAAAATAAGAAAAATCGGAAACCGATTGCGTTATCTCTACCTATACAAGCATCTACATCTTCGCAAAAAACCAAAACAAAAAACTAAATGCTACTTTCTTTCTTACATACCAAAATGTTGGAGGGTTAGAGGGTATGAAGCAAACTTTCTAATCTTTTCCCTAATAGCCTTTCTTTTGCATCCCATGTGTTGGTATTTACCGAAACTTGGTTGAAACCGGATATTCTAAACTCCGAAGTTTTTCCAAGTAAATACTCAACTTACAGGCTTGATCGACCTGGCCGACGTGGTGATCGCAGTAAACTCTGCTATTACATCGGTATTGTTAAAATCGGAGATTCAATATAGTATTGAATTTATTTGTGTAAAATTACACTTTCCCGGGTTTTCTTATTTTATAACCTGATCTTATATTCCGCAACACTTAGCTGCAATAAAGACTGTGTTCAACCTGTTATCAGACAAGGATCATTTAATTGTCTTTGGTGACTTTAATATACCAGAATGTGACTGGACATCAAGTGTTGATGATTCTTTCTTATTGCCTTCCCGGCAGCATGACCTTTTGATGGTCTGTTTGATATGTCATTGTCGCAGGTCAATCATGTCAAAAATTCTAGAATCAGATCTTTAGATTAATGTTTCGTATCTGATCCATCTAGGGTGATTCTAAACAGGACTCAGCCACTTTCTTTACCAGAATATTCTTCCCATCCCACCTTCGAAGTTACTGTTGATCTTGGCGTGTGTTTTGATAAAAATGAAAAACCGCGTAGACGTTTACGATGCTTTAAAAAAGCAGATTTTGAATTATTAAATTTCTAAATCTCTGACAGCGACTGGTCAGAACTTTACTCGTCTACTGATATTTCTGTACCGACAAATTTATTTTATCAAACTATAAATTCATTTTTTGATTTTGTGTTCCTTTTTAACTTCCGACATGCTCGATTAAGCCCCCTTGGTTTCAAGGAGAGTTGTCGCTCACTCTTTAAGTAAGCCATTGCTCAAACTTTTCTCGATGTTCTACCAAACATAATCGTATATGGGAGGAATCACTTATTATCACATTATATAAGAAGGGCATGGCCTAACAAGTCGGTAAGGCTACAGTCGAGCGCGCTCGACAGTAAGATACCCTTCTCCCAATTTTCTATATCGACAGTAAGACAGTAAGATACCCTTCTCCCAATTTTCTATATCGGTTACAAACGTGTAACTACACTGATAATTTCAAACAGAAATTCTGCTCAAATACTTCTCTAAATATAGCTTACTCGCTCGCACTCACACAGCGACGCGCGTAAAAAGTAAAGCGACTCGACGCAAAGTTGACGTCTACGTCAAATGCTCGTAGCTGCACGCAGGCTGCTCGTACATTTGTATTGAAAATGTTGACTTGAATAATTCCAGTGTTATTAGTCCGATCGGTAATTTGGAGGATATTTTCACATTACATTAGACTTTATACGTACCAAATTAGAACTTTATAAGTCCAATACTTTGCTAAATAATCGTAAATTACCGATTTGCGTGGGCGGTGGGCGTGGCATCAAACATTTAAAATAAAATTTATCTGCCTATTATATAAAGGAACCTCCATACCAAATTTGGTGTCTCTAGCTTCTTTAATAGCTGAGATCTGTTTTCTCATACAGACGGACAGACGGACAGACGGTCAGACGGACAGACAGACGGACATAGCTCAATCGACTCGGCTAGTGATCCTGAGAAAATATATATATACTTTATGGGGTCTGCCACGCCTCCTTATGCCTGTCACATACATTGCACAAAGTTAGTATACCCTTTTTTGATTATTTTCAATGGTCGAAGGGTATAAATAGTTAAGGGATAAAGCAAGCATAATAGACAAGGGTCGATAGCATAAGTTAGAACGAGAGAGAGATTTATATGAATTTTTTGCGCGAGTTACCACCCCACCCCCCTAAACCTCCACGCCTCTAACGTTGTCGGACACCGAACCGGGAAGGCGAACAACTGGAGCACCGCATCCGGCCAAGTGCTGACTTCGCGTACAAAGTTGCACAGCAACATTGTCTGCAAGGGACTCGGTCAGCCGAATGCTGAAGCGGCACAAAAATTATGTTTATGTTTACATTTAAGAACCTATGTACTCTTAAGAACAAAACACTTATGTACAAAACAGAGAGCTATAGGAGACTTCTCCAAAAGAATAAACTTCACTCTGGTTTTGAGCTCCAACAGACTCAGTCGTGTTCATCTTTTTCCCGTTTGCCAATAACTTCCATTTGTGCCTACATATATACATATATGCACAACTAAAACCCTACATACTTACCAACCATACACACCCATCAACCAAAGGACGTAGGACGCCCACTAGCTTCCCCCCTCGTGTCCACACTGATAACTGGCGCAGCCGGTAGGATGAATTTCCTAACCATAATCACTTACTTGTAAGTAGAAAACATGTAAGAAAAGAAACAAATTATATTTAAATGTCGACAACAAACATACACACAAATCTAAACCCCAACCCACCATAATGACACGGAATCACCTTGTCATCGATTTGCTCTTATGCCATCCAACACATCTTAGTTTTCATTTGATAAGTGCAAGTGTGAGTGCTGCCATAGTGACGTAGTGACGTGGAATCAAATGATGATAACCATGTCGCTGGTATACTGTAGTGGCCGTTGTCTAGCTTGCACTCATTAAACTCTCTTTAACTCAAATTGTCAAAAGGCACTCAAATAATTCGCCGCACTCAAGTGACAATTTCCAATTCGCCGTCGTTTCATTTCAATGCTCTCGCATAATGCAGATAGAAAAAGGGAACAAAAAGAAATAAGACGATCAACCGTTACTTTTGGCAACATTTGGAACGGCAAATGTTCTCTCTCGTTATCTATAAAAGAGGACGAATTCAACGGCATTCACATTTTTAATCAGATCACAGCGAGACTTGTACCGAAACGTCTGTATAAACGTTTAAAAATCAAAACCTCTTGCAAAGAATATATTTAAATAATATATAATATATTCATAAAATACTTTAAAGAGAGTTATTAAGTTTTATAATAAAACCCAAGTTCTGGATCATTCGAAAATAGCAGCGCTAATTGCTGCGTAATTTGGCCAGCAGAGCGACTGCACAGTTTGAAAGGAATTGTGTGCACATACAAAAAGGTGATATTAAGTGAAATTTAAACAAATAGTCAATGCTAATTATATATTTATTCATAGCCACGACATTTGATTTAAACACGGCCGGCCTTGAAAAGCGTTTTCACGCTGTCAGCTCCAAGCCAGCCCTGGTCGTGTCCATAGGAGCCCCCAGTGGCTGCAAAACTGTACACTGGGGCGAATCACTCAGACACTGCAAAACTGTGCACTGAATGGCGAAACAGTGGAATTACTCGGACACTGCAGTATATTAGTCTCGCGGGAACGCGCCAAAATTATATGTATATCGGTTGACCACGGATGCGACTACCTAATTCGACGTGACTCCGACGTCATTTAGATGACCGCAACGCCACTATAGTTTGAGAGCTACAAGTATCGGGATTTATATAGTTGCAGACCGGAGACATACAATTATAACAGCCTGGCATAGGCTTTTCAAACCCCAGCAGCGAAGAGAAGCGCTGAGGCGTTCTGTCTTTGACGGCAGCCCGAAGGCTGCATGCCAACAAAAGTATCGCAGTAGTATAAATACATTTTCTTTCAAATATTTTCAATTAAACTCTATCTAATAACGTCTTTCGTGCACTTATATTCCTAAGGCAATTTGAAACATGTACAACTCGCAGTAGCACCTGAATACAGGCATACAGTTATGGACACATATATATAACTACATTGACATTCTTCCAAAACAGCACAGCAGCTACTTCGACGGGCCCATCGATCAAGCGGATATTTTCTGTGAGTAACCAAATATATATAAATTGATATCGTCTACGGTATGCCATCTGCATTGCCAATGTAGTTATGTTGTTTAGGTGTGGTCCATATAAATGTATATCCATATGAAATTATTATAAAATGCCATTGTTGTAAGGAGAGGTTAAGCTACTACGCGTTCATTCATATATTTTCTTACTCTTTTCGTTACGAATTGTTATTAGCCTTAAAATTGAATATGAAATCCCAAAAAATATTCGCATTAGAATGCTTTAAGCCTAGTGAATAAAAACTCGAATTATGATATTCATCTAATCATGCCAGTTTAATAATTTAATGAGGTTCATCGCCGACCAAATGAACGCCCATAATAGTGAAATTTAATACTTATACATAGTGTTGAACAAGGGATAGCCGAGAAGTCCGCGAGCTATCATGGTAGGGAGGGTACATATGTAACATTTAGCATAACATTTAACAGAATGTGCAAGTGTCTGCATTCTGTTACATAGCGCTCCAGCTTAAGAGAGCATAATTACATATGTAACTTTTAGCATAATATTTAGCATAACGTTTAGCATAAGCATAACCGTCTCTCTCCGCGATAAGCTTTAGGCTTACTTAGACACTAAGAAATCAATGTAAAAATCAGGTTCAACTGAACGTTGGAAGCGGCACCTTCGCTGCCTCCAACTTCCAATCAAATAAATAAAAAGTTAATTTTACCATTCGCATGGCTTCACCATTTACATATTGAATAACTATTGTACGCACCGTTAGAATGTTTACATAAAGAGAGTCGATCGGCGCTCTCGCAGAATGTGCAAGTGTCTGCATTCTGTTACATAGCGCTCCAGCTTAAGAGAGCTTAAGAGAGCATAATTACATATGTAACATTTAGCATAACATTTAACAGAATGTGCAAGTGTCTGCATTCTGTTACATAGCGCTCCAGCTTAAGAGAGCATAATTACATATGTAACTTTTAGCATAATATTTAGCATAACGTTTAGCATAAGCATAACCGTCTCTCTCCGCGATAAGCTTTAGGCTTACTTAGACACTAAGAAATCAATGTAAAAATCAGGTTCAACTGAACGTTGGAAGCGGCACCTTCGCTGCCTCCAACTTCCAATCAAATAAATAAAAAGTTAATTTTACCATTCACATGGCTTCACAATTTACAATTTGTCAAATTTAATTTTACTAACTTGTGTAATTTATCGTTGACTTTCGCGAGTGCATGCCTGCTAAACCCACTGGTTCGTAATTTATATACAATAATAATATTTGTTTTCTGAAACTTTTACCTATTTCGATTCTTTTTTTCAAAGAGCATGTTTTTTTGTGCTCTCTTTTCCTATTTCTATTTCGGTGTTGGCATTTGTTGTTGCATTTCCGCTGCAACTACAATGAGAATAAACCTCGCTCTATCGTCTTTTGTGAGTGCGTGCCTAATCTCTCTCGCGCTTTCACAGTAGCTTTAGTCTACGCTCTTCCTCAAATGCTTTCTGTTTATACCCGCTACTCATAGAGTAGAAAGGTATTATAACTTTGTTCAAACCGAAAATGTATGTAACAGGCAGAAGAAGACATCTCCGACCCCACATCCAGGTCGATATAGCCATGTTCGTCTGTCCGTCTGTCAGTCCGTCCGTCTGTGTGAACACCTGGATCTCAGCTATTATAAGAGCTAGAGCTACCAAATTTTGTGACAATATGTACTATGACTGCACGCTTATTAAGTTTATTTTAGATTTTTGCCACGCCTCCACCCGCCCCTATAAATTAAAAAAAAAATGACTACAGCTGCAATATTAGCTCTACAGCAACAGTTTTTAATATACGTCATAAGTATATTGCGGACGTTTCGTGAAAATTTCAGTAATATTGGACTATAAATATGGAAGATAAAGAAAGAGTAGTGCCATGTGACCACGTGCTTTGTCTGTTTTATTATGTTAGATATGCAAAATATGTAGGTTCACCTTCGGCGGCAAGCAC
Source organism: Zaprionus tsacasi (assembly GCA_018904105.1). NCBI lineage: Eukaryota > Metazoa > Arthropoda > Insecta > Diptera > Drosophilidae > Zaprionus > Zaprionus tsacasi. The sequence continues at coordinate 270,344 of JAEIFR010000593.1, read as the reverse complement.
TTTTTTTTGAATTATATGTACTAAAGTTATTTTCACAGATCATTATTGCATTTTTTTAGTAGATGCAAAAAAGGTGCAGTGGCTGAGTGGATGTGGTCGTTGACTGTTTAGAGAAAGAGTGTGGGTTTGAATCCTACTCGGTCCGATTCTAGTGGATTTTCTGAAATTTACTTTTTTCAAGTACTTAACATATTTTAAGTTAAGTATTAAATGCATTTGATTAAAAAGAATTTTATGGGAAGTGAGTTGGTATATTAGTTTTTCTCCCTTACGACAAGCTGAATGGTCTCATAATGCAACTTTGCCGGCCCAAATAATAATGAGCTAATGGCGGAGTGGTTATAGGTGCAAACTGCATATTACAAGCTTTTTTGAGGTCCACGGTTCGAGTCCCCTCAGGCGCATAATTATTTTTTTTTCTGTTCTTAAATTTCATTTTTTAGCATACGTTATTGAACGAATTTCAAAACCGAAAAATATAATAATACGTTTTGTAGTACGTTAAATGAAAAAGCAATTTTAGTATTGCTATTTTTTATAGAACTTTGCGGAGAGTAAAAATTAGCTAGGCTGCTACGAATTAAAAAGAACACCAATGATCAATGATATAAAAGAGAGGTAATTTTTAACAAAAGAAGAAGGCAAGAGCACAAAGAAAAGACTTACAGCTAGCTTATGGTAATTAACAGTTTTCATTTATGTTATGTTAGAGTGACTTCAAGTTATACGTATGTAATACATATACATAATACAAGTAGTATACACTACTTAAACACAAACAAGTGGGTAGGGCTACAGTCGAACGCCCGAAAGTAGGATACCCTTCTCCCAATTTTTAAAATTCGTTACAAACGTGAAACCACACTAATAATTTCAAACAGAAATTTTGCACAAATACTTCTACATATAGCTTTCTCGCTCACTCTCACACAGCGACGCACGTTAAGAGTGACGACGACGTCGGCGTCAACTACTGAAAGCAGCGCGCAGGCTGCTGCTCGTGCATTTGTACTGAAAACGTTGACTTCAATAACTTCTGTGCTATTGGTCCGATCAGATTGTAATTTAGAGAATATGTTCGTATGGTATATAGCTTTATACATACCAAAGCACAACTTTATAAGTTTAATAGTTTGCCTAATAATCACAAATTACCGATTTGCGGGGGCGGTGGGCGTGGCATCAAACATTTAACATAAACTTCATCTGCTTGCGAAATTTAGGAACCTCTATACCAAATTTGGTGTCTCTAGCTTTTTTAATAGCTGAGATTCGTTGTCTCAAACAGACAGACGGACAGACGGACAGACGGACAGACAGACGGACATGGCTCAATCGACTCGGCTAGTGATCCTGAGTAAGAATATATATACTTTATGGGGTCTGCCACGCCTCCTTATGCCTGTTACATACATTTCACAAAGTTAGTATACCCTTTTTTGACCATTTTCAATGGTCGAAGGGTATAAAAACTACTAATTAATAGAAACAAGTGGGTAAGGCTACAGTCAAGCACTCGACAGAAAGATACCCTTCTCCCAATTTTCTAAATCTGTTACAAACGTGTAACTACACTACATATAGCTTACTCGCTCGCACTCATACGGCGACGCGCGTAAAGGAAAAAGCGACACGACGCAACGTCGACGTCGACGTCAATTGCTCAAAGCAGCGCGCCGGCTGCTGCTCGTACATTTGTACTGAGAACGTTGACTTGAATAACCTCTGTGTTATACGTACAATCGGATTGTAACTTGGCTGATATATTTATATGGCGTGAAGCTTTATGTATACTAAAGCGGAACGTTACGACTTTAATACTTTGCTTAATAATCAAAAATTACCGATTTTCGGGGGCGGTGGGCGTGGCATCAAACATTTGAAATAAACTTCATCTGCTTGGGATATATAGGAATCTAGGTGTGTCTAGCTCTTTTAATAGTTGAGATCTGTTGTCTCAAACAAACAGACGAACATACGGACAGACAGTCAGACGGTCAGACGGACAGACAGAGGGACATGGCTCAATCGACTCGGCTAGTGATCCTGAGCAAGAATATATTTACTCTATGGGGTCTGCCAGTATACCGTTTTTTGACCATTTTTAATGGGCGAAGGGTATAAAAAGAATATTTTTTTCGGAGAGCATCTGTTTTCTTTGTTATCACTTTTCCAAATTTATGTCGGTGTTGGCATTTGTTTTTGCAGTTCTGCTGCAATTACACTAATACTAAACCTCGCTCTCTCGACTTTTGTGTGTGTGCCTAATCTCTCTCTCGCGCTCACACGCTAGCTTTGGCGTTCGCTCTTCCTCTAAGGCTTACCATTCTTTTTACCAATTTAGTTTTGTTCTTGTGGTTTGTTTTTGACTTGTTACAGTAGTCACTCTTTTTTAATGGAGGGTATTGTCTGCTATAAAAAAAAAATGCTTGAAGCAAGTGACTGTTACTCAGCCGAGCATATCTTGCTGGCTGTGTGACAATGTTGTGCACATAAAATGTGCCGGCTACACTTCCTTTACGGCTGATGCCGTATCTAAGCGCACTGGCCTGCGCTATTGTTGTGACATGTGTCGAGAGGCGGAAAACGAGATGATTACGTTCATGCGGCAAATAATGTCAGGATTTCGTGAACCAATCAGTACTCTGCGGACAACTCATTTAATAGCCTAAAACTATTAAATGAGTCGCCCAAACGCAAGAAATCAGCTCATGTGGCGAAATCTTTGCTTGCTGCCATTTCGCCTCGTTACATTTACCAACCATGTACAACGGTGACTGAGCCGTTGATGTCGTTTACCACTCCTATGGTGACGAGATCATCGGTTTCTGAAAAAGTCGTCGACGAGTGTTTACAAATGGTGTCACAAAAAGTTTCTGATGTGTCTGTTGTGGTTTTTTTTTGCCTTTTCCACAGATATTAGAAATACCGATGGCAAGTTCAATTTCCGAACTACCCGCAGGTGCAATGCCTGTGGAGCCAAAAAAGGTTTTAGGTGTTCCACTTAGGAAGCAAATTTTCATTTCCCGGCTTTACCCTGATTTTACATCTGCAGATAAAGTGGCTTATATTCAAGCCAATCAATAGAAGCTGCAGATTTAAAAGTGGAAAAATTTTAATTTTCGTATGAAAGGGACGTATTGTCCTTTAAAATTAGTGTCCCAACTGAACTCTTGACCAACATATGTTCTCCCAAATTTTGGCCAGACCATGTAGTGCTTAAAAAGTTTGAAGCGAAAAATAAGAAAAATCGGAAACCGATTGCGTTATCTCTACCTATACAAGCATCTACATCTTCGCAAAAAACCAAAACAAAAAACTAAATGCTACTTTCTTTCTTACATACCAAAATGTTGGAGGGTTAGAGGGTATGAAGCAAACTTTCTAATCTTTTCCCTAATAGCCTTTCTTTTGCATCCCATGTGTTGGTATTTACCGAAACTTGGTTGAAACCGGATATTCTAAACTCCGAAGTTTTTCCAAGTAAATACTCAACTTACAGGCTTGATCGACCTGGCCGACGTGGTGATCGCAGTAAACTCTGCTATTACATCGGTATTGTTAAAATCGGAGATTCAATATAGTATTGAATTTATTTGTGTAAAATTACACTTTCCCGGGTTTTCTTATTTTATAACCTGATCTTATATTCCGCAACACTTAGCTGCAATAAAGACTGTGTTCAACCTGTTATCAGACAAGGATCATTTAATTGTCTTTGGTGACTTTAATATACCAGAATGTGACTGGACATAAAGTGTTGATGATTCTTTCTTATTGCCTTCCCGGCAGCATGACCTTTTTGATGGTCTGTTTGATATGTCATTGTCGCAGGTCAATCATGTCAAAAATTCTAGAATCAGATCTTTAGATTAATGTTTCGTATCTGATCCATCTAGGGTGATTCTAAACAGGACTCAGCCACTTTCTTTACCAGAATATTCTTCCCATCCCACCTTCGAAGTTACTGTTGATCTTGGCGTGTGTTTTGATAAAAATGAAAAACCGCGTAGACGTTTACGATGCTTTAAAAAAAGCAGATTTTGAATTATTAAATTTCTAAATCTCTGACAGCGACTGGTCAGAACTTTACTCGTCTACTGATATTTCTGTACCGACAAATTTATTTTATCAAACTATAAATTCATTTTTTGATTTTGTGTTCCTTTTTAACTTCCGACATGCTCGATTAAGCCCCCTTGGTTTCAAGGAGAGTTGTCGCTCACTCTTTAAGTAAGCCATTGCTCAAACTTTTCTCGATGTTCTACCAAACATAATCGTATATGGGAGGAATCACTTATTATGACATTATATAAGAAGGGCATGGCCTAACAAGTCGGTAAGGCTACAGTCGAGCGCGCTCGACAGTAAGATACCCTTCTCCCAATTTTCTATATCGACAGTAAGACAGTAAGATACCCTTCTCCCAATTTTCTATATCGGTTACAAACGTGTAACTACACTGATTATTTCAAACAGAAATTCTGCTCAAATACTTCTCTAAATATAGCTTACTCGCTCGCACTCACACAGCGACGCGCGTAAAAAGTAAAGCGACTCGACGCAAAGTTGACGTCTACGTCAAATGCTCGTAGCTGCACGCAGGCTGCTCGTACATTTGTATTGAAAATGTTGACTTGAATAATTCCAGTGTTATTAGTCCGATCGGTAATTTGGAGGATATTTTCACATTACATTAGACTTTATACGTACCAAATTAGAACTTTATAAGTCCAATACTTTGCTAAATAATCGTAAATTACCGATTTGCGTGGGCGGTGGGCGTGGCATCAAACATTTAAAATAAAATTTATCTGCCTATTATATAAAGGAACCTCCATACCAAATTTGGTGTCTCTAGCTTCTTTAATAGCTGAGATCTGTTTTCTCATACAGACGGACAGACGGACAGACGGTCAGACGGACAGACAGACGGACATAGCTCAATCGACTCGGCTAGTGATCCTGAGAAAATATATATATACTTTATGGGGTCTGCCACGCCTCCTTATGCCTGTCACATACATTGCACAAAGTTAGTATACCCTTTTTTGATTATTTTCAATGGTCGAAGGGTATAAATAGTTAAGGGATAAAGCAAGCATAATAGACAAGGGTCGATAGCATAAGTTAGAACGAGAGAGAGAGATTTATATGAATTTTTTGCGCGAGTTACCACCCCACCCCCTAAACCTCCACGCCTCTAACGTTGTCGGACACCGAACCGGGAAGGCGAACAACTGGAGCACCGCATCCGGCCAAGTGCTGACTTCGCGTACAAAGTTGCACAGCAACATTGTCTGCAAGGGACTCGGTCAGCCGAATGCTGAAGCGGCACAAAAATTATGTTTATGTTTACATTTAAGAACCTATGTACTCTTAAGAACAAAACACTTATGTACAAAACAGAGAGCTATAGGAGACTTCTCCAAAAGAATAAACTTCACTCTGGTTTTGAGCTCCAACAGACTCAGTCGTGTTCATCTTTTTCCCGTTTGCCAATAACTTCCATTTGTGCCTACATATATACATATATGCACAACTAAAACCCTACATACTTACCAACCATACACACCCATCAACCAAAGGACGTAGGACGCCCACTAGCTTCCCCCTCGTGTCCACACTGATAACTGGCGCAGCCGGTAGGATGAATTTCCTAACCATAATCACTTACTTGTAAGTAGAAAACATGTAAGAAAAGAAACAAATTATATTTAAATGTCGACAACAAACATACACACAAATCTAAACCCCAACCCACCATAATGACACGGAATCACCTTGTCATCGATTTGCTCTTATGCCATCCAACACATCTTAGTTTTCATTTGATAAGTGCAAGTGTGAGTGCTGCCATAGTGACGTAGTGACGTGGAATCAAATGATGATAACCATGTCGCTGGTATACTGTAGTGGCCGTTGTCTAGCTTGCACTCATTAAACTCTTTTTAACTCAAATTGTCAAAAGGCACTCAAATAATTCGCCGCACTCAAGTGAAAATTTCCAATTCGCCGTCGTTTCATTTCAATGCTCTCGCATAATGCAGATAGGAAAAGGGAACATAAAGAAATAAGACGATCAACCGTTACTTTTGGCAACAACCGTTCAAATACCGCGTGCATTGGAACGGCAAATGTTCTCTCTCGTTGTCTATAAAAGAGGGCGAATTCAACGGCATTCACATTTTTAATCAGATCACAGCGAGACTTGTACCGAAACGTCTGTATAAACGTTTAAAAATCAAAACCTCTTGCAAAGAATATATTTAAATAATATATTATATATTCATAAAATACTTTAAAGAGAGTTATTAAGTTTTATAATAAAAGCCAAGTTCTGGATCATTCGAAAATAGCAGCGCTAATTGCTGCGTAATTTTGCCAGCAGAGCGACTGCACAGTTTGAAAGGAATTGTGTGCACATACAAAAAGGTGATATTAAGTGAAATTTAAACAAATAGTCAATGCTAATTATATATTTATTCATAGCCACGACATTTGATTTAAACACGGCCGGCCTTGAAAAGCGTTTTCACGCTGTCAGCTACAAGCCAGCCCTGGTCGTGTCCATAGGAGCCCCCAGTGGCTGCAAAACTGTACACTGGGGCGAATCACTCAGACACTGCAAAACTGTGCACTGAATGGCGAAACAGTGGAATTACTCGGACACTGCAGTATATTAGTCTCGCGGGAACGCGCCAAAATTATATGTATATCGGTTGACCACGGATGCGACTACCTAATTCGACGTGACTCCGACGTCATTTAGATGACCGCAACGCCACTATAGTTTGAGAGCTACAAGTATCGGGATTTATATAGTTGCAGACCGGAGACATACAATTATAACAGCCTGGCATAGGCTTTTCAAACCCCAGCAGCGAAGAGAAGCGCTGAGGCGTTCTGTCTTTGACGGCAGCCCGAAGGCTGCATGCCAACAAAAGTATCGCAGTAGTATAAATACATTTTCTTTCAAATATTTTCAATTAAACTCTATCTAATAACGTCTTTCGTGCACTTATATTCCTAAGGCAATTTGAAACATGTACAACTCGCAGTAGCACCTGAATACAGGCATACAGTTATGGACACATATATATAACTACATTGACATTCTTCCAAAACAGCACAGCAGCTACTTCGACGGGCCCATCGATCAAGCGGATATTTTCTGTGAGTAACCAAATATATATAAATTGATATCGTCTACGGTATGCCATCTGCATTGCCAATGTAGTTATGTTGTTTAGGTGTGGTCCATATAAATGTATATCCATATGAAATTATTATAAAATGCCATTGTTGTAAGGAGAGGTTAAGCTACTACGCGTTCATTCATATATTTTCTTACTCTTTTCGTTACGAATTGTTATTAGCCTTAAAATTGAATATGAAATCCCAAAAAATATTCGCATTAGAATGCTTTAAGCCTAGTGAATAAAAACTCGAATTATGATATTCATCTAATCATGCCAGTTTAATAATTTAATGAGGTTCATCGCCGACCAAATGAACGCCCATAATAGTGAAATTTAATACTTATACATAGTGTTGAACAAGGGATAGCCGAGAAGTCCGCGAGCTATCATGGTAGGGAGGGTACAGAGCGGGATACGATCTTAGTATCCTAGCACAATATAACCAGCATACAGCATCCGTAAACAGTGTGGTTTATTTAATTACAATTTAGTTGTCGATTTTCATTTCCGTAGTCCACTTGATCATTATTTTCCCCTTAGCGCGTATATGTTTAGGCAAGAAAAGAACCCACACCCCATCCGACGACCTTAGACCAGAGAGAAGCCAGAAGTGCACGAATCTTCTTAGCCTATCATATAGTCAATACTAGTGGTATACACAAAACTGCAATTCCACACGCTATATAGGGTAGAAAACTAATTGGCGCCCAACATGGCGGCCCGAGAATTACAGAAAAATAATTGGCCCGAGAGGTATGGAAAAGTTTCAGATCCTATTCCTTTATCAATTACAGACAGTAATTAGAGCAAGGGAGGATTTCCTTTTAGCCAAGTATTTGTTGAAAATATTTATTTTTAAAAATAATTGGCTTTTAAGCGTGAAGCTCGAGGGTTATCAAAATTTACAGATCTTACTTCTCATCAATTATAAAAGTAATTGAGGCCCAACCCGAAAGGTTTGATCAGTACAGGCAAAATTTCGGAATTCTTTGTTGTTTTAATCTTAATCAAGAGACGGGGCATGGTCTTCAGGCTGCAATATGTATACAAGCCCAAAAATAGCCTTAAAGAATCGAAATATGAATCCTTTAATATCGACATAACATCGCGTTCGACCTTTCAAAAAGCTCTTTGAATCCAGCCATTAAAAATTTCATCTTTTAGAAAATTCAAAACGAAATGATTTTTTTTAGATTTGATGTTATGCAGCCCAGCAACTTATTTTCGCAAATTGCGATTACAATTCATAAATTTGGATGAATCGACTGAGATAAGTCTGGAAGTTGCCGAATAATTTTCATGTTTGGAAATCTCCATTTTTAGAAATGGGAGAATGTGTATAGCAATATGGCATCAAGGTTACAGAATCTCAGATATCGGAATCGCGATCTCTCTCGTTTTAATCGGGTCAGTCGACCATACTGAGCCTGTATTCAGTGACGACAAAATTTGCTAAATATAATTTTCCTTTAAATAATAAGCTACTATAAGACTTTCGATAGCAAATATTAGGAACCGCGAGCACCTAGAATATTTTTGGGGGAACTCGACCAATATTAGCAACAGTCAGTCTTGAGTAGAGCAATAGTATCCTTTAGATTTTCAATAAGCTGTATGCAGGTTATATTTTTAAGCACATTATGGAGTGTTTATTTTGGAAAGCGATGAACAAATAATTATATGAACAAAAAAAAAAATAAAAACTATAAATATGTCAATAAGACACAGCACAGAAGATCTCAGTAATATTTTACAACAACAAGCGGCTGTTGCCACCAGCCAATGCAACCAAACAATTTAATAGCAACGTCCCCATGCCAACATAGGTTTCATCACGAGTGTATACAGAGGGCGTTGCAACATACAAATATTTGTCCCACATGTAAAAATCCTTGCAGAGCCAGACAGTTATCATTGTCAAACAATAATTTGGCCGCTGAATTAAATGCAGCAGGCAACGCCACTGACCCTATATTACCAGCGCCTGATCAGAACACAGATCATAACAGCAATAGACATAATAATAGAAACCGCAGAGGCGGCACTACACGTAGAGGTATGACCACGAGGTCTGCACAACGTGCGATTCAGAACGATGAAGAAAATCATAGTAGTCTGACTATGAATTCATCGAAAGAAGGAAACAGGGAAGATATAGATAAAATAGTTCAGTCAGCCATGCAACAGCAAGAGCAGCAACTAATGCGAAACTTGTCAGCCTTGATTCAAGCACAGTTTGCAAATATTCAGATAAATAACGGAAGTCAACAGGAAACGAATTCTAATGTCAGGGCAGAACAGACTGATCAGCCTCCGGCAAGCCAAACAACTGGCAGTAGTCCAACGTTACCTCGAAGATATTCTTCAATTCCTCCAGAGAAAGTGTCGAATATCATTCTCAATTGGAGATTGAAATTTGACGGATCGAGACAGGGTATTTCTACAGAAGATTTTCTGTACAGAGTTCGTTCAATGACGAGACAAAACCTATAAGGTGACCATAACTTACTTTGCGATCATTTGCATTTGCTTTTAGGAGACAAAGCCAGTGATTGGTTTTGGAAATTCCATAGAAACAATCCTTGTTTCACATGGGAGAAATTCTGTGAAGAGTTTCGAAAGAAATATGAAGATGCAGACACTGATATGGGATTCCATAAATGCCAGAAAACAAGGCGAAAAGGAGCCGTTTGAAGAATTTCAGTTTGAAATTGAAAAACTCGTTAGCCGTTTACGTAACTCTATTGCAGAAGAGTCATTAGTGCGAATTTTAATTAGAAATTCCAAAATGTCGCTGCGTTACGAATTAATGCATCTAGGCATAAGAACATTAGCTCGACTGCGAGAGGAAATCCTCACTCACGAGCAGTTTTGCAAGCAAACAAGACAGCAGTCTTATAGACAGCCGCGTCCCTTCGTTTCAGAGCTTGACGAACAAACAGAAATAGCCGCGATTCAGCGCAAAAGTATGAAATGTTGGAACTGCGGAAAAGTAGGTCACCGCTATGACAGTCGTCTTGAGCCTAGATCTATTTTTTGTTACGGGTGCGGGGCAGCAAACGTTTTCAAGCCCAATTGTATCCATTGTAACAATCCGGAAAACTCGTCGGTGGATGCGCAGGCCAGATCCGCACTGTCGCATCCACGACTGTAAACCCAGACGTAAACAATCAGATCCAACAACATTCAACAGATCTGAACCAAAATGTAGTCTTACGAATTAACACCAAACAAAACGAAATTATTAAGAAAGAATATAAACCTTTCCATGAGAGACTGGCACATTACCTGGCGACACGTACCTTGTGTTCTTGTATCATGCGTTGGCACTACCACTCGATTCCGATAATCAAAATTTGGCTACTTGAAAATTTAACGTATTTTTGTCAACGGTCTCTTTGTTTTACACTGTTGAGAACATGTTTGTTTGCGTTTGTTTTCGATATATGCAATTCCTTTTATTGGAATAATTTTTAAACTGAACGTTCACTCTCGGTGGAGCTATGTCATTTTAACAGCGACATAGCCGAGTTAAGAACGACATAGCTCCGCGCGGAGCTATGTCGTTTTAAAACGACATAAGTCCGCGCAGAGCTATGTTGTTTCAAAACAACATAAGTCCGCGCGGACTTATGTCGCTGTTAGCTCGGAGGAGTTATGTCGCGCGGACTTATGTCGTTACCCCGTAACCACACTACATATAGCTTACTCGCTCGCACTCACACAGCGACGCGCGTAATAAATAAAGCGAAACGTCCCGACGTTGACGTCGACGTCAACTGCTTAAAGCAGCGCGCCGGCTGCTGCTCGTACATTTTTACTGAGAACGTTGACTTGAATAACCTCTGTGTTATACGTACAATCGGATTGTAACTTGGCTGATATATTTATATGGCGTGAAGCTTTATGTATACTAAAGCGGAACGTTACGACTTTAATACTTTGCTTTATAATCAAAAATTACCGATTTTCGGGGGCGGTGGGCGTGGCATCATCTGCTTGGGATATATAGGAATCTAGGTGTGTCTAGCTCTTTTAATAGTTGAGATCTGTTGTCTCAAACAAACAGACGAACATACGGACAGACAGTCAGACGGTCAGACGGACAGACAGAGGGACATGGCTCAATCGACTCGGCTAGTGATCCTGAGCAAGAATATATTTACTCTATGGGGTCTGCCAGTATACCGTTTTTTGACCATTTTTAATGGTCGAAGGGTATAAAAAGAATATTTTTTCGGAGAGCATCTGTTTTCTTTGTTATCACTTTTCCAAATTTATGTCGGTGTTGTGACCTGTGTCGAGAGGCGGAAAACGAGATGATTACGTTCATGCGGCAAATAAAGTCAGGATTTCGTGAACTGTTTGCAGTTTTCAAAAACTTGCCGATCAGTACTCTGCGGACAACTCATTTAATAGCCTAAAACTATTAAATGAGTCGCCCAAACGCAAGAAATCAGCTCATGTGGCGAAATCTTTGCCTGTGGAGCCAAAAAAGTTTTAGGTGTTCCACTTAGGAAGCAAATTACATCTGCAGATAAAGTGGCTTATATTCAAGCCAATCAATAGAAGCTGCAGATTTAAAAGTGGAAAAATTTTAATTTTCGTATGAAAGGGACGTATTGTCCTTTAAAATTAGTGTCCCAACTGAACTCTTGACCAACATATGTTCTCCCAAATTTTGGCCAGACCATGTAGTGCTTAAAGAGTTTGAAGCGAAAAATAAGAAAAATCGGAAACCGATTGCGTTATCTCTACCTATACAAGCATCTACATCTTCGCAAAAAACCAAAACAAAAAACTAAATGCTACTTTCTTTCTTACATACCAAAATGTTGGAGGGTTAGAGGGTATGAAGCAAACTTTCTAATCTTTTCCCTAATAGCCTTTCTTTTGCATCCCATGTGTTGGTATTTACCGAAACTTGGTTGAAACCGGATATTCTAAACTCCGAAGTTTTTCCAAGTAAATACTCAACTTACAGGCTTGATCGACCTGGCCGACGTGGTGATCGCAGTAAACTCTGCTATTACATCGGTATTGTTAAAATCGGAGATTCAATATAGTATTGAATTTATTTGTGTAAAATTACACTTTCCCGGGTTTTCTTATTTTATAACCTGATCTTATATTCCGCAACACTTAGCTGCAATAAAGACTGTGTTCAACCTGTTATCAGACAAGGATCATTTAATTGTCTTTGGTGACTTTAATATACCAGAATGTGACTGGACATCAAGTGTTGATGATTCTTTCTTATTGCCTTCCCGGCAGCATGACCTTTTTGATGGTCTGTTTGATATGTCATTGTCGCAGGTCAATCATGTCAAAAATTCTAGAATCAGATCTTTAGATTAATGTTTCGTATCTGATCCATCTAGGGTGATTCTAAACAGGACTCAGCCACTTTCTTTACCAGAATATTCTTCCCATCCCACCTTCGAAGTTACTGTTGATCTTGGCGTGTGTTTTGATAAAAATGAAAAACCGCGTAGACGTTTACGATGCTTTAAAAAAGCAGATTTTGAATTATTAAATTTCTAAATCTCTGACAGCGACTGGTCAGAACTTTACTCGTCTACTGATATTTCTGTACCGACAAATTTATTTTATCAAACTATAAATTCATTTTTTGATTTTGTGTTCCTTTTTAACTTCCGACATGCTCGATTAAGCCCCCTTGGTTTCAAGGAGAGTTGTCGCTCACTCTTTAAGTAAGCCATTGCTCAAACTTTTCTCGATGTTCTACCAAACATAATCGTATATGGGAGGAATCACTTATTATGACATTATATAAGAAGGGCATGGCCTAACAAGTCGGTAAGGCTACAGTCGAGCGCGCTCGACAGTAAGATACCCTTCTCCCAATTTTCTATATCGACAGTAAGACAGTAAGATACCCTTCTCCCAATTTTCTATATCGGTTACAAACGTGTAACTACACTGATTATTTCAAACAGAAATTCTGCTCAAATACTTCTCTAAATATAGCTTACTCGCTCGCACTCACACAGCGACGCGCGTAAAAAGTAAAGCGACTCGACGCAAAGTTGACGTCTACGTTAAATGCTCGTAGCTGCACGCAGGCTGCTCGTACATTTGTATTGAAAATGTTGACTTGAATAATTCCAGTGTTATTAGTCCGATCGGTAATTTGGAGGATATTTTCACATCACATTAGACTTTATACGTACCAAATTAGAACTTTATAAGTCCAATACTTTGCTAAATAATCGTAAATTACCGATTTGCGGGGGCGCTGGGCGTGGCATCAAACATTTAAAATAAACTTTATCTGCCTATTATATAAAGGAACCTCCATACCAAATTTGGTGTCTCTAGCTTCTTTAATAGCTGAGATCTGTTTTCTCATACAGACGGACAGACGGACAGACGGTCAGACGGACAGACAGACGGACATAGCTCAATCGACTCGGCTAGTGATCCTGAGAAAATATATATATACTTTATGGGGTCTGCCACGCCTCCTTATGCCTGTCACATACATTGCACAAAGTTAGTATACCCTTTTTTGATTATTTTCAATGGTCGAAGGGTATAAATAGCTAAGGGATAAAGCAAGCATAATAGACAAGGGTCGATAGCATAAGTTAGAACGAGAGAGAGAGATTTATATGAATTTTTTGCGCGAGTTACCACCCCACCCCCTAAACCTCCACGCCTCTAACGTTGTCGGACACCGAACCGGGAAGGCGAACAACTGGAGCACCGCATCCGGCCAAGTGCTGACTTCGCGTACAAAGTTGCACAGCAACATTGTCTGCAAGGGACTCGGTCAGCCGAATGCTGAAGCGGCACAAAAATTATGTTTATGTTTACATTTAAGAACCTATGTACTCTTAAGAACAAAACACTTATGTACAAAACAGAGAGCTAGAGGAGACTTCTCCAAAAGAATAAACTTCACTCTGGTTTTGAGCTCCAACAGACTCAGTCGTGTTCATCTTTTTCCCGTTTGCCAATAACTTCCATTTGTGCCTACATATATACATATATGCACAACTAAAACCCTACATACTTACCAACCATACACACCCATCAACCAAAGGACGTAGGACGCCCACTAGCTTCCCCCTCGTGTCCACACTGATAACTGGCGCAGCCGGTTAGATGAATTTCCTAACCATAATCACTTACTTGTAAGTAGAAAAAATGTAAGAAAAGAAACAAATTATATTTAAATGTCGACAACAAACATACACACAAATCTAAACCCCTACCCACCATAATGACACGGAATCACCTTGTCATCGATTTGCTCTTATGCCATCCAACACATCTTAGTTTTCATTTGATAAGTGCAAGTGTGAGTGCTGCCATAGTGACGTAGTGACGTGGAATCAAATGATGATAACTATGTCGCTGGTATACTGTAGTGGCCGTTGTCTAGCTTGCACTCATAAAACTCTCTTTAACTCAAATTGTCAAAAGGCACTCAAATAATTCGCCGCACTCAAGTGACAATTTCCAATTCGCCGTCGTTTCATTTCAATGCTTTCGCATAGTGCAGATAGAAAAAGGGAACATAAAGAAATAAGACGATCAACCGTTACTTTTGGCAACAACCGTTCAAATACCGCGTGCATTGGAACGGCAAATGTTCTCTCTCGTTGTCTATAAAAGAGGGCGAATTCAACGGCATTCACATTTTTAATCAGATCACAGCGAGACTTGTACCGAAACGTCTGTATAAACGTTTAAAAATCAAAACCTCTTGCAAAGAATATATTTAAATAATATATTATATATTCATAAAATACTTTAAAGAGAGTTATTAAGTTTTATAATAAAAGCCAAGTTCTGGATCATTCGAAAATAGCAGCGCTAATTGCTGCGTAATTTTGCCAGCAGAGCGACTGCACAGTTTGAAAGGAATTGTGTGCACATACAAAAGGTGATATTAAGTGAAATTTAAACAAATAGTCAATGCTAATTATATATTTATTCATAGCCACGACATTTGATTTAAACACGGCCGGCCTTGAAAAGCGTTTTCACGCTGTCAGCTACAAGCCAGGCCTGGTCGTGTCCATAGGAGCCCCCAGTGGCTGCAAAACTGTACACTGGGGCGAATCACTCAGACACTGCAAAACTGTGCACTGAATGGCGAAACAGTGGAATTACTCGGACACTGCAGTATATTAGTCTCGCGGGAACGCGCCAAAATTATATGTATATCGGTTGACCACGGATGCGACTACCTAATTCGACGTGACTCCGACGTCATTTAGATGACCGCAACGCCACTATAGTTTGAGAGCTACAAGTATCGGGATTTATATAGTTGCAGACCGGAGACATACAATTATAACAGCCTGGCATAGGCTTTTCAAACCCCAGCAGCGAAGAGAAGCGCTGAGGCGTTCTGTCTTTGACGGCAGCCCGAAGGCTGCATGCCAACAAAAGTATCGCAGTAGTATAAATACATTTTTTTTCAAATATTTTCAATTAAACTCTATCTAATAACGTCTTTCGTGCACTTATATTCCTAAGGCAATTTGAAACATGTACAACTCGCAGTAGCACCTGAATACAGGCATACAGTTATGGACACATATATATAACTACATTGACATTCTTCCAAAACAGCACAGCAGCTACTTCGACGGGCCCATCGATCAAGCGGATATTTTCTGTGAGTAACCAAATATATATAAATTGATATCGTCTACGGTATGCCATCTGCATTGCCAATGTAGTTATGTTGTTTAGGTGTGGTCCATATAAATGTATATCCATATGAAATTATTATAAAATGCCATTGTTGTAAGGAGAGGTTAAGCTACTACGCGTTCATTCATATATTTTCTTACTCTTTTCGTTACGAATTGTTATTAGCCTTAAAATTGAATATGAAATCCCAAAAAATATTCGCATTAGAATGCTTTAAGCCTAGTGAATAAAAACTCGAATTATGATATTCATCTAATCATGCCAGTTTAATAATTTAATTAGGTTCATCGCCGACCAAATGAACGCCCATAATAGTGAAATTTAATACTTATACATAGTGTTGAACAAGGGATAGCCGAGAAGTCCGCGAGCTATCATGGTAGGGAGGGTACAGAGCGGGATACGATCTTAGTATCCTAGCACAATATAACCAGCATACAGCATCCGTAAACAGTGTGGTTTATTTAATTACAATTTAGTTGTCGATTTTCATTTCCGTAGTCCACTTGATCATTATTTTCCCCTTAGCGCGTATATGTTTAGGCAAGAAAAGAACCCACACCCCATCCGACGAGCTTAGACCAGAGAGAAGCCAGAAGTGCACGAATCTTCTTAGCCTATCATATAATCAATACTAGTGGTATACACAAAACTGCAATTCCACACGCTATATAGGGTAGAAAACTAATTGGCGCCCAACATGGCGGCCCGAGAATTACAGAAAAATAATTGGCCCGAGAGGTATGGAAAAGTTTCAGATCCTATTCCTTTATCAATTACAGACAGTAATTAGAGCAAGGGAGGATTTCCTTTTAGCCAAGTATTTGTTGAAAATATTTATTTTTAAAAATAATTGGCTTTTAAGCGTGAAGCTCGAGGGTTATCAAAATTTACAGACCTTACTTCTCATCAATTATAAAAGTAATTGAGGCCCAACCCGAAAGGTTTGATCAGTACAGGCAAAATTTCGGAATTCTTTGTTGTTTTAATCTTAATCAAGAGACGGGGCATGGTCTTCAGGCTGCAATATGTATACAAGCCCAAAAATAGCCTTAAAGAATCGAAATATGAATCCTTTAATATCGACATAACATCGCGTTCGACCTTTCAAAAAGCTCTTTGAATCCAGCCATTAAAAATTTCATCTTTTAGAAAATTCAAAACGAAATGATTTTTTTTAGATTTGATGTTATGCAGCCCAGCAACTTATTTTCGCAAATTGCGATTACAATTCATAAATTTGGATGAATCGACTGAGATAAGTCTGGAAGTTGCCGAATAATTTTCATGTTTGGAAATCTCCATTTTTAGAAATGGGAGAATGTGTATAGCAATATGGCATCAAGGTTACAGAATCTCAGATATCGGAATCGCGATCTCTCTCGTTTTAATCGGGTCAGTCGACCATACTGAGCCTGTATTCAGTGACAACAAAATTTGCTAAATATAATTTTCCTTTAAATAATAAGCTACTATAAGACTTTCGATAGCAAATATTAGGAACCGCGAGCACCTAGAATATTTTTGGGGGAACTCGACCAATATTAGCAACAGTCAGTCTTGAGTAGAGCAATAGTATCCTTTAGATTTTCAATAAGCTGTATGCAGGTTATATTTTTAAGCACATTATGGAGTGTTTATTTTGGAAAGCGATGAACAAATAATTATATGAACAAAAAAAAAAATAAACACTATAAATATGTCAATAAGACACAGCACAGAAGATCTCAGTAATATTTTACAACAACAAGCGGCTGTTGCCACCAGCCAATGCAACCAAACAATTTAATAGCAACGTCCCCATGCCAACATAGGTTTCATCACGAGTGTATACAGAGGGCGTTGCAACATACAAATATTTGTCCCACATGTAAAAATCCTTGCAGAGCCAGACAGTTATCATTGTCAAACAATAATTTGGCCGCTGAATTAAATGCAGCAGGCAACGCCACTGACCCTATATTACCAGCGCCTGATCAGAACACAGATCATAACAGCAATAGACATAATAATAGAAACCGCAGAGGCGGCACTACACGTAGAGGTATGACCACGAGGTCTGCACAACGTGCGATTCAGAACGATGAAGAAAATCATAGTAGTCTGACTATGAATTCATCGAAAGAAGGAAACAGGGAAGATATAGATAAAATAGTTCAGTCAGCCATGCAACAGCAAGAGCAGCAACTAATGCGAAACTTGTCAGCCTTGATTCAAGCACAGTTTGCAAATATTCAGATAAATAACGGAAGTCAACAGGAAACGAATTCTAATGTCAGGGCAGAACAGACTGATCAGCCTCCGGCAAGCCAAACAACTGGCAGTAGTCCAACGTTACCTCGAAGATATTCTTCAATTCCTCCAGAGAAAGTGTCGAATATCATTCTCAATTGGAGATTGAAATTTGACGGATCGAGACAGGGTATTTCTACAGAAGATTTTCTGTACAGAGTTCGTTCAATGACGAGACAAAACCTATAAGGTGACCATAACTTACTTTGCGATCATTTGCATTTGCTTTTAGGAGACAAAGCCAGTGATTGGTTTTGGAAATTCCATAGAAACAATCCTTGTTTCACATGGGAGAAATTCTGTGAAGAGTTTCGAAAGAAATATGAAGATGCAGACACTGATATGGGATTCCATAAATGCCAGAAAACAAGGCGAAAAGGAGCCGTTTGAAGAATTTCAGTTTGAAATTGAAAAACTCGTTAGCCGTTTACGTAACTCTATTGCAGAAGAGTCATTAGTGCGAATTTTAATTAGAAATTCCAAAATGTCGCTGCGTTACGAATTAATGCATCTAGGCATAAGAACATTAGCTCGACTGCGAGAGGAAATCCTCACTCACGAGCAGTTTTGCAAGCAAACAAGACAGCAGTCTTATAGACAGCCGCGTCCCTTCGTTTCAGAGCTTGACGAACAAACAGAAATAGCCGCGATTCAGCGCAAAAGTATGAAATGTTGGAACTGCGGAAAAGTAGGTCACCGCTATGACAGTCGTCTTGAGCCTAGATCTATTTTTTGTTACGGGTGCGGGGCAGCAAACGTTTTCAAGCCCAATTGTATCCATTGTAACAATCCGGAAAACTCGTCGGTGGATGCGCAGGCCAGATCCGCACTGTCGCATCCACGACTGTAAACCCAGACGTAAACAATCAGATCCAACAACATTCAACAGATCTGAACCAAAATGTAGTCTTACGAATTAACACCAAACAAAACGAAATTATTAAGAAAGAATATAAACCTTTCCATGAGAGACTGGCACATTACCTGGCGACACGTACCTTGTGTTCTTGTATCATGCGTTGGCACTACCACTCGATTCCGATAATCAAAATTTGGCTACTTGAAAATTTAACGTATTTTTGTCAACGGTCTCTTTGTTTTACACTGTTGAGAACATGTTTGTTTGCGTTTGTTTTCGATATATGCAATTCCTTTTATTGGAATAATTTTTAAACTGAACGTTCACTCTCGGTGGAGCTATGTCATTTTAACAGCGACATAGCCGAGTTAAGAACGACATAGCTCCGCGCGGAGCTATGTCGTTTTAAAACGACATAAGTCCGCGCAGAGCTATGTTGTTTCAAAACAACATAAGTCCGCGCGGACTTATGTCGCTGTTAGCTAGGAGGAGCTATGTCGCGCGGACTTATGTCGTTACCCCGTAACCACACTACATATAGCTTACTCGCTCGCACTCACACAGCGACGCGCGTAATAAATAAAGCGAAACGTCCCGACGTTGACGTCGACGTCAACTGCTTAAAGCAGCGCGCCGGCTGCTGCTCGTACATTTTTACTGAGAACGTTGACTTGAATAACCTCTGTGTTATACGTACAATCGGATTGTAACTTGGCTGATATATTTATATGGCGTGAAGCTTTATGTATACTAAAGCGGAACGTTACGACTTTAATACTTTGCTTTATAATCAAAAATTACCGATTTTCGGGGGCGGTGGGCGTGGCATCATCTGCTTGGGATATATAGGAATCTAGGTGTGTCTAGCTCTTTTAATAGTTGAGATCTGTTGTCTCAAACAAACAGACGAACATACGGACAGACAGTCAGACGGTCAGACGGACAGACAGAGGGACATGGCTCAATCGACTCGGCTAGTGATCCTGAGCAAGAATATATTTACTCTATGGGGTCTGCCAGTATACCGTTTTTTGACCATTTTTAATGGTCGAAGGGTATAAAAAGAATATTTTTTTCGGAGAGCATCTGTTTTCTTTGTTATCACTTTTCCAAATTTATGTCGGTGTTGTGACCTGTGTCGAGAGGCGGAAAACGAGATGATTACGTTCATGCGGCAAATAAAGTCAGGATTTCGTGAACTGTTTGCAGTTTTCAAAAACTTGCCGATCAGTACTCTGCGGACAACTCATTTAATAGCCTAAAACTATTAAATGAGTCGCCCAAACGCAAGAAATCAGCTCATGTGGCGAAATCTTTGCTTGCTGCCATTTCGCCTCGTTACATTTACCAACCATGTACAACGGTGACTGAGCCGTTGATGTCGTTTACCACTCCTATGGTGACGAGATCATCGGTTTCTGAAAAAGTCGTCGACGAGTGTTTACAAATGGTGTCACAAAAAGTTTCTAATGTGTCCGTTGTGGTTTTTTTGCCTTTTCCACAGATATTAGAAATACCGATGGCAAGTTCAATTTCCGAACTACCGGATAAGAAAACTCCCGCAGGTGCAATGCCTGTGGAGCCAAAAAAGGTTTTAGGTGTTCCACTGAGGAAGCAAATTACATCTGCAGATAAAGTGGCTTATATTCAAGCCAATCAATAGAAGCTGCAGATTTAAAAGTGGAAAAATTTTAATTTTCGTATGAAAGGGACGTATTGTCCTTTAAAATTAGTGTCCCAACTGAACTCTTGACCAACATATGTTCTCCCAAATTTTGGCCAGACCATGTAGTGCTTAAAGAGTTTGAAGCGAAAAATAAGAAAAATCGGAAACCGATTGCGTTATCTCTACCTATACAAGCATCTACATCTTCGCAAAAAACCAAAACAAAAAACTAAATGCTACTTTCTTTCTTACATACCAAAATGTTGGAGGGTTAGAGGGTATGAAGCAAACTTTCTAATCTTTTCCCTAATAGCCTTTCTTTTGCATCCCATGTGTTGGTATTTACCGAAACTTGGTTGAAACCGGATATTCTAAACTCCGAAGTTTTTCCAAGTAAATACTCAACTTACAGGCTTGATCGACCTGGCCGACGTGGTGATCGCAGTAAACTCTGCTATTACATCGGTATTGTTAAAATCGGAGATTCAATATAGTATTGAATTTATTTGTGTAAAATTACACTTTCCCGGGTTTTCTTATTTTATAACCTGATCTTATATTCCGCAACACTTAGCTGCAATAAAGACTGTGTTCAACCTGTTATCAGACAAGGATCATTTAATTGTCTTTGGTGACTTTAATATACCAGAATGTGACTGGACATCAAGTGTTGATGATTCTTTCTTATTGCCTTCCCGGCAGCATGACCTTTTGATGGTCTGTTTGATATGTCATTGTCGCAGGTCAATCATGTCAAAAATTCTAGAATCAGATCTTTAGATTAATGTTTCGTATCTGATCCATCTAGGGTGATTCTAAACAGGACTCAGCCACTTTCTTTACCAGAATATTCTTCCCATCCCACCTTCGAAGTTACTGTTGATCTTGGCGTGTGTTTTGATAAAAATGAAAAACCGCGTAGACGTTTACGATGCTTTAAAAAAGCAGATTTTGAATTATTAAATTTCTAAATCTCTGACAGCGACTGGTCAGAACTTTACTCGTCTACTGATATTTCTGTACCGACAAATTTATTTTATCAAACTATAAATTCATTTTTTGATTTTGTGTTCCTTTTTAACTTCCGACATGCTCGATTAAGCCCCCTTGGTTTCAAGGAGAGTTGTCGCTCACTCTTTAAGTAAGCCATTGCTCAAACTTTTCTCGATGTTCTACCAAACATAATCGTATATGGGAGGAATCACTTATTATGACATTATATAAGTGGTATACACAAAACTGCAATTCCACACGCTATATAGGGTAGAAAACTAATTGGCGCCCAACATGGCGGCCCGAGAATTACAGAAAAATAATTGGCCCGAGAGGTATGGAAAAGTTTCAGATCCTATTCCTTTATCAATTACAGACAGTAATTAGAGCAAGGGAGGATTTCCTTTTAGCCAAGTATTTGTTGAAAATATTTATTTTTAAAAATAATTGGTTTTTAAGCGTGAAGCTCGAGGGTTATCAAAATTTACAGACCTTACTTCTCATCAATTATAAAAGTAATTGAGGCCCAACCCGAATGGTTTGATCAGTACAGGCAAAATTTCGGAATTCTTTGTTGTTTTAATCTTAATCAAGAGACGGGGCATGGTCTTCAGGCTGCAATATGTATACAAGCCCAAAAATAGCCTTAAAGAATCGAAATATGAATCCTTTAATATCGACATAACATCGCGTTCGACCTTTCAAAAAGCTCTTTGAATCCAGCCATTAAAAATTTCATCTTTTAGAAAATCCAAAACGAAATGATTTTTTTTAGATTTGATGTTATGCAGCCCAGCAACTTATTTTCGCGAATTGCGATTTCAATTCATAAATTTGGATGAATCGACTGAGATAAGTCTGGAAGTTGCCGAATAATTTTCATGTTTGGAAATCTCCATTTTTAGAAATGGGAGAATGTGTATAGCAATATGGCATCAAGGTTACAGAATCTCAGATATCGGAATCGCGATCTCTCTCGTTTTAATCGGGTCAGTCGACCATACTGAGCCTGTATTCAGTGACGACAAAATTTGCTAAATATAATTTTCCTTTAAATAATAAGCTACTATAAGACTTTCGATAGCAAATATTAGGAACCGCGAGCACCTAGAATATTTTTGGGGGAACTCGACCAATATTAGCAACAGTCAGTCTTGAGTAGAGCAATAGTATCCTTTAGATTTTCAATAAGCTGTATGCAGGTTATATTTTTAAGCACATTATGGAGTGTTTATTTTGGAAAGCGATGAACCAATAATTATATGAACAAAAAAAAAATAAAAACTATAAATATGTCAATAAAACACAGCACAGAAGATCTCAGTAATATTTTACAACAACAAGCGGCTGTTGCCACCAGCCAATGCAACCAAACAATTTAATAGCAACGTCCCCATGCCAACATAGGTTTCATCACGAGTGTATACAGAGGGCGTTGCAACATACAAATATTTGTCCCACATGTAAAAATCCTTGCAGAGCCAGACAGTTATCATTGTCAAACAATAATTTGGCCGCTGAATTAAATGCAGCAGGCAACGCCACTGACCCTATATTACCAGCGCCTGATCAGAACACAGATCATAACAGCAATAGACATAATAATAGAAACCGCAGAGGCGGCACTACACGTAGAGGTATGACCACGAGGTCTGCACAACGTGCGATTCAGAACGATGAAGAAAATCATAGTAGTCTGACTATGAATTCATCGAAAGAAGGAAACAGGGAAGATATAGATAAAATAGTTCAGTCAGCCATGCAACAGCAAGAGCAGCAACTAATGCGAAACTTGTCAGCCTTGATTCAAGCACAGTTTGCAAATATTCAGATAAATAACGGAAGTCAACAGGAAACGAATTCTAATGTCAGGGCAGAACAGACTGATCAGCCTCCGGCAAGCCAAACAACTGGCAGTAGTCCAACGTTACCTCGAAGATATTCTTCAATTCCTCTAGAGAAAGTGTCGAATATCATTCTCAGTTAGAGATTGAAATTTGACGGATCGAGACAGGGTATTTCTACAGAAGATTTTCTGTACAGAGTTCGTTCAATGACGAGACAAAACCTATAAGGTGACCATAACTTACTTTGCGATCATTTGCATTTGCTTTTAGGAGACAAAGCCAGTGATTGGTTTTGGAAATTCCATAGAAACAATCCTTGTTTCACATGGGTGAAATTCTGTGAAGAGTTTCGAAAGAAATATGAAGATGCAGACACTGATATGGATATATGGGATTCCATAAATGCCAGAAAACAAGGCGAAAAGGAGCCGTTTGAAGAATTTCAGTTTGAAATTGAAAAACTCGTTAGCCGTTTACGTAACTCTATTGCAGAAGAGTCATTAGTGCGAATTTTAATTAGAAATTCCAAAATGTCGCTGCGTTACGAATTAATGCATCTAGGCATAAGAACATTAGCTCGACTGCGAGAGGAAATCCTCACTCACGAGCAGTTTTGCAAGCAAACAAGACAGCAGTTTTATAGACAGCCGCGTCCCTTCGTTTCAGAGCTTGACGAACAAACAGAAATAGCCGCGATTCAGCGCAAAAGTATGAAATGTTGGAACTGCGGAAAAGTAGGTCACCGCTATGACAGTCGTCTTGAGCCTAGATCTATTTTTTGTTACGGGTGCGGGGCAGCAAACGTTTTCAAGCCCAATTGTATCCATTGTAACAATCCGGAAAACTCGTCGGTGGATGCGCAGGCCAGATCCGCACTGTCGCATCCACGACTGTAAACCCAGACGTAAACAATCAGATCCAACAACATTCAACAGATCTGAACCAAAATGTAGTCTTACGAATTAACACCAAACAAAACGAAATTATTAAGAAAGAATATAAACCTTTCCATGAGAGACTGGCACATTACCTGGCGACACGTAATCGAATTTTCGGTCACGTGGACAGTTATGAACCACGGAAGAAATCCAAACGTTCTACGGTCCGTATGCGCGTCTTTTGGAAGAAAGTTCACGCGTGCCGACATAAACTAGTTTCAGCCATTTTTATGAATAACGACAATCGTTTATATTCAGATACTCAATTAGAAGGGCATTCATTTGTCCTTCTTCTAGATTCGGGAGCAACGATCAGCTGTCTTGGTGGTAAAGCAGCAGCACAGTTGAAATCCCTCCCAAACATTCAAAAATCTTCAGGTCGTATCAAGACAGCAAACAATTCAGAATGTGCAGTGATAGGTCGATTAGTTTGTGATATAGCATATCGTGGCACAACCAAACCAGTTGAATTCTATATAATTCCAACACTTAAGCAAGATGCATATCTTGGCATCGACTTTTGGCGAGACTTTGGTCTGTTAAACCAAATAGTTCAATCTTCAAGCCAAGTAAATGAGCTCGATGTAGGTAGAGATGCGGATCTTGATGAAGGTCCTCCGAAAGTTCAGTCTCTCTCCGAACATCAGCGTATTGAACTGGAACGAGTTAAACTAAAACAAAGGCACTGGCCTATGTTCCCAGCTAAGGAGAAGCTTATGTTCTCTGAGATCCAAAATATGCTCGATTTAGACGTCATCGAGGAGTCTAAGAGCGCATGGAGCAGCAATTGTGTCCTCGTGAGAAAAGGAGACAAAGTCCGCTTATGCCTGGACTCAAGAGAGATTAATAAATGCACCCGCAAGGATGCATATCCTCTTCCACACGTTGATGGAATACTTAGCAGGTTACCACCCGCTCGTTTCATTACAGGCCTAGACATGAAACATGCCTTCTGGCAAATCCCTCTTGAGGAGAAATCACGCCAAATAACGGCGTTTACAATTCCAAATCGCCCTTTGTATCAATACATCAATACGCTGCACAAACCTTAGTTCGATTAATGGATCAAGTTATTCCCGCACATTTGCGCACTAGAGTATTCGTGTACTTGGATGATCTATTAGTCCTCTCGGAAGATTTCGAATCCCATATGGTACTCTTAAGCGAAATAGCAGGTTACTTGCGCAATGCGAACCTGACTATAAATATCGCCAAGTCCAAATTTTGTATGCAAGAAATAAAATATCTTGGATTTATCATAGGACACGGTAAAATAAAAACAGACCCAGGAAAGCTCACGGCAATAAACGAATTCCCGATACCGACTACTGTCAAACAATTGAGAAGATTTCTCGGTATGACAGGATGGTATCGACGTTTCGTCGACGGCTATGCTTCTGTTAGCCTGCCACTGACAGAACTTTTAAAGAAAAATAAGCAATTCAAGTGGAATCCACAAGCTCAAGAAGCATTCGAGATTTTGAAAGGCAAGTTAACATCAGCACCCATTCTGAGTACACCAGATTTCGCAAAGCCATTTTTATTGTTGTGCGACGCCAGTCTGCATGGACTCGGCTGCGTGTTAGCTCAACTGAGCGTTGATGGCTTGGAGTTACCAATCGCATATATGTCGGTTAAATTAACCAAACAACAACGCAACTATACGGTAACTGAGCTAGAATGTTTAGCTGTCCTTAAAGGCGTACAAAAGTTCCGTTCATACATAGAAGGACAAGCGTTTGTAGTAATCACTGACCATGCTTCTCTGAAATGGTTGTTAAACCAAAAAGATCTTACAGGGCGCTTGGCCAGATGGTCATTGCAATTACGCGGTTTAGAATGTACAATCCAGCATGGAAAAGGTTCTCATAATGTCGTTGCCGACGAAACAAAGTCTCTGAATTAGCAGATGCTGGTCCAATAATTGACTTAAAATCTAAGGAATTTAAATCACCAGAATACCTCAATTTATTGAAAAGCGTCATTCAGAATCAATCTAAACATCCGGATTTGAAAATTTGTGATGACTTTTTATACAAACGAACAGAGTTTGCTAGTGGCGAAGAAAAGCAGGAAGCAGAATCTTGGAAACTATGGATTCCAAATGGTTTGATAAACGATGTTCTTCATAGAGCACGCGATCCTCCAGATTCAGCCCACTGCAGTACAGCCAGACTTATCGCTAAGTTAAAACGCTATCTATTTTGGCCTGGCATGGTTACGCAAATTCGTAATTTCGTAGCAAACTGTTCAATATGCAAATCTACTAAGAGTGCAACTATGATTCTTAGACCTCCAATGGGAAAGCCAATGTCATCAGACAGACCATTCCAAAAGTTGTATTTGGACATTTTAGGCCCATATCCTAGATCAAAAAGTGGAAACATAGGAGTTTTGATTGTGGTGGATCACAATACTAAATTTCACTTCCTACAACCTTTAAGGAAGTTCACATCCAGTAAGATCTGCGAATTTTTGGAAAATGTGTTTTATACCTTTGGAGTCCCAGAGACTGTATTAACAGATAATGGATCGCAATTCAAATCAGGATATTTCAAAGCATTTCTGACTCAGTTTGGAGTATCTCAGATTTGTACAGCCATTTATTCGCCACAAGCGAATGCAAGCGAACGGTTGAACCGGTCAGTCTTAGCTGCCATCAGAGCGTACATTGGTAAAGAACATATCAATTGGGATATGAATCTAAACGAAATTAACGCGTCAATAAGAGCTAATATTCATAGAAGCACCGGATATTCTCCGTATTATTTATGCTTCGGACAAAATATGATGCTCAATGGGCAAGATTATGAACTTTTGCGCAAGCTGAATATGTTGTCCGACGACACAACCTTGAAGCGGCCAGACGTGATGCAATTGGCGCGCGCAAAGGCCAAAGTTAACATAGACCACACTCATGACATAAACGCTCGACGATACAATCTGAGAAGTAGATCCCTTCGACTAAAAGTAGGAGACACAGTTTATGCCAGAAATTTCGCGCAGAGCAGCGCGGCTAAGAATTTCAACAGTAAACTTGCCCCTGTATTTGTAAAGGCTTCAGTAGCTAAACGAAGCAGGCAAAAAGCTAGGTGTTTACCACTTAAAAGACATCAAAGTCTAATGTAAGCTCGACCCTTGCACTGTTTTTCTTCAGATAATGACTACTCGAGATACATCTGTCGCAGCATTATCTGTGGTGTAGTGGCCGTTGTCTAGCTTGCACTCATTAAACTCTCTTTAACTCAAATTGTCAAAAGGCACTCAAATAATTCGCCGCACTCAAGTGACAATTTCCAATTCGCCGTCGTGTCATTTCAATGCTCTCGCATAATGCAGATAGTAAAAGGGAACATAAAGAAATAAGACGATCAACCGTTACTTTTGGCAACAACCGTTCAAATACCGCGTGCATTGGAACGGCAAATGTTCTCTCTCGTTGTCTATAAAAGAGGGCGAATTCAACGGCATTCACATTTTTAATCAGATCACAGCGAGACTTGTACCAAAACGTCTGTATAAACGTTTAAAAATCAAAACCTCTTGCAAAGAATATATTTAAATAATATATAATATATTCATAAAATACTTTAAAGAGAGTTATTAAGTTTTATAATAAAAGCCAAGTTCTGGATCATTCGAAAATAGCAGCGCTAATTGCTGCGTAATTTTGCCAGCAGAGCGACTGCACAGTTTGAAAGGAATTGTGTGCACATACAAAAGGTGATATTAAGTGAAATTTAAACAAATAGTCAATGCTAATTATATATTTATTCATAGCCACGACATTTGATTTAAACACGGCCGGCCTTGAAAAGCGTTTTCACGCTGTCAGCTACAAGCCAGGCCTGGTCGTGTCCATAGGAGCCCCCAGTGGCTGCAAAACTGTACACTGGGGCGAATCACTCAGACACTGCAAAACTGTGCACTGAATGGCGAAACAGTGGAATTACTCGGACACTGCAGTATATTAGTCTCGCGGGAACGCGCCAAAATTATATGTATATCGGTTGACCACGGATGCGACTACCTAATTCGACGTGACTCCGACGTCATTTAGATGACCGCAACGCCACTATAGTTTGAGAGCTACAAGTATCGGGATTTATATAGTTGCAGACCGGAGACATACAATTATAACAGCCTGGCATAGGCTTTTCAAACCCCAGCAGCGAAGAGAAGCGCTGAGGCGTTCTGTCTTTGACGGCAGCCCGAAGGCGGCATGCCAACAAAAGTATCGCAGTAGTATAAATACATTTTCTTTCAAATATTTTCAATTAAACTCTATCTAATAACGTCTTTTGTGCACTTATATTCCTAAGGCAATTTGAAACATGTACAACTCGCAGTAGCACCTGAATACAGGCATACAGTTATGGACACATATATATAACTACATTGACATTCTTCCAAAACAGCACAGCAGCTACTTCGACGGGCCCATCGATCAAGCGGATATTTTCTGTGAGTAACCAAATATATAAATTGATATCGTCTACGGTATGCCATCTGCATTGCCAATGTAGTTATGTTGTTTAGGTGTGGTCCATATAAATGTATATCCATATGAAATTATTATAAAATGCTATTGTTGTAAGGAGAGGTTAAGCTACTACGCGTTCATTCATATATTTTCTTACTCTTTTCGTTACGAATTGTTATTAGCCTTAAAATTGAATATGAAATCCCAAAAAATCTTCGCATTAGAATGCTTTAAGCCTAGTGAATAAAAACTCGAATTATGATATTCATCTAATCATGCCAGTTTAATAATTTAATGAGGTTCATCGCCGACCAAATGAACGCCCATAATAGTGAAATTTAATACTTATACATAGTGTTGAACAAGGGATAGCCGAGAAGTCCGCGAGCTATCATGGTAGGGAGGGTACAGAGCGGGATACGATCTTAGTATCCTAGCACAATATAACCAGCATACAGCATCCGTAAACAGTGTGGTTTATTTAATTACAATTTAGTTGTCGATTTTCATTTCCGTAGTGCACTTGATCATTATTTTCCCCTTAGCGCGTATATGTTTAGGCAAGAAAAGAACCCACACCCCATCCGACGAGCTTAGACCAGAGAGAAGCCAGAAGTGCACGAATCTTCTTAGCCTATCATATAGTCAATACTAGTGGTATACACAAAACTGCAATTCCACACGCTATATAGGGTAGAAAACTAATTGGCGCCCAACATGGCGGCCCGAGAATTACAGAAAAATAATTGGCCCGAGAGGTATGGAAAAGTTTCAGATCCTATTCCTTTATCAATTACAGACAGTAATTAGAGCAAGGGAGGATTTCCTTTTAGCCAAGTATTTGTTGAAAATATTTATTTTTAAAATTAATTGGTTTTTAAGCGTGAAGCTCGAGGGTTATCAAAATTTACAGACCTTACTTCTCATCAATTATAAAAGTAATTGAGGCCCAACCCGATAGGTTTGATCAGTACAGGCAAAATTTCGGAATTCTTTGTTGTTTTAATCTTAATCAAGAGACGGGGCATGGTCTTCAGGCTGCAATATGTATACAAGCCCAAAAATTGCCTTAAAGAATCGAAATATGAATCCTTTAATATCGACATAACATCGCGTTCGACCTTTCAAAAAGCTCTTTGAATCCAGCCATTAAAAATTTCATCTTTTAGAAAATTCATAACGAAATGATTTTTTTTAGATTTGATGTTATGCAGCCCAGCAACTTATTTTCGCGAATTGCGATTACAATTCATAAATTTGGATGAATCGACTGAGATAAGTCTGGAAGTTGCCGAATAATTTTCATGTTTGGAAATCTCCATTTTTAGAAATGGGAGAATGTGTATAGCAATATGGCATCAAGGTTACAGAATCTCAGATATCGGAATCGCGATCTCTCTCGTTTTAATCGGGTCAGTCGACCATACTGAGCCTGTATTCAGTGACGACAAAATTTGCTAAATATAATTTTCCTTTAAATAATAAGCTACTATAAGGCTTTCGATAGCAAATATTAGGAACCGCGAGCACCTAGAATATTTTTGGGGGAACTCGACCAATATTAGCAACAGTCAGTCTTGAGTAGAGCAATAGTATCCTTTAGATTTTCAATAAGCTGTATGCAGGTTATATTTTTAAGCACATTATGGAGTGTTTATTTTGGAAAGCGATGAACCAATAATTATATGAACAAAAAAAAAATAAAAACTATAAATATGTCAATAAGACACAGCACAGAAGATCTCAGTAATATTTTACAACAACAAGCGGCTGTTGCCACCAGCCAATGCAACCAAACAATTTAATAGCAACGTCCCCATGCCAACATAGGTTTCATCACGAGTGTATACAGAGGGCGTTGCAACATACAAATAATTGTCCCACATGTAAAAATCCTTGCAGAGCCAGACAGTTATCATTGTCAAACAATAATTTGGCCGCTGAATTAAATGCAGCAGGCAACGCCACTGACCCTATATTACCAGCGCCTGATCAGAACACAGATCATAACAGCAATAGACATAATAATAGAAACCACAATTCCACACGCTACAATACATACATATATACACTCGAATACATGACATCAAATACCATACAACACACTCATGCACCGTACTGCCGCGCTGACGTGGAATCTATCTATTAATTAATACTAATTTACCGATCTGATTGGGTTTTACTGGGTTTTCCCCAATCCTTTGCAGCAAATGCTGGATCGGGAAATCTTGCTTTATATTTCCCAGCTTAAATTTAAACTTAAATTTAAATTTAAACTTAAACTTTACCTTTAAAAATATATATATATATTCTTGATAATTTTAAACTTTTTATGAAATTCAATTTTAATATGATAATTTTTAATTTTTATCGTTTCCGTTTATTTTTTTTTATTTTTAATTATATCATAATTTAAAAATAAAAACTAATCTTAATTTCTAGTCGACTGTCTTAGTTGTCGTTAAATAAATAAATAAATAAATAAAAAAATAAATCATCACGTCATCGGTACGTACATACGCTGCCAAACATCAAATTTTCATTAAAAAGTGCAAGTGTACCGTGCTGCCGCGCTGTCGTGGAATCTATCGCTGATCATCACGTCATCGGTACGTACATACGCTGCCAAACATCAAATTTTCATTAAAAAGTGCAAGTGTACCATGCTGCCGCACTGACGTGGAATCTATCGCTGATCATCACGTCATCGGTACGTACATACGCTGCCAAACATCAAATTTTCATTAAAAAGTGCAAGTGTACCGTGCTGCCGCGCTGTCGTGGAATCTATCGCTGATCATCACGTCATCGGTACGTACATACGCTGCCAAACATCAAATTTTCATTAAAAAGTGCAAGTGTAAAGTGCTGCCGCGCTGTCGTGGAATCTATCGCTGATCATCACGTCATCGGTACGTACATACGCTGGCAAATGTATCGCCAAAAGCCTCTTTATATACTTATACATTCGAACATACAATATCACATACAATACATTCAATCACACATACACTCAAAATACTCTACCGCACTTGGTTACATACAACACTGTACAATGTAACCACAGCAGCGCGAAATCAAACGCTGATCGTTGCGCTGCTGTGCTATATACAAACGTATCGCCAAAAACTATTCTCACTCATGTGCCGTATTGCCGCGTTAGTGTGGAATCAAACGCTGATCATCACACTGACGACGACTATACATGCACGCAAAATACTTTATCGCATTCGCTTACATACAGCGCCATAAAATGTAGCCACTGTGGTATGGAATCAAACGTTGATCATCATACCACTGTGACATAAGCAAATTAAGCACTCAAGCTTCTCTAACACATTTGCATACTCACGAACACACTGCCATACAACGTCGAAGAACCAAAACGCAGATACTCCCACTGTCAAAACATAAACACATATCATATTTCGGACCAAACGAGTCGCATTGAGCGTATCATAGCAACAACAATGCTACATGTGTGGTTGCGGACCCATGTCAGGGGAGTCGAAGTAAAGGGTGAACGCTTGAGTATCGTCAAGTTACTTCGCTTTTCGATCCCCTGCGAAGTGTCGCGTCACTCATGAAGGCCACTTTAAATAAAAGAACATACATGAAAAAACAAAAAAGAAAGAAGTCGACATATATTTATACTTTGTTCCCTTTCGTAATGCAATTCTGTACATAAATATATATTAATACCAATAACATTGCAGAGCCTGATAAAAAGTATAGAGGACGCACAAACAAACACACATACAAATAAGTAATTACATACGAAACTCAAAAATCATACTCGTTACACTTAAAATATCCTAAAATTAGCACACCATCCAAATCTAAAACACACTATATACACATACACACATACTTAAATAAGTACATAAATTGTATCTAAACACACTATATACACACATACACTTTAATAAGTACACCATCCAAATCTAAAACACACTATATACACATACACATACTTAAATAAGTACATAAATTGTATCTAAACATACTATATACACACATAAGTTATTAATTTATTCAGATTAATGTTCCAAATAAAAAGACTTTGTCCTGTTACGATACTGAACTCTTTAATCGTCAAAGTCCAACTAACAACTTAGTACAAAATATTCTTAACGCAAAGCTAGCCCTGTCACCTAAAAGTGTTGATCTAGTGTTGCCAAACGGCTCAAATGTCAGGTGGCCGGCGAACGAGCCCTGTCACCTAAAAGTGTTGATCTAGTGTTGCCAAACGGCTCAAATGTCAGGTGGCCAGCGAACATGGGAACGTTACAGACAGTCTCGTTAACTCCTGTATGTTAACTCTATGTTAACTCATACACTTAAATAAGCACACGATTTACATTTAAATACACTATATATATATATATACTTAAATAAGTACATAACCCACTCTTGAACTACATTATAAGCCTACCCACGCATATCCCTGAGGTAGAAAACTTGTTCATTGTTTTTCGGTCATATACGATAAATCGAGTAACTTAAAATTTAATGTCAAAAAAGCTAGTTTATAACCTTAGGAAGACTACGCGTTCTGTTGTCGGGGCTTCATCATCCACTAGTAAGTTTCCCCACCCTACCAGACGTTCTGACCCGCTTCCTCCGATTTCTGAAGAACCCAGGCCAATTCCCTACCAAAAACCTACAATGGACTCAGGCAATGATTCTGGCCGTCCCACACCACCTCCCTTAACACCCACTGTCAGTGGATTGAGCTCGGTAATTTAAACGACATTCAAGCCTAAAGACATTATGGCTTTTGTTGAGCACTTGCCCACTTTTGACGGTACTCCCCGTCAATTAGACAGATTCATTACTAGCGTAGAAGAGATTCTAATGCTAATCAGGGGGGCGGATCAGACGCCATACGGCTTGCTTACCTTGAGGACCATTAGAAACAAAATAATTGATAGGGTCGACGAAGCCCTAGAGCTCGCAAATACTCCCTTGGTGTGGGACGAGATAAGGAACAATCTCATCCGCCTTTATTCGAGCAAGAAAAGTGAAGCTAACTTGCTAAGTGAGCTTAGTACATTTTCTGATAACCAGACTTTGGGCCAACTGTTCTATGGAATATCAAAGGTGAGAAGCCAACTCTTCTCCATACTTAAGAACAGCGAGCACAATAACACCGTTATAGACGCCAAAAAAGTTGTCTATAATGAAGTGTGTCTCAACGCTTTTATCACAGGTTTGAGAGAACCTCTCAAAACGTTCGTCAGGTTAAAGTCCCCTTCTACTCTCGAACAGGCATACGAGCAATGTCAAATAGAGCAGACCTTGTATAGGGCACAAAAAACCGTCCCAATAGAACAGAGCAGGGATCCAATAGATCAGATGGTAGGAATCAACAAAATAATAACGACACTAACAACCGCAACGGACGTAATGACCGAAACGACCGTAGAAGACCATATTCCAACTCTTATCAGAATAGATCATCTAATTCGTACAAACGTACACCCCAATCCAGTAATAACGACAACCAAGCTAGTACATCAAACCCCTTTCGAACATCGTCGCATAGTCTGAACAATATAGAGGAGAACCCTCAACCCAACCCGAATTTTCAGCAACCCGCCTCGGGAAGCCAACAGGGTACATAAGCCCGGCCACGCATAGTTCCTCTCTTCCTTTCATTAAAATCAAACTTCCCCATACAAACCCTCTGAAATTCCTGATCGACACAGGGTTCACACACTCCTTTATTGACCCAAAATATGTTGACTCTCGAAACTGTGCGACCTTACAAACGCCTATAATACTTAAGACAGCCCTAAACAATTTTACTATCTACCAACATGTATCTATACCTTTTCCACCCGAATTTCAAATCACAGGCGAAATGACTCTCCTTCCCTTCAAATTCCACTCTTATTTTGACGGATTGATAGGAATGGACTTATTATCTTACTTAAAAATAGAAATAGATTTGCCTAACTTAAAACTAAAAACCCCAAGTACCACTATACCCTTATGGACCAATAGTAACTTAACTTCGAACATATTTAATATCTCTGGGCATACGAAAACTGTTTTGTCACTACCTGTGGAAACCAGACAGGGCGATTTCTATATCGACCCAATTTCAATCAATGAAGATTTAATAATATCAGACGGTATTTATACCTCCCAAAATAATACAGCTAATTTCGTTATCACAAACTATAGCGATGTAGACCAGCTGTTGTATCTGGAAAGCCCGATAAAAAGTACGCCATACTCCACAGTAGATAGCGTTGAACTTTTCAATATCACCTCAACTTCCCCACAACCCCAAGACTTTGCAACATCTCTGCAAACCCTTTGTACCGAAAACCTATCTCCTGAAGAGAAACAAGGTTTACTTTCACTTTGCAAGAAATTTCTAGATATCTTCTATAACGAAGACGAACCACTTAGCTTCACTAACAAGATTACACACGCCATCAAAACCATGGACAATATCCCCATTCATACAAAATCCTATAGGTACCCCTACATCCATAAAGAGGAGGTCAAAAAACAAATAGAATCGATGCTAAATCAAGATATTATCATATCTAGATATTCCCCGTGGAGCGCCCCTGTTTGGGTCGTTCCCAAAAAAATTACTCCCACGGGAGAACAAAAATGGCGTCTCGTTATCGATTATAGAAAACTTAATGAGAAAACTATATCTGATAGGTCCCCCATACCCAACATTGCAGACATCTTGGACAGTTTGGGCAAAGCTAGATACTTTTCTACGCTTGATCTTGCAAGTGGATTTCACCAGATAGAAATGAACCCTGATGACATCCCCAAAACTGCATTTACTGTAAAGGGAGGTCATTACGAGTTCATTAGGATGCCATTTGGCCTCAAAAATGCTCCAGCCACCTTCCAAAGGGTGATGGACAATATTTTCGGGGACCTTATGGGAACCATCTGCTTAGTCTATCTGGACGATCAACCTCCTTACAGGATCACCTTATACACTTGAAAACTATTTTTGAAAGACTTAGATCTGCTAACTTTAAAGTACAACTTACCAAGTCCAACTTTTTCAGAAAGGAAACGGAATTCCTTAGCCATATCGTTTCTTAAGAAGGTGTTAAACCTAACCCTAATAAAATCGAAGCTATTAAGAATTTTCCATGTCCTCATAGCAAAAAAAACAATTAAGTCTTTTCTCGGTTTGTTAGGCTACTACAGGAAATTTATTAGAGATTTTGCAAGACTTACCCAACCCATGACGAAAAAATTAGAAGGCAACAATAAATCAATTATAATAGATGATGAGTTTAAAGAAACCTTCGAGACATGTAAAACCCTACTTTCTAATGAGCCAATCTTCCAATACCCGGACTTTACTAAACCTTTCACATTAACCACGGACGCAAGTAATTTTGCAATAGGAGCTGTCCTATCTTAGGGTCCCGTCAGAAGCGATAAGGCCGTATGTTTTGCTAGCAGAACCTTGTCAACTGCAGAAACAAACTACTCCACAATTGAGAAAGAATTATTTGGGCGGTTCAATACTTCAGACCTTACCTCTTTGGCAAAAGATTTACCATAGTCACCGATCATAAACCATTGACTTGGTTAATGAACTTCAAACAACCCAATTCTAAAATAATTCGGTGGAGACTCCAGCTTCAAGAGTACGATTTTGAGGTAGTCTATAAAAAGGGGTCTCAAAATGTAATCGCTGATGCCCTCAGCCGACCAGAGATCTCCATCAATCATTCTGAAATATTACCGACTTCCCAAACCGTTTGCCCTATTTCGGAAAAGCCTCTTAACGATTTTAATATTCAACTCCTTTTTAAAATAACCCCAAATACAAACTATATCACACTGACCCCGTTTAAACATTAAATTAGGAGAGAATTCTGTAGACCTGATTTCCAATATGACGACATAGTTAACATTCTTAAACAGTCACTTAAACCAAACAAAACATGTTCAGCATTCGCCCCCGACCACGTTTTTCTAATGGTGGAACAAGCCTACCAGACCTATTTCTCCACCAACAATACACTCAAACTTATTAGATGTTTGAGATTCCTCCCCGAAATAACTGATAGTTCAGAAATCGGGAAAATTATAACTGACTATCATGTTAATAGTAATCATCGTGGAGTCGACGAAACATACTTACACCTAAAACGACAACAATTTTTCCCTCATATGAAGGAGAAAATTACTCGGCTGATCAGAGAATGTGAGACATGTCTGAAATTAAAATACGACAGACAACCCCAAAAGACTTCATATCTAATACCCGAAATTCCCTCAAAACCATTGGACATTTTACATATAGACATCTATACGATTAATAAAACCTACAACTGTACCATTATTGACAATTTTTCCAAATTTGCAGCTGCGTACCCTATAGCCAATAGAAACTGTATTAACGTAGTTAAAGCGTTAAAACATTTTATCTCCCAATTTGGTATTCCTAAAATGCTAGCGGCATGTTCAACAAATTCTGTACTCAATTTAATATTGATCTACATGTTACGTTAAAGCGTTAAAACATTTTATCTCCCAATTTGGTATTCCCAAAAAGCTAGTTTATGATCAGGGAGCAGAATTCGCTAGCGACATGTTCAACAAATTCTGTACTCAATTTAATATTGATCTAGATGTTACGTCTTTCCAACAATCTTCTAGTAACTCTCCAGTTGAACGGCTACACTCAACTTTAACTGAAATTTATAGAATAGTACTTGACGCTAGGAAACAACAGAAACTCAACACCGAACATGACGAGTTAATGTCCGAAGTTCTAATAACATACAATAACGCAATCCATTCTGCAACTAAACATACTCCCTTCGAACTATTTAACGGACGCACCCATATATTCAATCAAGCAATCAAGTTCAACAGTGAACACGACTACTTAACAAAATTAAATGAATACCGAGAAAAACTGTACCCCACTGTTGCAGAAAAACTTTCAAACGACGTAATTAAGAGAACCCTAAAATTAAATGAAACTAGAACAGACCCTATAACCCTTCAACCCGACATTCTAATTCTTAGGAAAGAAAACAGACGGAACAAAATTACACCTAGGTTTTCCATTCACAAAGTCAAACACGACAAGGGTTGTACTTTAATTACCACTAAAAATCAAAAACTACACAAGTCAGAAATTCGAAAGATAGTTCTAAAAAAAAGGAAAAAATAATTTACTTAACACTGATGACAATTGACCCTATGCCTTCTTAATTTACCATTTCAGATTCACCTCCGGGTCGACTAAAGCCATTTCTATCCGCTACCTAAACGATAATACCCCTATAGCCAGATTAGAACTAGGTAAAGCTCTACTAACTGACAGATACAAAATAATTAGTCATGTTATTAACTTACAAGACTATAACAAATGTATGGAACAATTTTACCAGACTATTAATGGATTTCACCCCGATACCACTTTAGGAGACTCTGTCACTATCTTAAAAGCCAAACTAAATCAAGCCCAGGTCAAACTCAAAGCCTTAACCCCATTTAATAGAAACACACGTGGCTTGGTCAACGGACTGGGTAGTAAACGATGAGCAAATTTTGATAAGTAAATTCCTTGAAAACTCACAAAATAAAATCTACAAACAACTAGACATGCATGATTCCCTTCTGGAAGAAATGCAGTACTTGAACAGGATTAATTATAACGTAGAACTATTTACCAATCACTTGAATGACATAACGGAAAGTATGTTATTAGCAAAATTAAATATAATCCCCAAGTTCATCCTAAATGAACAAGCAATGGACAAAATAAAGAACATTTCGGAAAAACAAAATGTTACAATAAAAAATGAACAAAATATATACAACTATCTAAGAATTAACACGCTAAGCTACGAACAAAAAATAATTTTTAACATCAAAGAACCAATATTTAAGCAGCCTGGCTATGCCCTTGCAAGACTAGTTCCATTACCCATAAATAACACTTATTTTATAATTACCCCAAACTACTTAGCCTATAACACTAATAATAAGAAATATCAAATGACACAAAATGCCCTAAGCTGGATGGCACATTCTTGTGCGATGAAGACTATGTTATCGACACACCGCAAAATAATACATGCCTGACAAATCTTTTAAACGTAGAAAACAGTTCCTGTAATGTGCGGGAAACCGGTTCTATCACCGATGTCTTCGAAGCAGAGAGAGGCTACATCTTCGCGTTCCATGTAAACAATATGAAAATATCCCTAACTAACGGCTCTGAGCTCTCAATAACGGGGTCAGCCATCATCAGATATATTAATGAAACGATACAAATTAAGGGTATCGATTACGATGGCACAGATGACACCT
Source organism: Zaprionus tsacasi (assembly GCA_018904105.1). Classification (NCBI taxonomy): domain Eukaryota; kingdom Metazoa; phylum Arthropoda; class Insecta; order Diptera; family Drosophilidae; genus Zaprionus; species Zaprionus tsacasi. The sequence continues at coordinate 231,038 of JAEIFR010000593.1, read as the reverse complement.
TTCCCGAACAACTAGATTTTGCCCTTCCACCTGTGCGCGAAATAACTAAGAATACCACCATTATGGTACTAAGCTTAGAGAAACTTCGTCTCGAAACTGCTCAAACAATAGGTAAAATCCTGGCTGTCCATGACAATACAACACGACATACCTGGACACTCTATACTCTGCTCGGACTGGTAGCATCCCTGGCAATAATCTTATGGCTACACCGACGAACGAAGCACATCGTCCACGTCCATGAAGACCACCGCCTACCGATCTACGCGCCGTCCATACCTTCACTATGGCCGTCGCTTCGAACTGGAGAGGGAGGAGTTACCACCCCACCCCCTAAACCTCCACGCCTCTAACGTTGTCGGACACCGAACCGGGAAGGCGAACAACTGGAGCACCGCATCCGGCCAAGTGCTGACTTCGCGTACAAAGTTGCACAGCAACATTGTCTGCAAGGGACTCGGTCAGCCGAATGCTGAATGCAGCCGAATGCTGAAGCGGTACAAAAATTATGTTTATGTTTACATTTAAGAACCTATGTACTCTTAAGAACAAAACACTTATGTACAAAACAGAGAGCTAGAGGAGACTTCTCCAAAAGAATAAACTTCACTCTGGTTTTGAGCTCCAACAGACTCAGTCGTGTTCATCTTTTTCCCGTTTGCCAATAACTTTCATTTGTGCCTACATATATATATATATATATGCACAACTAAAAACCTACATACTTACCAACCATACACACTCATCAACCGAAGGACGCCCACTAGCTTCCCCCTCGTGTCCACACTGATAACTGGCGCAGCCGGTAGGATGAATTTCCTAACCATAATCACTTACTTGTAAGTAGAAAAAATGTAAGAAAAGAAACAAATTATATTTAAATGTCGACAACAAACATACACACAAATCTAAACCCAACCCACCATAATGACACGGAATCACCTTGTCATCGATTTGCTCTTATGCCATCCAACTCATCTTAGTTTTCATTTGATAAGTGCAAGTGTGAGTGCTGCCATAGTGACGTAGTGACGTGGAATCAAATGATGATAACCATGTCGCTGGTATACATACATATATACACTCGAATACATGACATCAAATACCATACAACACACTCATGCATCGCGCCGCGCTGACGTGGAATCTATCGCTGATCATCACGTCATCGGTACGTACATACGCTGCCTTCGAACTATTTAACGGACGCACCCATATATTCAATCAAGCAATCAAGTTCAACAGTGAACACGACTACTTAACAAAATTAAATGAATACCGAGAAAAACTGTACCCCACTGTTGCAGAAAAACTTTCAAACGACGTAATTAAGAGAACCCTAAAATTAAATGAATCTAGAACAGACCCTATAACCCTTCAACCCGACATTCTAATTCTTAGGAAAGAAAACAGACGGAACAAAATTACACCTAGGTTTTCCATTCACAAAGTCAAACACGACAAGGGTTGTACTTTAATTACCACTAAAAATAAAAAACTACACAAGTCAGAAAAAGGAAAAAAGGAAAAAGTCAAAAAGGAAAAAATAATTTACTTAACACTGATGACAATTGACCCTATGCCTTCTTAATTTACCATTTCAGATTCACCTCCGGGTCGACTAAAGCCATTTCTATCCGCTACCTAAACGATAATACCCCTATAGCCAGATTAGAACTAGGTAAAGCTCTACTAACTGACAGATACAAAATAATTAGTCATGTTATTAAATTACAAGACTATAACAAATGTATGGAACAATTTTACCAGACTATTAATGGATTTCACCCCGATACCACTTTAGGAGACTCTGTCACTATCTTAAAAGCCAAACTAAATCAAGCCCAGGTCAAACTCAAAGCCTTAACCCCATTTAATAGAAACACACGTGGCTTGGTCAACGGACTGGGTAGTAAACGATGAGCAAATTTTGATAAGTAAATTCCTTGAAAACTCACAAAATAAAATCTACAAACAACTAGACATGCATGATTCCCTTCTGGAAGAAATGCAGTACTTGAACAGGATTAATTATAACGTAGAACTATTTACCAATCACTTGAATGACATAACGGAAAGTATGTTATTAGCAAAATTAAATATAATCCCCAAGTTCATCCTAAATGAACAAGCAATGGACAAAATAAAGAACATTTCGGAAAAACAAAATGTTACAATAAAGAATGAACAAAATATATACAACTATCTAAGAATTAACACGCTAAGCTACGAACAAAAAATAATTTTTAACATCAAAGAACCAATATTTAAGCAGCCTGGCTATGCCCTTGCAAGACTAGTTCCATTACCCATAAATAACACTTATTTTATAATTACCCCAAACTACTTAGCCTATAACACTAATAATAAGAAATATCAAATGACACAAAATGCCCTAAGCTGGATGGCACATTCTTGTGCGATGAAGACTATGTTATCGACACACCCCAAAATAATACATGCCTGACAAATCTTTTAAACGTAGAAAACAGTTCCTGTAATGTGCGGGAAACCGGTTCTATCACCGATGTCTTCGAAGCAGAGAGAGGCTACATCTTCGCGTTCCATGTAAACAATATGAAAATATCCCTAACTAACGGCTCTGAGCTCTCAATAACGGGGTCAGCCATCATCAGATATATTAATGAAACGATACAAATTAAGGGTATCGATTACGATGGCACAGATGACACCTTTCCCGAACAACTAGATTTTGCCCTTCCACCTGTGCGCGAAATAACTAAGAATACCACCATTATGGTACTAAGCTTAGAGAAACTTCGTCTCGAAACTGCTCAAACAATAGGTAAAATCCTGGCTGTCCATGACAATACAACACGACATACCTGGACACTCTATACTCTGCTCGGACTGGTAGCATCCCTGGCAATAATCTTATGGCTACACCGACGAACGAAGCACATCGTCCACGTCCATGAAGACCACCGCCTACCGATCTACGCGCCGTCCATACCTTCACTATGGCCGTCGCTTCGAACTGGAGAGGGAGGAGTTACCACCCCACCCCCTAAACCTCCACGCCTCTAACGTTGTCGGACACCGAACCGGGAAGGCGAACAACTGGAGCACCGCATCCGGCCAAGTGCTGACTTCGCGTACAAAGTTGCACAGCAACATTGTCTGCAAGGGACTCGGTCAGCCGAATGCTGAATGCAGCCGAATGCTGAAGCGGTACAAAAATTATGTTTATGTTTACATTTAAGAACCTATGTACTCTTAAGAACAAAACACTTATGTACAAAACAGAGAGCTAGAGGAGACTTCTCCAAAAGAATAAACTTCACTCTGGTTTTGAGCTCCAACAGACTCAGTCGTGTTCATCTTTTTCCCGTTTGCCAATAACTTCCATTTGTGCCTACATATATATATATATATGCACAACTAAAAACCTACATACTTACCAACCATACATACACACTCATCAACCGAAGGACGCCCACTAGCTTCCCCCTTGTGTCCACACTGATAACTGGCGCAGCCGGTAGGATGAATTTCCTAACCATAATCACTTACTTGTAAGTAGAAAAAATGTAAGAAAAGAAACAAATTATATTTAAATGTCGACAACAAACATACACACAAATCTAAACCCAACCCACCATAATGACACGGAATCACCTTGTCATCGATTTGCTCTTATGCCATCCAACACATCTTAGTTTTCATTTGATAAGTGCAAGTGTGAGTGCTGCCATAGTGACGTGGAATCAAATGATGATAACCATGTCGCTGGTATACATACATATATACACTCGAATACATGACATCAAATACCATACAACACACTCATGCACCGCGCCGCGCTGACGTGGAATCTATCGCTGATCATCACGTCATCGGTACGTACATACGCTGCCAAACATCAAATTTTCATTAAAAAGTGCAAGTGTACCGTGTTTCCGCGCTGTCGTGGAATCTATCGCTGATCATCACGTCATCGGTACGTACATACGCTGGCAAATGTATCGCCAAAAGCCTCTTTATATACTTATACATTCGAACATACAATATCAAATACAATATATTCAATTACACATACACTCAAAATACTCTACCGCACTTGGTTACATACAACACTGTACAATGTAACCAAAGCAGCGCGAAATCAAACGCTGATCGTTGCGCTGCTGTGCTATATACTGCGACAATGAGCCCGCATTCAAGTCAGAGACAATCACGTCAATGCTCAAAAACAACTACGGCATCGACATTGTGAACGCGCTTCCTCTGCACAGCGTGTCCAATGGTCAAGTTGAACGACTCCACAGCAGCTTGGCAGAAATAGCCAGATGCCTGAAGTTGGACAAAAAGACAAATGACACAGTAGAGCTAATCTTGAGAGCCATGGTGGAATATAATAAAACCATGCACTCAGTTACTCGTGAGAGACCAATTGAGGTTCTTCACTCAGGCGCCCACGAGCGCTGCCTGGTAATCAAGGCAAGATTAGCTAAGGCTCAGCAAGACAGCATCGGAAGATGCAACCCTTCCCGTTAAAACCATGTGTTTGAGGTAGGAGAACGCGTGTTTGTAAAGAACAACAAGAGGTTAGGAAATAAACTAACCACATTATGCACGGAACAAAAAGTGCAAGCAGACCTGGGAACGTTTGTTCTTATTAAGGGGAGGGTGGTCCACAAGGACAACCTTAAGTAGGTGTAGTAGTGTATCTAAATTCCAGGATTACCCTGACGATGTTCATTACACTGGCATTAGCGAATGCACGGATTACCGACTTTTCGCATGCCAACTACATCCCTGTCGTAGATATTGATGTGCTGGTTTTTGAACAGCGTGACCTCTTAAAGCACTCAAGCAACTTGTCCGAATTCGCTGTTATAATAGACGAGACAGAAAAATTATCCTACGGAAAGCATTAAGCAAGCAGCCAGGCATTGTGCGCTCCCCATTACTTAACATCGTCGGGCACGACCCCGTGCTCAGCATCCCTCTGTTACACCGGATGAATAACGAGAAACTACTCTCTATCCAAAGCTTTAAGGATGACGTGGAATCTGAAGGTTCGTCAAAACTCTGGTTCGTAGCTGGTGTGGTCCTAAACTTTGGTTTAATTGGCTCCTTCGCACTTCATCTGGCCTTAAGGAGAAGACAAGCCTCCATGGAGATACAGCGTACAATCGACACATTCAATATGACCGAGGACGGTCACAAACTTGAGGGGGAGTAGTTAACAACCCATAACATAATAATTCATAGCAACTAAGTAGCTCTATATAAAGAATGCTGACGCGCCAGAATTGAGTTCAGCGCTCTGCGCAAAGAACGTCCGGCAACGGAAAGCTGACACTTCATATTCGGAGTGTTGCTTCACGCTGCAAGGAATACTGAGTCGGCTTTGCCGACTCGTCCTGGTGGCGCGATGTATGGCTGTTAGGGTAAACTTAGCTCTATGTTTTGTCAATTCTTCAGTATCAGTTTTGTGTCCAAATAAATCAGAACGTGCTCCTGCTTACAGCCGCAAATAATAATTGTACTTATTATCTACATTGCTACGCCACAAGGCTAGTCAATAAACCTAAGGGGGCGAAGTCAAGCCCTCCAACGTAATCTTCAGAAGAAGACTCAACAGACGCGAACTTCTAACCACCGCTACCGACCGTGAAAGAAGTCTCTGGATCAACGCGGGAAAACCCAACTTCATAATTTACACACTTATTCCAGCAAACCATTAAAGTTGACGATGAGTATGACTATCTAAAAAAATTGAAAGAATTCCAAAAGACATTATACCCTAGAGTATCTGAACACGTTCAAAACAACAAGGTTCATAATATTAGAAAGTTAAATCCAGAAAGGAAACAAGCTATCCAGGAAGAAACAGAAGACGTAGTATTTCGTAAGGAAAATAGACGCAATAAGCTCACTCCTAGAGTTTCAAAACAGACTGTAAATACTGTGACGCCGCATGAAGCGACGCCACATTATTATTTAAATAAAATAAGATATCTCTAAATCTTACATACCCAGCAAAAGTTTTGAAATCAAGGCAGAAGCATAGGCCAAGGCAAGGGCGTAGGCAGAAAAGGCAAACCAAGGTACATTACGCAGGAAAACCCTAGATACTCGGCACTTGCACTAGTAACGGTGCCTCAGTACCCAGAACTCGAGCATTTGGGCAGGCAATCGAACACTTGCACAAGTAACGGTGCCTCGGTACCCAGAGCTCGCGCACAGTCAAACAATTGCACTAGCAACGGTACCTCGGTACCCAGAGCACGCGCATTTGGTCCAGCAGTCGAACACTTGCAGTCGAACACTTGCACAAGTAACAGTGCTTGGGCACCCAGAGCTTGTGCACAGACAGCGGCGCCAGACAGGCAGCGACGCTAAGCCAGCAGCGACGCTATGCAAGCAGCAGCGCTAGGCAAGCAGCGACGCCGTGTAAGCAACAAAGCGCGAGCGGAGCCGCAGCAGCCAGCCGAGATCGGCCGAAGGCGGCGGCGACAGGCAGGCAGCGACGACATGTACGCAGCAGCGGCGACATGTTCGCAGCAGCGAAATCGAGAGTCGCGAAATGAGGCCAAGGGCACTTGATCGAGAGCAGCCAACGAAGCCGGTAGCAAAATTCTCCCGCGGAGAATAATGTCATAAGTGACAAGTTTATTTCAGCCAAGAAGGATGAATCCTGTCGCTGGAGGTTCAAGGTGAGCCATAATAAAATAAGTAACGAAGCCAAAACTAGAGCTAGACGTAATGCGAAGTAGGCAGGGACTAGCTAGAATAAGAATTAGTACAGATGAACCATGAAATAAAAGAAAACCGTGTTATGCAATATTTAAACGAAAACCCAGCCCGCGTGATTATTATATAACCAGTGTTACATTCTTCCCCCGATAGCATTGTAGAAAAAGTGTCGTGTACGTGTGTGCCGGTGTGAATGTGTATGTGCAGAAATCGCGCCTTCTGGTATGCCGGTGCTCCGCTGACCAGTAAGCGACTTCTGTACACACGTACAGTTCGTGTCGTGAGCGAACGTCAGTTGACGAGTGGTTGTGTGAGCGTGTGCTCTAACAAGTACGGCGTGGTGGAATACAGTACCGAGCGACTTGTGGGAGTACAGGCGAGAATACCTGCGGTCACGGGCGTTCTGGACGACACACGATCGATCGGGAGAGGCGTCGTGAGTGGGCGATAGCTGGCGAGCGGGTGTGAGCGTGTACTCTAACGAGTTTGCGGTGTGGTGCAATACACCACTGAGCGGTTCGTGGGGGTACAGGCGAGAATACCTGCGGTCACGGGCGTTCTGGACGACACACGATCGATCGGGAGAGGCGTCGTGAGTGGGCGATAGCTGGCGAGCGAGGTGCGTGAGCGTGCTCACTACCCCGTTGCGGATGGTGGAAAGTTGCTAATGTCGTAGTAGTCCTAGTATTTATAAATTTTCTGTAAAGACCCTGGCGGCACTGAGATATGTACCCCAGCCTGAGAAAACATCCGTACAATATTGATGAGGGCGTTACTTTTACTACAAACAAAAGACAAAAAATTCATAAAAAAAATTAAAATTAAGACCCAATTAGGACGCAAGTAGAGAATTCTAAATATAACCTGAATAATAACAAACATAATTAGATACGATAAACAGAAAACTCAAATTGCTAAAGAAATAAATGTAAATAACAAGAAAACAATTTTGGAATGTACGAGTAAAATAAACGCTAATATAGATTTGACTATGTTACGCTTAAATAAAATTGCAGAAACCTTATTAGTGCGAAACTAAACTAATTCCTAAGTTTATATATAAATACAAAAAAAAGTCATGAAATCAAAATAAGAAAATGTTTACAACTTAATTTCCCTAAATACAATACAAATAATGATTACATTTTTATACCTTTGCAGAGGGTATATTAATTTTAGCCAGAAGTTTGCAACGCACCTTAGGAGACATCTCCGACCCTATAAAGTATATATATTCTGAATCAGCATAAACAGAGGAGTCCAAAAATGGATGTCCGTCTGTCCGTCCGTCCGTCCGTCCGTCTGTTGCAACGCAAACTAGTCTCTCAGTTTTTGAGCTATCTTCATGAAACTTGGCATACAAGCTTCTTATTGCTGCGCGCTATAAATAAGTCGGAACGAGCCAGATCGGACCGATATATCGTATAGCTGTCATAGAAACTATAGGCCGATTTTTGTTGATTTTCAAGATATTGCAACAAGATTTGGCAAATCTTATTCTTATTACGTTCCTAATGTGCTGTCAAAATTGTATCAAAATCGGACCACTATAATATATAGCTGCCATAGGAACAATCGGCTGAAATTAGGGTTTTTGTATGCAAACCTGTTTTGTTCTTGGAAGTACAGCTCATTATCAATACTTTTTAATGTTATACAGTAACCCGCCCTTATTTTTTCCATTTAAATATCTCAGACGTTTATATTCTATAGCTGTTATAGGAACAATCAGTCAGTCCGTCTGTTTGTTGCAACGCAAATTAGTCCCCCAGTTATTGAGCTATCTTCATAAAAGTCGGCTCACAAGCTTCTTAATTCTGCCTTCATTAAATAAGTCGGAACGGGCCAGATCGGACTGATATATCGTACAGCTGTCATGGAGCCTATCGGTCGATTTTCGTTATATTTCAAGATATAGCTATCAGGCTTACCACATCCAAATCTAAGTATGTCCTTAATTATAAAGTTTCATCAAAATCGAAGTTTTATAACTTATAACGGTCAACGATCGGCCTAATGAAGATACCTGTTGCAATTTTATGGAAATCTGAGTACTATTACATATAGCTGTGTACAACTGCAAGGGTATAAAACCTTCGGCAAGCCGAAGGTAGCCTTGTTTTCTTGTTTTTTGTCAAAATACCTATGTTTACATTAGACATTTATCAGTTAACAAATTAATTCATTCCGTACCTATCAATAACACACAAATTATTGTTACAGCAAACTGTATAACTTTATAGCGAGTAAGAACACACAAACATTGTAATTTAAGGAAGAATATAATAGAATTCATCATGTAAATATGTGAGACTTGAAAAAAAAGCCATTTTCAATACATCTAACCATGAAGACATCGTCAACATCATGACCTCGGAGCTACCGAACTTACTCAGCAATCTGTCAGAAGCTGGTTCCAATTTTGACAAGGATTATGGAAGACAAATACGGAGCTTCACGATAGAATGGAACACACCTTAAAGTACCATACGCATACCTTTGCAATAACAAAGAATGACAATCTTCATTTCGGCCTCATCACCACTCATACCCGATCACGCCATTCCTTCTTTATGGCCCTCTCTTCAGTCTTGGGGGGGGAGGAGTTACCACTACACATTCCCCACTCCCCTGAAACCGTCCAGAATCCGCTGAATGACAACGGCATCAAGGGCCACAACAACAACAACTCAGTAGTCCACATACACGAATAAATACATATTATAAAATAAGCTCATACACATGTTACACACACACTTTGAGCATACATGGTCTCTAACATTCTAGGAATAGATTTCACCATAACGATAATGTTGCATTAGCCTCTAATTGTGCGTTGATTGGTCAGTTTACATTTGTAGCTTTGAAAGGACCGTTATAGCGAGGCGTTGTAGCCGATGCCTAGCGCAGTTTCGGCGTTAGGCAAAAGAAGTTTTTGCGATGCATTGTCACTTGCATTTTGATGGTACGAAGCGACACACTTAAATCCGGAACATTAACTTTACACCTTAAATGTAATTTTCAAATAAAATAAGATGTCATATTCATTTGTTACCTAATCTGTGTTCGGAATTAAAACATAAAATTAAACCAACTGTCCACGTAGAGCTACGGCTCGCGCGCAAAGATTCGTTACGCACACACACATCAACGTCAACAGCTTTTTCTTTATTTTAGACGTCCGTTAAAAATGCACTGACCTGCCTTACGATTTGTGTATTGCCTCACACGTATATATTTATGTATGTGGGAGCTTCGCATGCATGTATTGTATGCATGCACGCATAAGTACGGCATGCAAAACATCTTAAAATTCAAAATTTAACACTTAATATAAAATTGATTAGATAAATACGAGGGTCGTTTGATAAGTCCGTGACTTTTTGAATAAAATATATTTTTTTCGTCAAAGAAGCGTTTTATTTCTCAACATAATCTCCTTTTAGCTCTATACATTTAGTCCAGCGTTTTTCCAATTTTTTTATTCCTTCCAAATAATAGGTTTTCTCAAGGCCCTCAAAATAGTCGTTTGTTTCTGTGATGACCTCTTCATTTGACCCGAATCTCTTACCGCCGAGCCATTTCTTCATGTTTGGAAACAAAAAATAGTCACAGGGGGCTAAATCTGGAGAATATGCTGGATGGGGTAGCAGTTCGTAGCCCAATTTATGAAATTTTGCCATGCTGACTACACACGTGTGCACCCGTGCATTGTCCTGATGGAACAGCACTTTTTTTTCGCCAAATGCGGTCGTTTCTGCTTCAAATCAATATCGAATCTGTCCAAAAGCTCTGAATAATATTCGCCGGTGATCGTTTTACCCTTTTCAAGGTAATCGATGTGAATGATACCTTGTGCATCCCAAAAAACTGTGGCCATGACCTTGTTGGCCGACAGACCCACCTTGGCCTTCTTTGGTGCACGTTCACCCGGAGAAACCCACTGTCTTGATTGTTCTTTGGTCTCTGGTGTGGTGTGGTGGATCCATGTTTCGTCTACGGTAACGAAACCGCGCAAAAATTCGTTTGGATTGCGGTTGAACATCGCCAAACACTCCTTTGAAATGGTCACACGGTTGCGCTTATGGTCGTGTGTGAGCAATCGCGGCACCCATCGCGCGGAAAGCTTTTTCATGTCCAAATATTCATGTAAAATGTGATGTACCCGTTCAGTTGAGATGCCTACAGCCTCAGCTACCTCACGCACTTTCATTCTCCGATCATCCAATATCATTCCATGGATTTTGTCGACGATTTCTGGCATGACGACCTCTTTTGGGCGACCTGAACGTTCGGCATCACTTGTACTGGTACGACCACAACGGAACTCAGTAAACCATTTCTTAACCATTGAAATTGATGGTGCAGAGTCCCCATAATATTTATCAAGTCTTTCCTTGGTTTCGGTGATGGATTTTTTACGCAAAAAATAATGCTTAATTAGCACACGAAATTCACTTTTTTCCATTTTCGTTAAAATTCACGAGATCGTCTGCTTTCAATGCCTATAAAACGCAAACCAAAAAACGCAGCTTTCTCAAAATTTTACAGTCAGCTGTTAATCGATAACTGCTGACAGGAGCAGTGTTGTATTTAGAGCAGGTGCGCGGCAAATACAAAAAGTCACGGACTTATCAAACGACCCTCGTATTAATAATTGGGAAATAATTAAAAAATGTACATGCTTTATAAATTTAAGTGTAAACAAATATAAAATACAAAACATAAAAAAATTAAAATAAGTATATTTTGTTTCGCCGTGGCCGTGGGGATTCGAACCCTGGCCGTTTTCATATGAGTCCGTCATCCGAACAACTAGACCACCGTCGCTGCGCTACGCGCACACTAAAATTGCATATTTAGACCATTAGCTCAAATGTGTCATATTGTCTTGTACAACAATTGCACTTCTACTGAACTGAATGAGATAATTTGTGATGATAAATGAAACTAAATATTATATTGATGGAAAACAAAACTTTCAGAAGCGAAAAAAAGGTAATTAAATCTCAGCCGCCTCTTCTGAGGGTTGAACCTCTATCTCTACTTTGTTCGATTGCCGGTGGCTCAACACGTTAGACTATCCAAATTTGGTATAGAGGTTCCTATATATAATAGGCAGATAAAGTTTATTTCAAGTGTTTGATGCCACGCTTTTTATTAACAAAAGCTTATTTATACTTCTTGTTGTGCTTTCTTTTATTCTTTTGCTACAGAATCAGTTCACTCGCGAGTGTTTTTCTATTAAATTAGTCAAACATTTTTGTTTGGTAATTCGATAATTGGTTTGATATTTGCTTCTTTGTTCACATCAACTCTTTGTAGTCTTGATGTTGCATTGCTATTACTTTCTTTTTCACGCTCTTTCTCTCTCCTACTTTCGTCTGGGCTGTGCATTTGTTGTTGCATATACTGTAACGACAGCTAACGCTCTCACCTACTTAGCTGTTGCTCTTTTTTCTTACGTAGTTTGCTCTTAGTTTTTTCTATCGTTTTATTTGACTACTCTTTTACAGTCAAGTATCTTATGTTGGCTCTGTGATATCGTTATGCATGCCAAATGTGTCATCGTCAAAGGTTCAACTGCTGATGCGTTGGTTAAGCGCATTGGGCAGCAGTATTGCTGCGAGGAGTGTCATGAGGGGCAGAACGATTTCGTTCCGATACGGCAGATACGGAATGGCTTTAAGGAATTCTTTATTGGTTTTTATACGCTATCAATAAAAAGTTACAGTTACAGATGTTAAATGAGTCCCCGAAGCGCAAAAAATCGACGCGCAAAGAAGAAACCCTGTCTGCTGTTGTTCCGCCACCAATCGTAACTCAGCTCACTATTAACACAGCCGTTGATACCGGTCACCACATCTGTGGTAACGAGATCGTCGGATATGAATAGCCTTGGTAGCCGCAATACCTGTTTCTGTTGTACCCAGGGCAACTACCACTGCTTCTTTAACAGTGGTGCCCAAGTGTCTTGTAAGGATTCCCCCGAGGAAACAAATCTTTGTTTCTAGGCTTGCTCCTGATCTCATATCTGCTGATGTTATGGTTTTATTTAAAGGCAAAATACAAGCCGCTGTGATAAAGGTGGAAAAATTGAAGTTCTTTTATGGGGTATTTATAGGGTACGTATCATCTTTTAAACTTTGTGGCCCAAACGAATGCTTTAACCTCATATGCACGGCTGATTTGGCAAGTTCATATCATGGTTAAGGAATTCAAGGCAAAGAAGAAAAAGAATAAGTAGCCGAGATGACTTACTTTACCAAACCAAACCATTACGCCAAATAAGACGATGTCAAAAAACTAAATTCGTATTTTTCCTTCTCCTATCAAAATGAAAGAGGTATTCGTAGTAAACTTTCTTCTTTCTTTCTAAATAGTCTTTCTTTTACTTCTCAGTTTTTGGTGTTAACACAGACTTGGTTAAAACCGGAGATCCTAAGCTCCGAGGTTTTGCCAAGTAAGTACACTACTTGTATATACAGGCCGGATCGAATAAATCGACGTGGTGGTGGTGATCTCATTGCAGTTAACTCCACCATTATATCAGATTTTATACAGCCGGAGGTTCAAAATTATATTGAATTCATTTGTGTGAAACTACACATTTCCAGTTTTTTCTTTTATATAACCCGTTCTTATATTCTGCTGTCATTGGAATTATCAGTCTATTCGTAACATTTGTCGGCAATTAAGACTGTATTTTACCTTTTATCAGACAGGGATCAGTTCAGAGTCCTTGGTGACTTTAATATCCCGGATTGCAATTGGACACCTAGTCTTGAGGAATATTTTCTTTTGCCTTCTCAGCAACACGACCTTATCGATGACTATGTTACGCAAGTAGAGAATTCCAAATATGACCTGAATAATATCAAACATACATGGATACGATAAACAAAAACTCAAATTGCTAAAGAAATAAATAATGTAAATAACAAGAAAAAAATTTTGGAATGTACGATTTAAAAAAACGCTAATATAGATTTGACTATGTTACGCTTAAATAAAATTGCAGAAACCTTATTAGTGCGAAACTTAAAATAATTCCTAAGTTTATATATAAATACAAAAAAAATCATGAAACCAAAATAGGAAAATGTTACAGCTTAATTTACCAAAACTCAATACAAATATTGATTAAATTTTTTACACCCTTCGACCATTGAAAATGGTCAAAAAAGGGTATACTAACTTTGTGCAATGTATGTAACAGGCATAAGGAGGCGTGGCAGACCCCACAAAGTCTATTTATTCTTGCTCAGGATCACTAGCCGAGTCGATTGAGACATGTCCGTCTGTCTGTCCGTCTGTCCGTCTGTATGAGGGAACAGATCTCAGCTATTAAAAAAGCTAGAGACAACAAATTTGGTATGGAAGTTCCTATATATAATAGGCAGATAAAGTTTATTTCAAATGTTTGATGCCCCGCCACCGCCCCCGCAAATCGGTAATTTACGATTATTAAGCAAAGTATTAAACTTATAAAGTTCTGCTTTGGTAGATATAAAGCTATATGCCATATGAACATAAGTAGTCTCCAAATTACAATACTATCGGATCAAGAACACAGGAGTTATTTATGTAAACGTTTTAAATATAAATGTACGAGCAGCAGCCTGCACGCTGTTTTTGAAGTCGACGTCGACGTTGCGTCACGCCGCTTTACGCGCGTCGCTGTGTGAGTGCGAGCGAGTAAGCTATATGTAGTGTGGTTACACGTTTGAGAAAATTGGGAGAAGGGTATCTTAACTTTCGAGCGCTCGACTGTAGCCTTACCGACTTGTTTTCTGTTAAAATACCTATGTTTACATTAGACATTTATCAGTTAACAAATTAATTCATTCCGTACCTATCAATAACACACAAATTATTGTTACAGCAAACTGTATAACTTTATAGCGAGTAAGAACACACAAACATTGTAATTTAAAGAAGAATATAATAGAATTCATCATGTAAATATATGAGACTTGCAAAAAGCCATCTTCAATACATCTAACCATGAAGACATCGTCAACATCATGACCCCGGAACCTCTATTCCAAATTTGGAGTCTCTAGCTTTCGTAATAGCTGAGAACAGAAAGATTCATATATATCTTAGGCAGTAAACGCCCGTAAATCAGAAATTAGTTTTCTTATGCGATTATAAATCAAAGTATTGAAGTCTTAACTTTCTGCGTTGGCGTACATGTAGATAAATACATTGTGAACTTATTCTATAAATTGCAACCCGGTCGGATAATAAACATAGAAGTTACGTAAGTTAACGTTCTCTATTGATTTGTGAACCTTGCCTGCAAGCTGCTACCAGCCATGTGCGTTTTCGATTTTTTTAATGCGAAAATGGTTATTTGTGTGTATGAGATAGAAATAGTAATTTAGCCGCACAGTCAATAGTTGCGGCGGTAGTCAAACGTGTTATGCCACCGGCAATTGAACAAAGAAGAGAGAGAGGTTCAAACCTTAGAAGAGGCGGATCAGATTTAATTACCTTTTTTCGCATCTAAAAGTTGTTTTTTTCATCATTATAACATTTAGTTTCATTTATCATTTTTCAACACATTATCTTATTCAATCCAATAGAACTTTTACTGTTGTACAAGACAATATGACACATTTAAGCTAATGGTCTAAAATATGCAATTGTAGAGTGCGCGGAGCGCTGCAACGGTGGTCTACTTGTGTGGATGACGGACATCTATGCAAACGGCCAAGGTTCGAATCCTTACGGCGAAAAAAGAATTTACCTAAATATTTTAATATTTTAATGTTTTGTTGTACGTCGGACCAGCATATTATTATAAATATTATTAATAATATTAAATATTATATAAATCTTATTATAGTTAAATTTTTATTATTATAATGTTACAAAGCACATTGAATTGATAGAGTTGAGCTAGTTTAATAGAATGCATATGAATATGAACAGTTGAAATGTCATGCCTCGCTAGGGTCATGAACAATCTGTCAGGTAATGAACGTTTAATTTATTGTGGTTGCCATTGCTTGCGAATAAACAATTTTGTTATTTTGAACGCTTTCTAACGCTAACTTATTTATAATAACAGTTGACTTATATTCTAATTGTTCACAAAATTGACGTAAGTTACCTTTAAAGGGCGTGTAATACAAACGTCGCAAAAGTTCCTCCAGGGGAGTTTGAGTCTTGAATTCCACGACCTTCTTTAAGAGTTGACCACTCGTTATGAAATCCCAATTTGCAGACCTTCTCAGCATCTCCGATGACTTGTAGTTCGATGTCTCCAAAGATGACGGTTTTCTGTCGAGGGTCGTTGGATGGGTATAAAGTTAGCAGATATTCAGTTGTTTTGATAAACGAGTTAAGGCTGCTTGGTTATCCAGACAACTGTGGCACTTGACGTATTTGACGAAGTAGTTGGGATAGATACTCTCTCTTCCAAGTGAACGGACGTGTTTTTTTTCTGCTCCCCGATTTTATTAAATTTAGCTTGCAAACAATCGGTGTTTGCAAAATTAAATTTAACTAACTAACTAACTGTTTAATTTATCGTTCACTTTCGCAAGTGCATGCCTGCTTAACCCACTGGTACGTAATTAATACAAAATAATTTTTGTTTACTGCCACTGTCTACAGCCTCTGTCTTCTTTGTGCTCTCTTTTCCACATTTATTTCGGTGTTGGCATTTGTTGTTGCAGTTCCGCTGCAGTTACACTAACACTAAACCTCGCTCTCTCGTCTTTTTGTGTGTGTGTGCCTAATCACTCTCTCGCGCTCACACACTAGCATTGGCGTTCGCTCTTTCCCTAACGCTTACTATTCTTTTTTTCCTATTTCGTTTTGTTCTTGCGGTTATTTTTCCTTGTTATAGTAGTGTGACGACGCATAAGCGCATCACAGTCGTTATTTAGTTTTAAGACAAAATACGTTGAATAAAATAACTTAAGTTTATAATACCCCATAGTTTTGCGTATAATGGGTAGCAAAATGTGGACAGTTAGACTTAAGCAAGCAAAGGCGTAGGCAAAGACATAAGCAAAAGGCATAGGCAAAGACATAGGCAAGACGTAGGCAAGGCATAGGCGAGACATAGGCAGGGGCATAGGCAAGTCCAAGTACGCGGGATACAAACTGCAGGCAAACGCCCGTTGGTCGGCGTCCATGCACACAAGCAAACGACGTCTCGACAAATTTTGCGACGCATGTGTAACGGCGTCTCGACAAATTTCGAGCAGCGCGTGTGTAACGGCGCCCAAAAATTCCAGAAGCAGACCGAGGCGAGCAAAGGCAGACGAGCAAAGGCAGACGGGCAGCGCGAAGCGAGCAGAGCATGCAGGCAACACGAAGCCGACGCAGCAGAGACGCACGAACGGATCGATGCAGGCGACAAGTCGCGAGCCGAACTAGGCAAAGCTACAAGTCGCGTGCCGATCTAGGCATGCAGGGCGCCAGGCTAGGCAAAACGACATGATTGGCCGAGCATAGGCAGCGACTGCGGGCAGCGGACGAAAAGCGTCGAAATCGAGGCTGCAAAATTAGGCCACGGGACAGAAATGCAAGGCGCTTGAACGAGGCCGGACAAGGCTGCTCCTGGAAATAAAAGAAATAGAAAGCGAAAAGTGACAAAATATTTACAAAAGTGAAAAGTACCTGAGCAGGAACTTTACAAAACGTCAAGGACAATGGACAAGGACTCCCCAGAAGCAAAGGCGAGGTAAGCAGTGCAACGAAGTAAAAGAAAAGCAAAGCCAAGAGAAGCGACGTATGGTGCGAAGTAGGCAGGGACACAGCGAGGCAGGGACAGTTTAGTGAAAACAAATGTAATAGAATAAGGAAACGGAAATGTGTGAAGAAAATTTATACAAATTTAATAAACAAATGCGTAAGTATTTTTAAACGAAACTCGCGGTCAATATTTCGGTCACTTTCCCTTCGCCGACGTGCTGGCAGGAAATTTCGCGTGTGTGCCCTGTGTGAGTCTGTGTGCTGTGAGTGATCGCTAGTTGATAAGCGAATACGCGAACTTGTGTTCGGAAACGAGTTGCGGTGTGGTGCAATACACCACCGATGCGACTTGTGGGAGCACAGGCCAGAGTATTTGCGGTCACGGGCGTCCTGTAACGGCGGAAACGACCCAGTCGTGCGCGTAAGCGAACGTTAGCTGACAAGTGGGTACAATAGCGTGTTCTAACAAGCTGCGGTTTGGCGCAATACACCATCGAGCGGCCTGTGGAACACAGGCGAAAGTACCTGCGGTCACGGGCGTTCCGTACGACGAACGGCCAGCCGCAGGTCTGTCGTGAGTGAACGATAGTTGACGCGGAGTACAAGAGCGTGCTTTCGCAAGTGTGGCGTGGTGCAATACACCACCGAGCGATTTTGTGAGAGTGCAGGCGACAGTACCCACAGTCACAAGCGTTTCCCCACGGCCTGCAGCCGCAAGTTCGCAAGTCCACGTGGAATACGTGCACCGCGTGTACGCGTGAAAGGGGCATGTTCGTTGTGCCCGACACCAGTCTCAGTTCTTTCTGATCTGCCAGTGACCTGTTCTCTCTCGTTCTAAACGTCTAGGTAGTCCTAGTCATTTATAAATTTTGCTTTAAAGACCCTGGCTAGACTGAGAGTTGTACCCTAGCCCGAGAAATCATCTTTACAGATGGCGCCCGAGCAGGGACTACTAAGACTAGACATTTAGAAATGAGAAATTTTAACATCTTAAAGTGGATTAAAGACCCACAGAAGTAAATTGGCAGGTTAGGTTAGACAAGCCCAGAGAACCGCAGTACTAGGCAAGGGGCAGAGCATGTTTTGAATAGGGTATCATGGCAAGCATAGGGAACATTGATTTTTTAAAGTCTGTAGGACAGGCCGTACACGTGTTTTCTAGAAAACTGGTACGACGAAGCAAGCATAGGGAACATAGATCATTTCTTAAAGTCTATGGTACAGACAGTACACGTTTTAACTACTGCGCACGCCGGCGTTTGCGCCAACTTAAGCTTTATTTTTTTTCCTCACTGCTTAACCTTTTTCCCTTGCGCCGGCGAAACCTGACTGGTGACACCACCGAGCCAGGAAGTATAAGACTCGGTGCCGAATACCGAGGGAGGCAGTTGAGTACGGACACTCGAACGAGTAACATCGAGTGCGAATTAAAATAAAGCAAAGGAAGAGTCCTTAAAAGAAAATTTAAAAGGACTTCTTCATTTATTTAAATAAACTTCTCGAGCAAAGTACAAAATAAAGATAAATATAAAACAACGACATGGGAGCACAGTGGATCGCTTTTCGTCGCAAGAGTGAGCTGCAGGCAATCTTAAAGGAACTAGGATTGGACAACAGCGGTACAGTGGAGGAGATGCGCAGTCGACTGGTAGCAGTCATAAACCAGGGCGACTTGTCGAAGGAGCAACTGCAGCGTATGCTAGATTTGGAAAGTAACCTAGGCACCGCGCCCACCCCTGACGTCAAGGAGGTTCGGTCCCGTGGCCCGTCACCAGTGCCCAAGGACCCGAACACAGAGGAGGTGTCCCCGATGCCCGGAGTGGATACACGCCGCGCTGCCAACACAGCGGCCGTAACCACGCTGTCCGTTCCCAACATCGCGGCAAGAGCCCCGGCCACGAGCGGTATGACTGGAGCCAGCTACAGGAGGATGGAGTCATACGAACTGGCAGACCGTGTGCACCGCTGGGGCGTGTCGTTTAATGGGACGGCAGCGGCTCCATGGCGCATCATTGAGCATCTGGTAGAGAAGGCTGAAATGTACCAAATCAGCGTACAAAAGCTGCCGCAGGCGATCGCGAACACGCTGTCGGGACAGGCCGAGGACTGGTTCCGAGTGAACCGCCTCTACCGAGCCACGTGGGAAGAATTCAAACAAGAATTCATGGATTTCTTCTTACCGCTGCGGTTTTTCCAACGACTGGAGGACGAGATACGAAGCCGCGTACAACGATAAGGTGAGCCGTTCCGCGATTACACCCTGGAGTTACGGACGATGATGCAACGCGCCAGATACACTCGGGAGCAGTAGCTAGAGAGGATCTACGACAACCTGTTGCCCGAGTACCAGCTGTTCACACGGCGCCATGAGTTCGAGACTCTGGCCCAGCTGAACCAGTTGATCACGACCTTCGAGACTACTAAGGAGTTACAACGGCAGCGAGGACCCAGGTATCCAGAGCAACGGAGGAGCGATCAGCATTCGAGATCAGCACCAATTCCGGCCACGAGCGATGGCGGAAACACTCCTTTGGTCAACGGAGCTTCGGCGGCGCCGGAACTCACCAGGAGCAACACGCAGTGCCTGTGCTACAACTGCGCGCAGCCTGGACACGTGCAGACGAACTGCCGCAACGACAGGGTCCTTTTCTGCTGGGACTGTGGACGGCATGACGTGCGCACTATGGACTGCTGCCGGCGGGACCAGGCGGGAAATGCTTCGCGTCTTCAACCGATGGGGAACCTGTCGGAGACGCAGCCTCAAGGTCCCCAGAAGTAGCACCGATGCGGTGCGGCAGTGGTCGTGTCATCGCGTTCGTCAAAATTGAGGATCTGACGACGGATGCCACGATCGACACGGGAGCTTCATAAGTGAGCGTATAGCCACCCGGCTGAGTACGGCCGACAACGAGCGGGCGGCGCTGGTCCGCATTAAGCTGGCTGACGGATCGTCGAGGGAAGTGACACGAGCCCTACGAGTGCGTGTCCAGCTCGGACAGAAGGAGACGATCATACCGATGCTGGTGCTGCCGGTCATCTTGGATGACGTAATCCTCGGCATGGACTTCCTGTGCGGCATCGAGGCGACCCTCGAGTGCGGGCAAGCACGATTGCGCCTCCGAAGTACACCGGAGGAGACAATCCAGACGGCCGGAACATCCCGCCGAGCAACGGAGGAAGCAGTGGCGCAAGCAAATAGTAAGGCCGCGGTCTTACCCCCAGTTTGTCCCACCGCGCGGCGGCTGAATCCGTTCCGACAACCCAGGAACACAGATGGACAGAGCAGCGACCATGGCAGAGAGAATCAACAAAGGAAACGATAAAAGACGCAGGAGAAATTGCAGGAACAACGTGAAGGAAATCAAAGCAGAGTACGAGACGAACAGAGCATAGAGAAGCAGCCGGGTGTTCAAAATGTGGCGAACAACCCGGGAACAGAGGAAGGCACGAGGGAACCAGGCGAAGACGAGAGCCGAGTTACCCTAGCAGCTCGAGGCAAGCGGAGGCGCCGTAGGAGACGGCCCACGCCTAGCCACGCTGCATTGCGAGGCGCCGCGGCGCAGGATACTAGAGCAGCGTCAGACAAGGAACAGGTGGAGGCCTTCCTACAGTCTGAGCTTGCCAAATTTGATGGGCTGATGGGGGTGTCGCATATTGCGGAGCACACCATCACCATGAGGGATGCGTATCCTATCAAGCAGAGGTACTACCCGAAGTATCCGGCCATGCAGAAGATCATCAACGGGCAAGTTGATGAGCTTCTGCGAGATGGTAGGATCGAGCCATCGAGGAGCCCATACAGTGCACCGATTGTACTCGTAGGCAAGAAGACCGGAGAGATGCGGATGTGCGTGGATTATCGCCAGCTCAACGCGAAATCCATTCCGGACGCATATCCGCTGCCACGGATCAACCATATCTTGGAGAAGCTCAAGGATGCAAAGTTCATCTCCACGTTGGACTTGAAGAGTGGTTATTGGCAGATACCCATGGCCCGGAGCAGCCGAGAGTACACCGCATTCACGGTGCCCGGCCCCGTTTGGGTTGCATTCAGCCCCGGCCACATTTCAACGCGCGTTGGACGGAGTCATCGGACCGGACATGGAGCCGCATGCGTTTGCATACCTCGACGATATCATCGTCGTAGGGCGATCGTTCAAGGAACATCTGGACAACCTTCGATAGGTGTTCCGGAGACTGCGGAATGCGAACTTGCGCCTGAACAAGGCCAAGTGCAGCTTTTTCCAGAAAAGCTTCGTTTACTTGGGACATCAGGTCAGTGAAGGTGGGATTCACACTGGGCGTTAGAGCTTCAACAGTTCCGCTTTAACGTGCATTACCGCCGGGGAAATCAGAACGTGGTGGCGGACGCGTTGCCCAGACGCCCATTGGAAACGTTACAGCAAGCCACGCAGGAGAACTATCCTTGTCCGCGGATCACCCGAACTGAAACCTCCAGGGCGGATGCACACCCGGCAGGTACAGGCACCTTTCGACGTTCTGTGCGCGGACTTCGTGGGACCACTCCCGCGCTCTACCCACGGGAATACCATGTTGTTGGTATTCTTCGACGCTTTCTCGAAGTGGATGGAACTGGTTCCATTACGGAAGGAGACGGCGATCCACCTGATTTTGGATTTTGCATTTTGGCCAGGTTTGGAGTACCCCAAACTTTCGTCTGCGACAATGGGACGCAGTTCACGAGTCGGATCTTCGGGACATTCTGCAAACAACTGGGCATGGACTTGCAACACACCGCACCGTACTCACCACAGCAAAATCCTACCGAGAGGGCGAACCGCACCATTAAAACCATAGTGGCGCAATATTTAGGCGAGGAACAGAGGACGTGGGACGAGCACCTGCCCGAAATTAGCCTGGCTATAAATACCAGTGCCTCGGACACCACTGGATTTAGTCCGGCGTATTAAGTGCAGGGTCGCGAGCCGCGGTTGCCTGGAGCACTCTACGAGGAAGTGACTCCAATCATCCGAACGGAATCCAGAACACCGGAGGACAAGGAACGACACCTACAGGAAGTACACAAGACCGTTGCCGAGAATGCGCAGCAAGCGAGTGCGATCCAAGGACGACATTATAACCTGCGCCGCCGAGAATGGAAGCCAGCCATCGGCGATCTCGTCCTGCTGCGACAACATCACTTGTCAAAAGCAGTCGACGGATTTGCCGCCAAACTCGCCCCTCGTTACGACGGGCCCTGCAGGGTATTGACGTATACTTCGCCTACAAGCTTACGGCTGCAGTATGTTAAGACGAAGCAACGACGCAACGCCGGATTGAATGACCTGAAGGCGTACTTCGAAGGAGAACCCACCAGCGAAGATCACCAGGTATCTGGGTGGCAAGGGGAGATTTAAAATAAGCAGATAGGCAGGTTTAGTTATTAAGACATAGACGTAGGCTTTAGACGCACCACGTTAGGTAGGGACCTTTTTACCTTGGCACCCACTAGGATCTATCAGGTGAACACTCCTGAAGTAACTCTTCTGAAATTTATAGCCTCGAACCGGAACGCGACTGGTTCCCACCTGAGCAGCGGCCGGCGGATGAGAGCATATTGGACATCATGTTCGAGGGGTGGGACATAGAAGGCATGCCACCACTGGTACCGCAGCCTGGAACCATCAGTACCGACGCCACCGAAACCGAGGTGTGGTTCCCGGATTTAATGGCGCCTGGTACCGAGGAGCAACCCACCGACGACCAAAACAACGTCATGGAAACAGAGGAGTGGTTTCCGGACTTTAATGATTTGATCGCAGCCCAAGGGTTTGCGGGTCACTGCCTCGCCGGTGTCGCCGAAACCCCAAGTTCGGAACCTTACCCCGAGGAGTTGGGCCGTTACAGCCCAATAAGTGAGTCAAGCAGCATGGGCATACCACCCGCGCCGCCTATCACCAAGACGGAGTCGGGCGGGCCGCCCGAAGAAGAAGGACCCACTACAAGCCGGGCTTGTGCGATGGGAGACGGGCCGGTCTTCCCACCAGCACGCATTTGGCGTATCCTCACACCGCCTCCCCTAAAGGGAATACTAAAAGGGGAGAGCGTGTACGTGAAGGTGCGGGCCTGACCGTTCCCATCGTCCTCTGAGGAGGAGTCGGAGGAGGATTCGGTGTGGCCACCCGCGCGTCCCGTCATTGATCACCGGACGGAAGTCGGAGAGGCCCTGTTA
The DNA here is from genome assembly GCA_018904105.1 of Zaprionus tsacasi. Lineage (NCBI taxonomy): Eukaryota > Metazoa > Arthropoda > Insecta > Diptera > Drosophilidae > Zaprionus > Zaprionus tsacasi. Next base: position 207,403 of record JAEIFR010000593.1, on the reverse strand, counting down.
GCAATGGTTCGGGCCGAAAGATTGCCCATTACCGGGCGGAAGCACCCGGAGCAGTGGGTTCTCGCGCCGCGAGAATGGCGAGTGCCCACCGCTTGCCCCGCCGAGTGGTAGAGCGGGTGCAAGGGCACCTGGAACGGCACCCCCGCAAGCCAGCATCGGTGTTGGCGGACGGAGACGGCGTACGTTTCAGGGCACGCATCAACGGCCGAGGAGCGGTGACCGTCACGGAGCGGGGCCAGTGAGCCGTAACGGCGGAGGCCGCATACCACCTGAATACTGGACTTTTTATTTTATTTTTCTCTACTTTTTTTATTACCTCAACCCCGGTGAAGTAAGGGAGGGTGTGACGACGCATAAGCGCATCACAGTCGTTATTTAGTTTTAAGACAAAATACGTTGAATAAAATACCTTTAAGTTTATAATACCCCATAGTTTTGCGTATAATGGGTAGCAAAATGGACAGTTAGACTTAAGCAAGTAAAGGCATAGGCAAAGACATAAGGAAAAGGCATAGGCAAAGACATAGGCAAGACGTAGGCAAGGCATAGGCGAGACATAGGCAGGGGCATAGGCAAGTCCAAGTACGCGGGGTGCAAACTGCAGGCAAACGCCCGTTGGTCGGCGTCCATGCACACATGTGCATGTGTAACGGCGCCCGAAAATTCCAGAAGCAGACCGAGGCGAGCAAAGGCAGACGAGCAGCACGAAGCGAGCAAAGGCAGACGAGCAGCGCGAAGCGAGCAGAGCATGCAGGCAGCACGAAGCCGACGCAGCAGAGACGCACGAACGGATCGATGCAGGCGACAAGTCGCGAGCCGAACTAGGCAAAGCTACAAGTCGCGTGCCGATCTAGGCATGCAGGGCGCCAGGCTAGGCAAAACGACAAGTTCGCAAGCAGAGCGACACGAGCCGAAGCATGATCGGCAGAGCATAGGCAGCGACCGCGGGTAGCGACCGCGGGCAGCGACCTCGGGCAGCGCCGCCCAGGCAGCGACCGCGGGCAGCGGACGAAAAGCGTCGAAATCGAGGCTGCAAAATTAGGCCACGGGACAGAAATGCAAGGCGCTTGAACGAGGCCGGACAAGGCTGCTCCTGGAAATAAAAGAAATAGAAAGCGAAAAGTGACAAGATATTTACAAAAGTAAAAAGAACCTGAGCAGGAACATTTACGAAACGTCAAGGACAATGGACAAGGACTCCCCAGAAGCAAAGGCGAGGTAAGCAGTGTAACGAAGGAAAAGAAAAGCAAAGCCAAGAGAAGCGACGTATGGTGCGAAGTAGGCAGGGACACAGCGAGGCAGGGACAGTTTAGTGAAAACAAATGTAATAGAATAAGGAAACGGAAATGTGTGAAGAAAATTTATAAAAATTTAATAAACAAATGCGTAGGCATTTTAAACGAAACTCGCGGTCAATATTTCGGTCACTTTCCCTTCGCCGACGTGCTGGCAGGAAATTTCGCGTCTGTGCCCTGTGTGCTGTGTGAGTCTGTGTGCTGTGAGTGATCGCTAGTTGATAAGCGAATACGCGAACTTGTGTTCGGAAACGAGTTGCGGTGTGGTGCAATACACCACCGATGCGACTTGTGGGAGCACAGGCCAGAGTATTTGCGGTCACGGGCGTCCCGTAACGGCGGAAACGACCCAGTCATGCGCGTAAGCGAACGTTAGCTGACAAGTGGGTACAAGAGCGTGTTCTAACAAGCTGCGGTGTGGTGCAATACACCATCGAGCGGCCTGTGGAACACAGGCGAAAGTATCTGCGGTCACGGGCGTTCCGTACGACGAACGGCCAGCCGCAGGTCGTGTCGTGAGTGAACGATAGTTGACGCGGAGTACAAGAGCGTGCTTTCACTAGTGTGGTGTGGTGCAATACACCACCGAGCGATTTTGTGAGAGTGCAGGCGACAGTACCCACAGTCACAAGCGTTTCCCCACGGCCTGCAGCCGACCAGGTGCGCAGCGAAAACACGCGGCCAAAGTGTCAGGCACGGTGAAAATACCCTTCTGCGCAGTTCGCAAGTCCACGTGGAATACGTGCACCGCGTGTACGCGTGAAAGGGGCATGTTCGTTGTGCCCGACACCAGTCTCAGTTCTTTCTGATCTGCCAGTGACCTCTTCTCTCTTGTTTTAAACGTCTTAGTCATTTATAAATTTTGCTGTAAAGACCCTGGCTAGACTGAGAGTTGTACCCTAGCCCGAGAAATCATCTTTACAGTAGTCAATATCTATAATGGAGGGTATTGTCTGTTATAAAAAAACATGCTTGAAGCAAGTGAATGTTACTCAGCCGAGCATATCTTGCTCGGGTTTCCTTATTTTATAACCTGCTCTTATATACCGCCGTCATCGGAATTGTCAGTATATTTGCAACACTTAGCTGCAATAAAGAATGTGTTCAACCTGTTATCAGACAGGGATCATTTAATTGTCCTTGGTGACTTTAATATACCAGAATGTGACTGGACATCAAGTGTTGATGAATCTTTCTTATTGCCTTCGGCAATAAGCATGACCTTTTTGTCAAAAATTTTAGAAACAGATTGTTAGATTTATGTTTCGTATCTGATCCATCAAGGGTGATTCTAAACAGGACTCAGCCTCTTTCTATACCAGAAGATTCTTACCATCCCACCTTCGAAGTTACTGTTGATCTTGGCGTTTGTTTTGATAAAAATGAAAAACCGCGTAGACGTGTATGCTGCTTTAAAAATTTAAAATCTAAACTTTTTAAAAACAAGAAAGCATGGCTACCTTCGGCTTGCCGAAGGATTTATACCTTATTGTTGCCGGTTTTCGTGGTATTAATTAAACAATTATAACAGTACATAGAATGACCAAACTTTAATTTGGATTTGGTAAGCCTGATAGCTATATCTTGAAATATAATCAAAATTGGCCGATATGTTTCATGACAGTTATACAATATATGTATCTGATCTTGCCCGTTCTGACTTAAAGAGAGCAGAAATAAGAATCTTGTGAGCCGAGTTTCATGAAGATAGCTCAATAACTGGGGGACTAATTTGCGTTGCAACAGACAAACGGACTAACTAATTGTTCCTATAACAGCTATAGATTATAAACGTCGGAGATATTCAAATGGAAAAACAAAGGGCGGGTTACTGTATAACATTAAAAAGTATTGATAATGTGCGGTATTTCCAAAAACAAATCAGGTTAGCATACAAAAACCTATATGCTATAGTGGTCCGATTTTGATACAATTTTGACAGCACATTAAGAACGTAATAAGAATAAGATTTGCCATATCTTGTTGCAATATCTTGAAAAACAACAACAATCGGCAGATAATTTCTATAGCAGCTATACGATGTATCGCTCCGATCTTGATCGTTCCGACTAATTTACAGCATGCAGCAATAAGAAGCTTGTGTGTCAAGTTTCATGAAGATAGCTCAAAAACTGAGAGACTAGTTTGCGTTGCAATAGACGGACGGACGGATGGACGGTCGGACGGACGGACAGACGGACATCGATTTTTCGACTCCTCTGTTTCTGTCAGAATATATATACTTTATAAGGTCGGAGATGTCTCCTAAGGTGCGTTGCAAACTTCCGGCTAAAATTAATATACCCCCTGAAAGGCTATAAAAAACACAACAATTCAACTATATTCTTATTTTTATACCCTTCGACCATTGAAAATGGTCAAAAAAGGGTATACTAACTTTGTGCAATGTATGTAACAGGCATAAGGAGGCGTGGCAGACCCCATAAAGTATATATATTCTTACTAAGGATCACTAGCCGAGTCGATTGAGCCATGTCCGTCTGTCTGTCCGTCTGTATGAGGGAACAGATCTCAGCTATTAAAAAAGCTAGAGACAACAAATTTGGTATGGAAGTTCCTATATATAATAGGCAGATAATGTTTATTTCAAATGTTTGATGCCCCGCCACCGCCCCCGCAAATCGGTAATTTACGATTATTTAGCAAAGTATTAAACTTATAAAGTTCTGCTTTGGTATATATAAAGCTATATGCCATATGAACATAGTCTCCAAATTACAATCCTATCGGATCAATAACACAGGAGTTATTTAAGTAAACGTTTTCAATACAAATGTACGAGCAGCAGCCTGCACGCTGTTTTTGAAGTCGACGTCGACGTTGCGTCACGCCGCTTTACGCGCGTCGCTGTGTGAGTGCGAGCGAGTAAGCTATATGTAGTGTGGTTACACGTTTGAGAAAATTGGGAGAAGGGTATCTTACTTTCGAGCGCTCGACTGTAGCCTTACCGACTTGTTTTATTTATCTAACAGACATCTAAATTTCCATAAAATTAATAATCATAAGAATTAATATTTATCTTGCAAATATATTAATTTAGTCTTTTTATAAACTTGTGTTAAAAAATAAATATATATTTGAGCAATTAAAACGTAAACGTATCCTATATATAAATCTAGTAAATATAAACTACACAATACACATAATTTAAGGAAAATGTCTCACTTAAATAAAGCAAAACAAATATTAATTATTAATCAGAAATATGACTAGACTAGACACTGACTTGTCAACGGACGATATATCATCCGACTCGGGATCTCTCGCAACCGATTCCATTTCGGTAGTCACACCTCAAGAGGTATTCAATTCCCTTCGTATACCGAATGCAATTAGGTTTCTACCATTATACGAGGGTAACCCTAAGGCACTCAAGAAATTTATAGCAAACGTTGAGGAGATTTTGATAATAATAAAGGGTACGGAGATGAGATCATATGGCAAAATGCTATTAAGAGCTATTCGTAACAAGATTGAGTCTACGTTACTGTACGAAATGCATTCTTTATCTCTTCAAAATTTGTCAGTTACTAAGCTTTTTGAAACGATTACAGAAATCAAGACAAGCCTGTTTAATCAGGTTGAAAACCAAGATTTACCGACTGCAGTAGCGAGTGCAAAGACGGAAGCATTCAACCACATATGTTTAATTACATTTGTTACAGGTATAAAAAACTTCTGGTTCTTTCATTAGGTCAGCTTAACCTACTTCCCTTATAGATGCTTATGAGTCTGCTATCAAGGAAAGAAACATTTATTATCAGGAACAATCCCGAAAAGGGAAATTTGGAAATACAATGACCAGTGGAGACCTATAGAGAATAAATCAGACAAGCAACAACAGTCTTACTTTTATAATTATAGCAATAATCAAAATCAGTCTCTTCGTAATAATTGTTACGGAAATAACAATCGAGACGGCAATTCACGTATCAAATCAGAGATTGGCCATTATGCCAAAACCTGAACAAGCAAAACAACAAAAAAGAATTCAATATTGAAAACACCTTCAGTACCTGAAAATTTTCGTCAAGAAGCCTCGGATAGAGAAAAACAAGTTATAAAATCACTCGCAGGACGACGATTAGTTTTACTTATTCTTGGGGAATATCCGACTGAAGAAAAAATATTTTTTTTTATTTTTGAAGGTCTATCCGATTTATAATATCCTTACCTAACTTATACCCTTTAAGATTTAAAAGTTTTTTTGTGGGGTATATCCGATTTGAAAAATAATATTATTTTTTTCCTTTCTTTAAATTTAAAAAAAGCATATCCTACTTGTAATATCATTTACTTTTTGATATTGTTTTTTAATTTTACACCATTTCTAAGATCGCTCATACAAAATAAAAGAAAAATTAAATTATCGTCTTTAGTTCCTGTGACAGGCTGCTATGCCTTTTGATTCCAGCAAGGCTTCAGCAGTTCGACTTTCCGTACCAACCATTAGACATACACGATCTAATTCGCTTCCTAATCCAAAATTAGAAACCGGTATTTCGCCAATCTTGAGAAAAGCCTCCACTTCTACTACCTCGAAACCTTTGCCAACTCGCGTGCCTAAGTCTACAATCCAAAATCTACCAATTACAAGATCTGCAGCAAAAGAAACTTCATTGCGCCAGAAAATGGCGTTGTGCGAATTCATTACTGTCACTGACAAGCTAAGTCAATTCGAATCAAAGATAACTACATCCCCTGATGTCTCGTTGTATACTCATAAGGTTAGATTAGAACAAGTTCGATCCTTATGGGAAAAAGTTGAAACTGCATATGAACGCTGTTCAAATGCACTTGCAGATGAAAGTGCAAATCCAGACGACAGAATTACCATGCAATCGAAATATGATTATTGTTACTCAGTGTATGAGCGATGTGCGGCTCAACTGGGTGAACTTGTCGAACGCGCATCATCCATAAATATTACGTCAACGCAATCAACAGTCTTTTCTCCTACCACTCGTGGGTGTACCCTTCCATTGATAACCATGAGTCTGGTTCCGCCTTGAAAGAGCTCCAGAGCACAATCCAAAATTGTTTGATTGCATTAGAGCATTCCAAGATATCCACAAAATATTGGGATTGTTTGTTAGTTTACCTCTGTTCGTCAAAACTGCCCAAACTGACTATCATTATGGGAACAGTCCTTAGCTAACAAGGTTGAAATACCATCCTGGGAGGATATGAATACTTACCTTAGCGAACGTTACCGAACGTTAGAGGTAATCGAGGTTGTGAGAACCTCCGCCTCTACATCCTCCCATCCAAAGCAAACAAAAGGTCAGTCTACATCGACAAAATTAAATTCTTTCGAATCCAAAGTCAATGCTTAGGTCAGAACATGTGATCTTTGCTCTAATGAAAATCATCCGATCCGCTTATGTCCTCATTTTCTACAAATGAAAGTGTCTCAAAGAGATGCATATATTAAACAGAAAAAACTTTGTCTCATTTGCTTCGTCAGAGGGCATCAGCTGAAAGATTGTCCCAGCTCTCACAACTGTTTTACGTGTAAAGGACGTCATAACAGTCTCCTACATCGAAGCGAGTCTTCTACAAATAATCCAAGGTCACATACAGTAACCAATGCACATGTTGCCCAAACAAAACAGTCCACTCCTACCACCAACGAAGAATTTCAGAGTTATCTCGTTTCGCAGCAACGTGAAGTACTGTTGGGAACTGCCATTGTAAACATCCAACACAAGGGCATTATGTATCAGAAGGGTCGTTCATCTCAGAAAGACTTTTTAACTTGATCAAATTGCCTTTCCAATCAGTCCAAGCAAAAATATCAGGCATTAATAACGTATCGTCTCCTACACAGAAACTGCGTCAAGTTCATATATCCTCTCCTTCACGACCACGAATGCAAATCGATGCATCAGCATACGTATTATCGAAATTGGCAGGAAGGTTGCCATCCAACACTGATCGGTGCTGATGTCCTGCCATCTATCCTTTTAAGTGGCGTAAAATCAAAAATATGTGGAACTCTTTTGGGTCAAGAGACAGTTTTCGGATGGATAATATCTGGTCCAGTGCCAAGCACACCATCTACATCCATCGCTTCCTACTCAACGCAAGTAGATTACTTGCATGAAGAGCCCCTCGACAAGCTTCTCACAAAATTTTGGGAGGTGGAGGATATTCCTGTCCAGCCAACAACGGAAAATGATGCTTATTGCGAAGAATACTTTCAACAATCGAGATAAATCTGGAAGATATGTAGTATCACTGCCATTTCGAGATCCACAGAATATTAACGTAGGTCATTCCAGATCTATTGCATTGTCACAATTTTTAAAAAATGAATCACGACTTAATAAAAATCCTGAACTTAAAAAAGAGTACGATTCCATTATTCAAGAATACATTGATTTAAACCATATACGGCAAATCACTCCAAACAATACTCTCCAACACCTTACCAAAAGAACTCAGCGCTTGCATTACTCGATTGAGTACGAATGTCTCCTTCGACAGAAACCTATTCCTCCATCCAGTTCTTTACTCAATCTGAATCCCTTTATTGACAGCAACGGAATCCTTAGAGCATGTGGTCGAATTCACTCGTCATCAGATTTGAACTATGATGAGCGTCATCCAATTCTCCTACCGTATTCTAGCAACCTTACAAGGCTATTAGTTCGTTTCTCGCATCGCATTGCACTTCACGGAGGGAATCAACTCCTTGTTCGACTTATAAGGTCCAAATATTGGATTCCAAAACTTCGGAATTTAGTAAAGGGCATAATTAATTCCTGTTAGGTCTGCGCTATCCACAAAAAGAGAATTCAATCTCAGCTTATGGGCGATTTACCCATTCATCGGACCACTTTTTCCAGACCGTTTACCTATACAGGTATTGATTTTGCTGGGCCATTTGAAATAAAAAGCTATTGGTCGTGCATGCCGCATTTCCAAAGGATATGTTTGCGTATTCGTCTGCTTTTGTACTAAGGCCATCCATTTGGAACCAACTACTGATCTGACCACCGATGCGTTTCTTCCAGCTTTTACTCGCTTTGTATCCAGACGGGGCTGTCCATTGCAAGTACATTCCGACAACGGAAAGAATTTTGTTGGCGCTGCGAGAGCTCTTAATGATGACTTTCTCCACGCTGCAAAGGATCATATAATTTCAAAATTTGTTCATCAACCTCTCACTTGGCATTTTATACCCCCAGGCGCTCCTCATATGGGAGGACTTTGGGAAGCAGGAGTCAAAAGTTTTAAGGCCTTATTCTATAAATCTACTTCTTTTGCTAAGTATACTTTCGAAGAATTTGCTACCCTACTATCCAAAATGGAAGCATGCCTTAATACGAGACCAATTTCATCGATGTCTGAAATCCAACGGATCCATTAGCCCTAACTCCTGGCCATTTTCTCATTGGAGGTCCTTTATTATCTATAGCCGAACCTGAGATTAACGAGAAGTCGTTATCATCAATCGCTGGCAACGGCTCAAAGCAATCCAACAACAATTCTGTGTTCGTTGGAAACACGAATATTTAAAGGAATTACATATGCGTAATAAATGGCAAAGTCCAAAGAAAAACCTTGAAGTAAACGATTTAGTTGTTGTTAAAGAAGACAACCTTCCTATTAACGAATGGCGTCTTGGTCGAATTCAACAAACATATCCAGGAGCTGGTGATCGAGTCCGAGTTGTAGAACTACTCACTTCTAGAAGCGTCATCAAACGCCCCATCACCAAATTAATACTTCTTCCACTCCAAGATGAGCTCCTTTCATCTTTCAATGATCCAACTGTGAAAAACGAAAATTAATTTTCATACAAACACATCTAATTATTTTATTGTTTCTTTTCGTTTTATCTTCTTCCATACAGCCATCACTCATCCTTCATTATAAAAAATGTCTCCACGCTTTAACAATTGTGTCGAGCGCAGTCGAGGAACTAATTGCTTCCGACTCAGAGTCTGCCGAGGTATTCACCCCCTGCGAAAATGTAGATCGTTTTTGCGGCTCTATGCCGAAAAACGACTGAGAGCTGTCCTCATCAATAAATACTGTACCAATTGTTTGGCTCACGAACACTCGGAAGGGACGTGCAGAAGTAGAGACAAATGTCGCATTTGTCATCATAGCCATCACACTCATCTTCACTTCCATGAGAAAGTCCGTCGACGCTCCACTCCCATTCAATCGGCAACCCAGATCCAATCGCCATCTCTGACCACGCTGCTGGACCACCGCAATCCCAAATTACTACCCACAGCGATCATTCTGATCGACAATGGAAACACTGTGGCCGAGACGCGCGCACTAATTGACCCGTGTGCGCCAGTATCATTGATCGACGCATCCTTTGCGTCTGCAATGCGCTTACCAAGCCTGAATATTGGACAGGAAGCGGCGTGTACAGCAGTCATTCGGTTCAAGGCTTCTGATGGGTTCCGATTGGATGCGATATTGAAGCATGAGCATCCTTTGAGAATCTGTACACCACTCACAGTCGTCAATCCAGTTGTCAGGGAGCGTTTTGAAGTCCTCGTTCTGGCTGACGACAACTTCCACAAGCCGTCCACCATTTCCATTGTCCTAGGAGCAGATGTATATGTATGTATGTAGACCACATTAGATTGCATTTTTTTTCTGAAAACCGTTATTAATTGGCGAGGTGAATTCCAGAAAATTCGTGGAAGTCGATCTAGATTTTACAAATTCATGTTGATGTGGCGAAATAAGTGAGTTGCACCTATGTGTTAACTCTACTCTATAATTTTTTCCAACAACTTTGGAATAGAAGATAATTTGGAAATACACCTATAATTCTTTACTTCCGACTTAGACCCATTTTTCTGAAGAGGGATTAAAAAAGTTTTGTTCAAGATTAAAGGAAACGCAGAAGTTGCTAGAGACAAGTTTAAAAACTTGAAAATGGGTCTATATAAGCTATTGGCACAATATCTAAGTACGCATCCTGGTACTCCGTCAGGGCCGGGAGAGAAGATTGGATTAATAGAGCAGAGATTAATCCGTAATGATTCCTCATCGATCATATCACAAGAAACGGAATTTGATCTCTGAGTTAAATACGAATATATAAGATTATTGTCGTAGTTAGTAGAGGAATAGGTAGATTGAAAAAAGTCCGCAAACAGATCAAGAGCGTCTTGATCACTAGTTGCTTTCTTTCTTGTTTTCATATAAAAAACATGTCGAAAAGGCTACAGTCAAGCGGTGACTGTAAGAGGCCATGGATTTTCAGTGTATATACATATATATTTAAAGTAAACCTAAAAAAAATGTAGTGAAGGGACAAAGCAAGCAGAATTAGACAAGAGTTGAAAGCATAAGTTAGAACAAGAGAGAGAGAGAGTCAATTTTCGGTGCGTGCTAAGATTTGTTACACACACACACACACACACACACACAACTGCTTCTTCTATAATTTAGACGTCCGTTAAAAATACACTGACCTACCTCACGTTTTGTGTATTGCCTCACACGCATATACGTATGCATGTGTGAACTTCGCAAGCATGTATTGTATGCATGAACGTATCATGCATAAAATTTAACACTTTATATCAAATTGATTAGATAAATATTTAATAGTAAATGGGAAATAATTAAAAAATTTATATGCTTTATAAATATAAATGTAAAAAAAAATATAAAAAAAAAACAAAATATAAAATATTAAAATAAGTAAATTATTTTTTCGCCGTGCGGATTCGAACCCTGGCCGCTTGCATAAGAGAACGTCATCCGAACAACTAGACCACCGTCGCTGCACTCCGCACATGCTAAAATTGCATATTTAGACCATTAGCTCAATTGTGTCATATTGTCTTGTACAACAATAACTACTGGATTGAATGAGATAATTTGTTGAAATTATCATATATATATGAAACTAAATTTTATAATGATGAAAAAAAAAACGCTAATTAGTGAACAAAAAATATAAAACCACCGCCTGCCTTTCCCCAAGATTGAACCTCCATGTTTTTTTGCTTGATGATGGCCCTTAATGGTCGGCTGCTCAACACATTTGAATATCGCCGCAACTATTGGCTGTGCGGCTAAGTTACTATTTCAATTTCATACTGTCACATAACCATTTTCGCATTAAAAAGATCGAAAACGCACATGGCTCTCAGCAGCTTACAGGCAAGGCATCACAAATCAATAGAACACGTTTACTTGCGTAACTTCTTCTTTTATTTTCCGATTGGTTTTCAATTTATAGGATAAGTTCACAACGTATTTATATAGATGTATGCCAAAGCAGAAAGTTAAAACTTTAATACTTTGCTTAATAAACGCATGCCAAATTTGGTGTCTCTAGCATTCTTAATAGCTGAGAACCGCTGTCTCATACAGACAGACAGACAGACAGACATAGCTAGACCGACTCGGCTAGTGATCCTGAGTAAGAATATATATAATTTATGGGGTCTCAGGCGTCTCCTTCTGCCTGTTACGCACATTCCGACAAACCTAATAGACCATGTATTTTTTTTAAAATCCATGGCCTAAATATAAAATTAATAATTCACCTGCAGCCTTTTCTCGTTTTTTAGCTGCTCGTTTAAATTTTTCCGTACTGAACGCGAAATGTTATAAAAACTATTTAGCTCGTTATAGGTCACAGTTTCTAGTGAACCCTAAACAGTTTTATAGTTTTGTTAGCATGAAGCGTAAGTCATCGGTTAAACCTTCAAAGTTGTTTTTGTAAAATTCTATAGCAGATACCGGCCAGTTTTTTCAAACTATGTACTCGCCTTCTACTCAAAATGTTTATTTTTATCCATATAACATTCCCTGTTCAAATGGTATCTTTACTCCTATTCTAAACGAAATTTTACTTCTTAAGGATCTTCACTCGGTGAAACCAGTTTTTTCTCTAGGTCCCGACGGTGTCCCTGCTTGTGTACTTCGGTTCTGTGCTCACTCTCTAAGTAAGCCTTTGCTCAGACTTTTCTCGATTTCCTTAGGTACATCATCCTTTCATTCAATATGGAAGGAATCATTTATCATCCCATTGCTTAAGAAAGGCAGCAATTATAGAGGTATCTCCAAACTGTCGGCTATACCCAAATTCTTCGAGAATGTTTTAACTCCTCACTTGCAACATTTCTGTAGATCCGTCATATCGCCTTCTCAGTACGGATTTATGAAACGTCCATCAACTACGACGAATTCGCTCAAGAGCTCAGAACTCAGAACTCAAAGAGTCCTCTTTAATAATGTTCATTCAGACCTTCTCTTTGCCATATCTGGTGTTCCTCAGGGTAGCCATTTAGACCCCCTTCTCTTTACGCTTTTCATCAATGACCTACCCCTGGTCATACATAACTCCCGTACTCTCATGTATGCGGATGATGTAAAGCTGTGCTATCAATATAAAGATGACGACTGTCACTCTAACCTACAAGCCGACTTAAATAGTTTTTACTCTTGGTGTGGTGCGAATTTCCTAAACCTGAACAGCTCTAAATGCAAGCTGATGACATTCTCCCGACCCAGCCCAACGTACGTTTATTAATCTCTTTGTGGCTGTGAATTAGATAGAATCAACTTAGTTGATGATCTGGGGTCCGATTGGACCGAAAATTAAAGTTTTTCGAACATATTTCTAATATGGTCAATAAAGCCACCGGTGTTCTTGGTTTTATTAAGGAGTTTGACAATCCTTATGTAACAAAGACCCTCTATAAATCACTTGTTCGTCCAATTTTGGAATACGGATCATGCGTATGGTGTCCCCAGTACACTACTCATAAAAAACGCATTGAATCTGTACAAAAAAATTTTTACTTTTTGCTTTACGAGGCCTTAACTGGGATGTAAACTTAAGACTTCCTTCTTATGGCAGTAGACTTTTGCTGCTTAATTTTCCATCTCTAGCTAACCGTAGAACCATGCTGGGTGTAGTATTTATTGATAACCTCATCGAAGGTGATATAGACAGTGTAGACCTAGTTAGCCGGCTATACTTCTCTGTCCCTTGTAGAATAACACGTAATTACTCACCACTAACTCTTCCTTATTGTAGGTCAACTTATGCCCTTCACGATCCGTTTAGGGTATTATGCTCGGACTACAATAATCTATACTTTCTTATTTCTAACGTTTCCTCTGTTGCTTACCTACAATTTGAAATCCTGTCCTATCTTTCTAGACATTAAGTAATCTTTCCTCGCAAATCTTTCCTAGCTTTAGTATTAATTTGCATGCCCGCGTTCTCTATTCGCGTTTCGAGTCGTACGTTTGGCGACTGTGCCCCTCGGTCAGTTAGGCGGGAGATGGACATTGGCTGTGTCTGCGATCCGCGCGTAACAAGCATCGGCTTGGAATTGCATGGACCATTTGATTATACATTCATTGTATCAACGTCCAAAAAAAAAAAAAAAAAGATTATCGACCGATAATGCCATTTTAGTTTTATTTATTTATAACACTTTTTTTAATTTTATTTAGGTTATTTTTATGTAGCGGTCACACTTGTTTTTATTTAAGCGGGCTTCTGTTTTTTTCACTGACTGCTGCAATATGTTGAGTCTTATGTCTTTTATGTGCAGTTACTGTGCACTTTGACGAATTATATTTTACCTCAGTCGCGGTCACACTTTGAAGTGGGCGACAAAAATAGGGGTTTTAAATATAATTAGGTCACACAAGTGCTTATGCGGATACCGATCGAGTCATTTAAATTCTAAAATCTACCGATTCACTTTGTGGCGGCAAATTCGCGTGCACAATCAGAAGGAGTACTTCATCGTACAAGTTACCTTTCCACTTGATTGTCAAAGGATTGCGGATTTACAAGGACTTATTATGCGGTATCCTACCGGCTGCGCCAATTAAGTATTTAGGTGTTCATAAAAGATAAAAAAAAATATATTTTCAATTTATAATTTATATTTGATGGAGTTATTGTTACTTATTACACCAGAGTTACTCATAAACTGCCTGACAGATTTATTCTTACGGTCCAGCAAATCTTTAAGTTTTACAAAGCTTTACATATTTGTTTATCAGTAACCTAAGCTTGTTATAATTTAACGGTTGATGTCTTTGTCAGAACTTTTACTGCGAGGCTTATGAATAGTGACGCTTTTCAAAATATCGGTTTGAACTTTTTTGTGAAGCTTTTGAAGAGTGAAGCTTTTCAAAAGATCGGCTTAAGTTTTTCATACGGAGAATAAATATGTTACTATATATTCTTGCTCAGGATCACTAGCCTAGTCGATTGAGCCATGTCCGTCTGTTTGAGACAACAGATCTCAAGCTATTAAAAAATGTAGAAACACAAAATTTGGTATGAATGTTCTTGTATATTCGGGGCAGAACAAGTTTATATCAAATGTTTGATGCCACGCCCACCGCCCCCGCAAATCGGTAATTTACGATTATTAAGTAAAGTATTAAAACTTAGAAAGTTCTGCTTTGGTATGTATAATGCTAAATGCCATATGAAAATATCCCCCAAATTACAATCCAATCGGTCCAATAACACAGAAGTTGTTCAAGTCAGCGTTTTCAGTACAAATGTACGAGCAGCAGCCTGCGCGCTGCTTTCAGTAGTTGACGCCGACGTCGACGTTACTCTTAACGTGCGTCGCTGTGTGAGTGTGAGCGAGAAAGCTATATGTAGTAGAAGTATTTGTGCAAAATTTCTGTTTGAAATTATGAGTGTGGTTACACGTTTGTAACGGATTTTAAAAATTTGGAGAAGGGTATTTTTTATGCGTGTATAGGTAGAGATAACGCAATCGGTTTTCGATTTTTCTTATTTTTCGCTTTAAACTCTTTAACCACTATATGGTCTGGCCAAAATTTGGGGAACATATGTTGGTCAAGAGTTCAGCTAGGACACTAATTTTAAAGGACGAAATGTCCCTTTCATACAAAAATTTAAATTTTTCCATTTTTAAATCAACAGCTTGTATTTTGGCTCGAATGTAAGCTGCTATTTCTTCAGATGTAAGATCAGGGGAAAGCCGTGAAACGAATATTTGCTTCCTAAGTGGAACACCTAAAACCTTTTTTGGCTCCACAGGCATTACACCTGCGGGAGAATTCTTATCCGGTAGTCCGGAAATTGAACTTGCCATCGGTATTTCTAATATTTGTGGAATATGCAAAGAAACCACAGCGGACACCTCGGAAACTTTATGTGACAGCATTTGTAAACACTCGTCAATGACTTTTTCAGAAGCCGATGATCTAGTCACCATAGGTTTTGGTAAACGACATCAACTGCTGAGTCACCGGTGAACATGGTTGGTCAAAGTTAGGAGGCAGAATGGCAGCAAGCAAAGGTTTCGCCACATGAGCTGATATCTTGCGTTTGGGCGACTCGTTCAATAGTTTTAAGCTATTGAATGAGTTGTCCAACGCAGAGAACTGATCAGCAAGTTTTCGAAAACTGCCAAAAAGTTCACGAAATCCTTACTTTGTTTGCCGCATTAATGTAATCATCTCGTTTTCCGCCTCCCGACACAGGTCACAACAATAGCGCAGGCCAGTGCGCTTAGATACGGCATCAGCCGTAGAGGCAGTGCAGCCGGCACATTTTATGTGCACAACATTGTCACACATCCAGCAAGATATGCTCGGCTGAGTAACATTCACTTGCTTCAAACATGTTTTTTTATAACAGACAATACCCTCCATTATAGAAATTGACTTCTATAAGAAGCAAAAACAACCGCAAGAACAAAACGAAATAGGAAAAAAAGAATAGTAAGCGTTAGAGAAAGAGCGAACGCCAAAGCTAGTATGTGTGTGCGAGAGAGTGATTAAGCACACACACAAAAAGACGAGAGAGCGAGGTTTAGTGTTAGTGTAATTGCAGCGGAACTGCAACAACAAATGCCACCACCGAAATAAATATGGAAAAGAGAGCACAAAGAAGACAGAGGCTCTCCGAAAAGAAGAGTTGAAAAAGTTAAAAGTGGCAGTAAAAAAATATTATTTTGTATTAATTACGTACCAGTGGGTTAAGCAGGCATGCACTCGCGAAAGTGAATGATAAGTTAAACAATTAGTTAGTTAGTTTAATTAAATTTGGCTAACACCAATTGTTTGCAAGCTAAATTTAATAAAATCGCGGAGCAGAAAAAAAAACACGTCCGTTCACTTGGAAGAGAGAGAGAGTATATACATTTAATTTATGCATTACAGTTAAAGTCGAAAACATAAAAAAAAAAACTACAAAGGTGGAAGTAAGCACAGCAGCACTACACGAATACACATAGAGTTAACACTAAACACCGGGAAACAAGGAAAAGAGGAAACTGCGTAACAGACACACACATACAGATTCTCTTTTATTTTGGAAAGAATACATACATATTATAATACACATTTAAACATAGATACATATACATAGTATCACAAAATATAATACTATATATTACTTCATTAATATACAAACGAAAACAATATAAACCAAACAAACACCCAAAATTGTCCCTATACAAAAAAAAAAGAGAACAGAAAACACAGACATATTATTAATATACCTATTTACACCTCACATATTATTAGTATTTTATATACGCATATGCACATTATTTGCAAACAAAAATACAATGCACGTAAATGTTAAGGAAATAAGCCAACACCAGTAACACAGTTAGGGGCAGATTAGGGTTAAGGAGCGGATCAAGTCTATCTGAGTTAAGGGAAGCGACAAAAACAAAAGAGAAAGACCAGTCGGTTCCATCCCAAAACAATAATCCCACCAACTCTATGGATTCCGGTAACGCATCAGGGCCACTAAGTCCCACCGTTAACAATTCTTCAATAAACACAAACTACAACAACTACTAACCCTTGTACATCAACTACCAACCTACGAAGGCCCACCTGACAATCTTGATAGATTTATAGACAGAGTAAATCAGCTCCTTTTGTTAGCCTCATCAGTGGACCAAGCAACATGCGGACAGTATTTACTTGGAACTATCCGTGACAAAATTAAAGCAGGGCAGACGAAGCGCTGAATGTCTGCGATGTACTCCTTAGTTGGGATGACAGCAAAGCAAACCTCAAGCGACTATACTCTAGCAAGAAAACAAAAGAAATGCTTGTTAGAGAGCTACACAATTTTCCGGACGGACTCACTATGGGGAAATTGTATTACTCAACCGCAAAAATAAGAAGCGAATTAATGTCACTCGCCAGAGAAGCAGACTCTAATGGACAGTCTTTCGCGGCCAAACGTGACCAATACGACAGATTCTGCCTTAATACATTCTTAGTTGGATTAAAGGACCCACTTAGGTCAGCCATTAGGTATCAAAGGCCAGAGACAATCGAGAAAGCATACGAGTACGGACAGATTGAATTAAACTTCTCTAGAAGCCTGAACAAACACCAAGAGAACCAAGGACGCGACAGCCCAACATACAGGAACCACCCATACTCTTTCAAGGACAAACAACTAATAGCGACTACAAGAGTCGCTACATACCACGACAAAAGAACTATAATAACTGCAACAACGCTCGTCATGATAACACCCGACATGATAACACCAACAATGACAATAATAGCCGCTTTATGCAGAGACAACCAAATTTTAACAACAATAATAATAGACGCTTCACACGTCAACATAATTCCCATAATTGGTCGACAAGATAGAAAAACTCTGGGCAGGAACCCCTTCCACAATAACGACCAACCAGAACAGACCCTAAGTTACCAAAACAGGAACAACCATAATCCAAGCGCTCCCCTATGTAACATCAACGATGATGCAAATTTTCTAGTAGAAGCCTCGGGAAGCCAGTCGGATACATAAGCAAGAAGACTCACGGATCTTCCTTGCCATTTGTTTTCTTATCAGCAAACTCTATGGTGTCAAACCCTTTCAAATTCCTTATAGACACTGGATCTATTTACTCTTTCATAAATCCAGCACTTATTAATGAAGATCATATTAAAAACTTACCTCAGATATCAATTTCCACACTGTCCGCAGTACATTCAAAATTCGGGAATATACAGATAAATTAAATTTCAAACAATTCGAAAAAAATGTTCAATTTTAAGTTCATATTATTTAATTTCCACCCCACTTCAATGGTCTCCCAGGCATGGATATCCTATCTAGCCTAAATGCAAAAATAAATTTTGCCGAATCCATACTAGAAACACCAGAAACCGCCATCCCGATCCTCACAAGGGCAAACCCTGTAGACACATTACATAACCTGCCAGAAAATACCAAAATGCTACTTCCACTCCCAGTATACTTCATGCAGGGAGACTTTATATACGAAGCCACGAATTTGGATAATCAGATATCCATAACAGGCGGTTTATACACCGCAAGCGCAGGATCCGCCTATTTCGAAGTCTGCAATAACTCAGACCAGATCCAAACACTTTACCTCGAGAAACCGTTACAGACAGAAGAGTTCTCTCCACGAACCCACCTATATTTAAACTGCATGTCCGCGGCAACAGATACAGAACGACCGGACGACCAGCAATTAAACATTCAGACGGAACACCTCAACAGCGAGGAGAAGCAACACATACTCAAACTATGCAAGTCATTCAAAAGACTTTTTCACAACGAAAATAACCAACTAACGTTCTCTAACGCAGTCAAAAAATCTATGCCAACAATAGATAATATACCGATTCACACAATATCTTTCCGTTACCCATTTGTACATAAAGACGAAGTTCGAAAGCAAATTTTTAAAATACTCGAACAAAAGAAAAATGACATCATAGGGGAAAAAAAGTGGCGCTTGGTAATCGATTTTCGGAAATTAAATGAGAAGACTGTCTCTGATAGATACCCTATCGCGAACCTTGCAGATATACTAGACAGCTTAGGAAAGACCATGTGTTTCACAACAATAGACTTAGCAAGTGGCTTTAACCAAATTCAAATGAACCCACGCGACGCGAGCAAGACGGCATTCACCGTCGAAAATGGGCATTATGAGTTCACGAGAATGCCCTTAGGTCAAAAGAACGCCTCTGCTACGCTCCAACGCGTTATAGACAACGTTTTAGGTGACTTAGTCGGTAACGTCAATCTCGTCTATCTCGACGATATAATAGTATTCTCAACCTCACTCCAAAAACATATAGCAGATATTAAATCGGTTTTCACAAAACTCCAAAACGCAAATCTAAAAATCCAACCAAGCAATTAGCTTTTTAAGGAAGGAAATCGACTTCCTGGGACATTTCGTAACCCAGGAAAGAGTCAAACCAAACCCACTTAAGATTCAAACCATCAAAGACCTCCTCTGCCCAAAGACAACCAGGGAAATTAAATCATTTTAAGGATTATTAGGGTATTACAGGAAATTTATAAAGAACCTCGCGAAAATAACTAAACCCATAACGAGACAGCTAAAAGGGAAGAAATCTATAATAATAGACAATGAATTTAAACAAGCATTCGAAATGTCGAAAGATCTTCTTTGTAATGATCCCATACTCATATACCCTGATTTCAACAAACCGTTCACGCTGACCACAGACGCAAGTAATTATGCGATAGGCTCTGTGTTGTCACAAGGCCCAGACACTAATGACAGACCCATATCTTTTGCTAGCAGAACACTATCGGACACGGAAATCCGCTATTCTACGATAGAGAAAGAAATGCTAGCCATCATTTGGTCTGTAGGTCATTTCAGACCATACCTCTTCGGGCGTAGATTCCAAATTGTCACAGACAATAAGCCCTTAATCTGGCTAGAAAATCTGAAAGGCCAGAATCCAAATTTAAATATACCAATCGCTTCGCAACCATTAAATCACTTCAATTGCCAAATAATATTCCGTACCGGATCAGCAACTTTAAGACAAGTAGACAAGACATTTATCCATAAAGTAAGACACATAATCTAAGAACCCGTACATACTTTCGACTCCGTTACAAACACCCTTCAAACAATCCTGAAACCGAATAAAACATTCGCAATATTTGCACCAGACGATATTTTCAAAATAATAGAAGAGTCCTATAATAACTATTTCTTTGAAAATGACTTATACAAAATTTTCCGCTGCAATATATGGTTAACCGAAATTACGAATCCTCTTGACCAGGAAAACGAAATTCGTGCGTACCACTTTAACACTAATCATAGGGGGATAGATGAAACATATAACCTTTTAAAAAGGGACATTTCTTTTGCGCATTTAAAAGACATTATCACAGAAATTATAAAAAATTGTGATACCTGCCTAACCCTAAAATACGATAGACACCCCCATAGACCATTGATACAAGTCAAACCGCCCCAGAGGGACCATTGGCAGTCGTACATATAGACATATATTTCATTATCAATACTTGTAACCTCACAATTATCGATAAATTCACAAAGCTAGCGCAAGCTTACCTTCTTAGCAATATGAATTCAATAAAATTCGCCTATGCCCTATTACAATTCATAAATCACCATCGCGCACCACAGAAAATAATTTTCAACCAGGGCGCGGAATTTTCGGGCAGTCTATTCAACGACCCAACTCAATTCCAAATAACAGCTAATACAACATCATTCCAACAATCTACCGGCAATGCTCCTGTCGAGAGACTGCACTCCACCTTAACCGAACTATACAGGATAATCATGAACAAAAGAAAAGAAGCACGCCTGGAACGCGCTCATGTCCAAATACTCTCAGAAGCAATAGCAACATATAACAATGCAATACACTCCAGCACTTCCTATATCCCTTTCGAGCTCTTCTACGGAAGAACCCTCATATTCAACAAAACAATACCATTCGACAATCACCAGGATTACCTTAAGAAATTAAACGAATTAAGAAAAGACATTTACCCAAAAGTACAGGAACATTTAAACGCGACCACAGAAAGAAGGCTGGCTAAATTAAACAAGGACAGAGAGACACCAATCCAAATCGAGCGCAATGATAAAATATTTAGAAATGAAAACCATAGAAACAAGTAAGCACCGAGATTTTCACTACACAAAGTAGATAGAGGCAAAGGCATCACTTTCCTATTAACTAAAGGCCAAAAGTTACACAAACAAAATATTAGGAAAACAGTTAAGAAAACAGTGGAAGAAACATAAGATAGACAAACACTATTCAATAAATATATTATTATCAAACTAAGTAACATAAAAGCCCACATTAACAAGAAACAATCTAAAAAAAAAAAACTGAAAAGGCACAAACATTTTTCTTTAACGAACTTAGGGAAGTCAGAAATAACACTTATTCATTATAAAATAGGATAAGCTACAATATAGACAATGTCTGATTATGTAAACAAAGTAGTATCCATTAGCCAGTAAACTAAACATTATCCCTAAACTGTTACTTCATAAGGAACAAATAATAATATAAGAACAATAATAAGTAAACAAAGTGTAAATTTAGCAAAAGATGTAACGCTTATAAAAACAACACTCATGTTCAACATTAAGATACCCATTTAAAAACAAGTGGATATGGCTACAGTCGAGCGCTCGACAGTAAGATACCCTTCTCCCAATTTTTAAAATCCGTTACAAACGTGCAACCACGCTCATAATTTCAAACAGAAATTTTGCACAAATACTTCTATTACATATAGCTTTCTCGGTCACACTTACACATCGACGCACGTTAAGAGTGACGTCGACGTCGGCGTCAACTACTGAAAGCAGCGGGCAGGCTGCTGCTCGTACAATTGTACTGAAAACGTTGACTTGAATAACTTCTGTGTTATTGGTCCGATCAGATTGTAATTTGGAGAATATGTTTGTATGGCATATAGATTTATACATACCAAAGCAGAACTTTATAGGTTTAATAGTTTGCTTAATAATCACAAATTACCGATTTGCGGGGGCGGTGGGCGTGGCATCAAACATTTAACATAAACTTCATCTGCTTGGGAAATTTAGGAACCTTCATACCAAATTTGGTGTCTCTAGCTTTTTTAATAGCTGAGATCCGTTGTCTCAAACAGACAGACGGACAGACGGACAGACGGACAGACAGACGGACATGGCTCAATCGACTCGGCTAGTGATCCTGAGTAAGAATATATATACTTTATGGGGTCTGCCACGCCTCCTTATGCCTGTTACATACATTTCACAAAGTTAGTATACCCTTTTTTGACCATTTTCAATGGTCGAAGGGTAGAAAAAAAACAAGTCGGTAAGGCTACAGTCGAGCGCGCTCGACAGTAAGATATCCTTCTCCAAATTTTTATCTCCGTTATAAACGTGAAACTAGACTGATAATTTCAAATAGAAATTCTCATCAATTACTTCTCTACACATAGCTTACTCGCTCGCACTCACACAGCGACGAGCGTAAAAGGTAAAGCGACTCGACGCAAAGTCGACGTCGACGTCAAATGCTAATAGCTGCGCGAGTTATAGATGGGTCGTAGCTCCACGTGGACAATTGGTTAAATTATGTTTTAATTCCGAACACAGATAGGTAACAAATGAATATGACTTCTTATTTTATTTGAAAATTACATTTAAGGTGTAAAGTTAATGTTCCGGTTTTAAGTGTGTCACTTCGTACCTTCAAAATGCAAGTGGCAATGCATCGCAAAAACTTCTTTTGCCTAACGCCGAAACTGCGCTAGGCATCGGCTACAACGACTCGCTATCAGGGTCCTTTTCAAGCTACGAATGTAAACTGACCAATCAACGCACAATTTGAAGCTGATGCAACATTATCGTTATGGTGAAATCTATTCCTAGAATGTTCGAGACCATGTATGCTCAAAGTGTGTGTGTAACATGTGTATGAGCTTATTTTATAATTTGTGTTTATTCGTGTATGTGGACTACTGAGTTGTTGTTGTTGTGGCCCTTGATGCCGTTGTCATTCAGCGGAATATGGACGGTTTCAGGGGAGTGGGTAATGTATAGTGGTAACTCCTCCCCCCCAAGATTGAAGAGTGGGCCATAAAGAAGGAATGGCGTGATCGGGTATGACTGGTGATAAGGCCGGAATGAAGATTGTCATTCTTTGTTATTGCAAAGGTATGACTCCCGCGGAGAGAAAAAGCATACACTCAAACAAGCGTATGGTACTTTATGGTGTGTTCCATTCTATCGTGAAGCTCCGATTTGTCTTCCAAAATCCTTGTCGAAATTGGAACCAGTTCTGACAGATTGTTGAGTAAGTTCGGTAGCTCCAGGGTCATGATGGTGACGATGTCTGCATGGTTAGATGTATTGAAGATGGCTTTTTGCATGTCTCTTATATTCATCCTTAAATTACAATGTTTGTGTGTTCTTACTCGCTATAACGTTATACAGTTTGCTGTAACAATAATTTGTATGTTATTAATAGGTACGGAATGAATTAATTTGTTAACTGATAAATGTCTAATGTAAACATAGGTATTTTAACAGAGAAAAAAAAAATTAATCATTATTTGTATTGTGTTTAGGGAAATTAAATTGTAAACGTTTTCTTATTTTGATTTCATGATTTTTTTTTTTATTTTTGTATAAACTAAGGAATCATTTTTTATTTCTTTAGCAATTTGAGTTTTCTGTTTATCGTATCCATGTATGTTTGTTATTATTCAGGTCATATTTGGAATTCTCTACTTGCGTCCTAATTGGGTCTTAATTTTAGATTTATGAATTTTTTGTCTTTTGTTTGTAGTAAAAGTAACGCCCTCATCAGTATTTACAGTCTGTTTTGAAAATCTAGGGGTAAGCTTTTTGCGTCTATTTTTCTTACGAAATACTACGTCTTCTGTTTCTACCTGGATAGCTTCTTTCCTTTCTTGATTTAACTTTCCAATGTTGTGAACCTTGTTGCTTTGCACTAGTTCACATACTTTAGGGTATATTGTCTTTTGGAATTCGTTCAATTTATTTTAGATAGTCATGCTCATCGTCAAATTTAATGGTTTGCTGGAATAAGTGTGTACTTTCCGAAAACAGTTCATAAGGAGTCACTAGGGATTGTGTATCCAAGGGCAAACTTAGAAAATTTATCAATGACACTAACAACATATTTTCCGTTTATCGTATATAAGTCAGTGTATAGTTTATCTAAAGGCATGGTAGGTGTTTCGGTTACTTGGAATTTAATATTTAGAGGGTGGCGGTTATATTTTGGGCGTGGCATCAAACATTTAACATAAACTTCATCTGCTTGGGAAATTTAGGAACATCCATACCAAATTTCGTGTCTCTAGCTTTTTTAATAGCTGAGATCTGTTGTCTCATACAGACGGACATGTCTCAATCGACTCGGCTAGTGATCCTGAGCAAGAATATATATACTTTATGGGGTCTGCCACGCCTCCTTATGCCTGTTACATACATTGCACAAAGTAAGTATACCCTTTTTTGACCATTTTCAATGGTCGAAGGGTATAAAAACTGTTCAAGATGTCGTCGGAGTTTGTGGCATACACCAGCAACACGTCGCCTAATCACCTTACTTCGATCCGGCCATTCCCCTTATGGTCTTCTCTTCTGAATGGGGGGGAGGAGTTAACATGCCCCTCTCCCCGGCCACATGGAAACAACACCGACCCGGCAACAAAACTCAGAGCCGAAGTGTTTCAACGAAGATCGACAACACGAACTCGGCCGAAGAGACATTTTGCTAAAGCATACAACTTTTTGTAATAAAGAGCTTCTTTTCGTTTCATACCCCGAACTATACAATTGTTTTTTTGAAAGCTTTTCCTCCCTCGGCCACAGGATTGTAACTTGCGCTGCTTTAAGCAATTGACAAAACGTCGACGTTGCGTCGTATGATTTTACTCTTTACGCGGGTCGCTGTGTGAGTGCGAGCGAGTAAGCTATATGTAGTGTGGTTACACGTTTGTAACAGATTTAGAAAATTCGGATTTTTCTTAGTCACTGCTTCTTTGGCCATGGATTTTAAAAAAATGGAAGGAGACATTTGTGACCCCATAAACTATAAATATTCTTACTCAGGATCACTAGCCGAGGCAATGTAGCCATGTCTGTATGTTCGTCTGTCTGTCTGTCTGTCCATCTGTCCGTCGGTATGAGACAACAGATCTCTGCTATTAAGAAAGCTAGAGACTCCAAATTTGGCAGAAAGATTCATGTATATCCTAGGCAGTAAACGTCATTTTCAATTCATTTCAATATTGTTAAACGAATGGGTTCTACCCGAGAACAGTTCGAAAGGTGTGAGTTTAGTTGCTGAATGAATAGCATTGTTATAAGTTATTAAAGTTTCCGTTAATATACTATCGTGTTCAATCTTCTGACATTTTCTTCTCTACTATTATCCTATATATTTCTGTTAAGGTTGAGTGTAGTCTTTCTACTGGTGCATTGCTTGATGACTGTTGGAATGATGTCATGTGCAATTTTATTCCGTATTGTTTACAAAAATCTTTGAACAAGTTCGAATTATATTCGGCTCCTTGGTCGCAAACTACGAGTATGTCCTTAATAATAAAGTTTCATCAAAATCGAAGTTTTATAACTTATAACGGTCAACGATCGGCCTAATGAAGATACCTGTTGCAATTTTATGGAAATCTGAGTACTATTACATATAGCTGTGTACAACTGCAAGGGTATAAAACCTTCGGCAAGCCGAAGGTAGCCTTGCTTTCTTGTTTTTATTTAAGCGAGCTTCTGTTTTTGTTCACTGACTGCTGCGATACGAGGGTCGTTTGATAAGTCCGTGACTTTTTGAATAAAATATATTTTTTTCGTCAAAGAAGCGTTTTATTTCTCAACATAATCTCCTTTTAGCTCTATACATTTAGTCCAGCGTTTTTCCAATTTTTTTATTCCTTCCAAATAATAGGTTTTCTCAAGGCCCTCAAAATAGTCGTTTGTTTCTGTGATGACCTCTTCATTTGACCCGAATCTCTTACCGCCGAGCCATTTCTTCATGTTTGGAAACAAAAAATAGTTACAGGGGGCTAAATCTGGAGAATATGCTGGATGGGGTAGCAGTTCGTAGCCCAATTTATGAAATTTTGCCATGCTGACTACACACGTGTGCACCCGTGCATTGTCCTGATGGAACAGCACTTTTTTTCGCCAAATGCGGTCGTTTCTGCTTCAAATCAATATCGAATCTGTCCAAAAGCTCTGAATAATATTCGCCGGTGATCGTTTTACCCTTTTCAAGGTAATCGATGTGAATGATACCTTGTGCATCCCAAAAAACTGTGGCCATGACCTTGTTGGCCGACAGACCCACCTTGGCCTTCTTTGGTGCACGTTCACCCGGAGAAACCCACTGTCTTGATTGTTCTTTGGTCTCTGGTGTGGTGTGGTGGATAACGGTAACGAAACGGCGCAAAAATTCGTTTGGATTGCGGTTGAACATCGCCAAACACTCCTTTGAAATGGTCACACGGTTGCGCTTATGGTCGTGTGTGAGCAATCGCGGCACCCATCGCGCGGAAAGCTTTTTCATGTCCAAATATTCATGTAAAATGTGATGTACCCGTTCAGTTGAGATGCCTACAGCCTCAGCTACCTCACGCACTTTCATTCTCCGATCATCCAATATCATTCCATGGATTTTGTCGACGATTTCTGGCATGACGACCTCTTTTGGGCGACCTGAACGTTCGGCATCACTTGTACTGGTACGACCACAACGGAACTCAGTAAACCATTTCTTAACCATTGAAATTGATGGTGCAGAGTCCCCATAATATTTATCAAGTCTTTCCTTGGTTTCGGTGATGGATTTTTTACGCAAAAAATAATGCTTAATTAGCACACGAAATTCACTTTTTTCCATTTTCGTTAAAATTCACGAGATCGTCTGCTTTCAATGCCTATAAAACGCAAACCAAAAAACGCAGCTTTCTCAAAATTTTACAGTCAGCTGTTAATCGATAACTGCTGACAGGAGCAGTGTTGTATTTAGAGCAGGTGCGCGGCAAATACAAAAAGTCACGGACTTATCAAACGACCCTCGTATGTTGAATCTTATGTCTTTATGTGCAGTTACTGTGCACTTTGCAGAATTATATTTTACCTCAGTCGCGATCACACTTTGCGAAGTGGGCGACAAAAATAGAGGTTTTAAATATAATTAGGTCACACAAGTGCTTATGCGGATACCAATCGAGTCACTTTAATTCTAAAATCTACCGATTCACTTTGTTGCGGCAAATTCGCGTGCACAATCAGAATGAGTACTTGGTCGTACAAGTTACCTTTCCACTTGATTGTCAAAGGATTGCGGATTTACAAGGACTTATTATGCGGTATCCTACCGGCATCGCCAATTAAATATTTAGGTGTTCATCAAAAATAAAAAAAAATATATTTTTAATTTATAATTTCTATTTGATGGAGTTATTGTTACTTATTACACCAGAGTTACTCATAAACTGCCTGACAGATTTATTGTTACGGTTCAGCAAACCTTTAAGTTTTACAGAGCTTTACATATTTGTTTATCAGTAACCTAAGCTTGTTATCATTTGACGGTTGATGTCTTTGTCAGAACTTTTACTGCGAGGCTTTTGAAAAGCGAAGCTTTTCAAAATATCGGTTTGAACTTTTTCTGTGAAGCTTTTTAATAGTGAAGCTTTTCAAAAGATCTGCTTAAGTTTTTCACATGGAGAATGAATATGTCACTATATATTCTTGTTCAGGATTACTAGCCGAGTGGATTGAGCCATGTCAGTCTGTCTGTATGTTTGTTTGAGACAACAGATCTCCAGCTATTAAAAAAGGTAGAGACATCAAATTTGGTATGTTAGTTCCTATGTATCCGGGCAGAACAAGTTTATGTTAAATGTTTGATGCCACGCCCACCGCCCCCGAAAATCGGTAATTTACGATTATTTAACAAAGTATTAAACCTTTAAAGTTCTGCTGTGTTACCTATAAAGCTGAATGCCATATGAACATATCTCACAAATTACAATTTGATCGGATCAATAACACAGGAGCTATTCAAATCAACGTATTCAATATAAATGACGTCGATGTCGACGTTGCGTCGTGTTGCTTTACTCTTTGCGCGCGTCGCTGTGTGAGTGCAAGCGAGTAAGCTATATGTAGTGTGGTTACACGATTGTAACAGATTTAGAAAATTGGGAGAAGGGTATTTTACTGTCGAGCGCTCGACTCTAGCCTTACCCACTTGTTTTTTGTTCATCACTATAAAATTTAGTTTCATTTAACAAATTTAAACAAATAATGTCATTCAATCCAGTACAAGTGTTATTGTTGTACAAGACAATATAACACATTCGAGCTATTGGTCTAAATGTGAAATTTTAGCTTGCGCGGAGCGCAGCGATGGTGATCTACTTGTTCGGATGACGGACTCCTATGCAAACGGCCAGGTTTCCAATCCTCACGGCGAAAAAAGAATTTACCATATTAATTTTTTTATGTTTTGTTGCATTTTATATTTGTTTACATTTATATTTATAAAGCATATACATTTTTGAATTTTTTTCCCTATACTTATATATATATATTTATCTAATCAATTTTATATAAAGTGTTAAATTTTTTGCATGCTGTACTTATGCGTGCATTCATACAATACATGCATGCGAAGTTCACTCCTGCATACATATATGCGATTGAGGCAATACACAAAACGTGAGGCAGGTCAGTGCATTTTTAACGGACGTCTAAATTAAAGAAGAAGCAGTTGACTTTTCTATGGTTTACTTTAAATATATATGTATATACACTGAAAATGTATGGCCTCTTACAGTCACCGCGTGACTGTAGCCTTTCCGTTTTTTTTTTTTTATGATTTTTTAGGCCATGGATTTTAAAAAAATATATGGTCTATTAGGTTTGTCGTAATGTTGGGTAGCACGCATACCGCCCCCTTAAATCAAAAATAACTTGTCTTATGCGAATTTTAAGCAAAGTATTGAAGTCTTAACTTTCTGCTTTGGCATACATCTAGATAAATACCTTTTTAGTATATTCCATAAATTGCATTCCGATCGAATAGTGTTTGTAGCGGCGGCAGTCGGATCTTCCTTCTGTGATGGGGGATCGTTGGTGGAGGCGAAAATGCTGTGAAAATCTAAAAATACCGACGCAAAAACAATTCGAATAAATGGAAACAATGCGGGGCGCGTGGCGTTCACTTCACTTATATTTTTTCAACTGGTCCTCTTTTTACATGATTTCATTTACTTAAGCCTAACTTAACATACTAATGGATAAAAGAGCGCGAGAGCCCTTGGTGACTCTCGCACTGTTTACGCCAATATGCTGCCTACATTCAGGCGGCGAGTTTTGGCGAAAACAAATAGTAAACAAAGAAGTTACGCAAGTTAACGTGTTCTATTGATTTGTGATGCCTTGCCATCAAGCTGCTGCTGTGCGTCTTCGATCTTTCTAGAGCGAAAATGGTTATGTGTGTGTATGAGATCGAAATAGTAACTTAGCCGAACAGTCAGTAGTTGCGGCGATAGTCAAATGTGTTCAGCAGCCGACAATCAAGGGCCATTATCAAGCATAAGTTATGGCGGTTCATTCCTTGAGATAGACAGGCGGCGGATTTATATTTTTTTTTCACTTCTAAGTAGAAGTTCTTTTTTCATCATTATAAAATTTAGTTTCATTTATCATATTTCAACAAATTATCAAATTCAATCCAATAGAACTTTTGTTGTTGTACAAGACAATATGACACATTTGAGCTAATGGTCTAAAATATGAAATTATAGCGTGCGCGGAGCGCAGCGACTGTGGGGTACTTGTTTGAATGACGGACACCTATGCAAACGGCCAGGTTTCGAATCCTCACGTTATGTTTTTATGTTTTGTTGTATGTCGGAGCAGCATATAATTATAAATGTTATTAATAATATTAAATATTATATAAATATTATTATAGTTAAATTGTTATTATTTTAATATTACAAAGCACATTGAATTGATAGAGTTAAGCGAGTTTAAGATAATGCATATGAATTGTTTAGTGTAAGTTTCTCTTATATTTCTATGGTAAGCCGATCGGCTATTGCCGACGGCAAATTTGAGAGTGCGTGGCCAAGCTGTGGTCACCGCTCGAATCAGTATTGAATATTCAGTAAAGCGATCAGCAATTAAAGTTGTACATTGTGAACCAAACCACCGCGTCTTACACTTTTGTTTTTTAATAATTTATTTTAGTTCGCTAAAAACGCTTAGCGAATTTTTCATTGGCGCCCGAGCAGGGACAATTTTAATTGTTGCCTGGCCTTTGCAGTCGTTTAAACGTGCGGGAAAAAGAAAACTTTAAACAAAGTTTATCGTTTTAAATCGAGTGCTAGAAAATTGCTGACCTTCTTCGTCGCCTCCACACCAGTGTTTGCTGCTACTGGACTGGGAATATTGCCGATAGATAATTCAAATCGATCAATGTCTATTGAAACCCTAGACTGCCTTCAGGTATTTAGTGCCACAAATACAGCGTGTGCTATTGGATGATATTGTTGCAAATCGATGCGTAAGCATTTTAAAATTATTGAACAGCTCAATTTCTGGCACATATAATATATAACTAAAATTTGCATGGAAAGTATTCTTGTCTATATGTATGTGTATGTATGTGCATACATTAATAACTGCTATTAATACATAAATCGCCTAACAAGCCGTCAAAATATTCTGCGAACAGCAGACAAAGGTACAAAATTACACATATGTACATAGAATAACATAAAACATACATACATACATATATTGGTTTTTGTATATACTAACAAGTAATATTCGTTTGCTTGATTTTGATAAAACATAAATAAAACAAATAATACGGCAATATTTAATTACATTTTCTATTTAAACATAATATTTCTGGTGGTTAATTTGTTTGTAATTTAGTGTGTTATTGTGCCAACGCAAAAATATCGCGATCTTTACATATTTATATAAATTCGCGAATTTCGAACGTCTGTTAATACATAAAGGTATACGCACATACATATTTGCGTTTGCACATACACACACTTCCGCTGAACTCGGACCGTTCTTTGCTTGCGCTCTCAGTTTTTTTCGTTTTCCATCTCGCTTGCTTTCGGCGGCGATTGCATTTTCCTCCGCTTGCATTTTGTTACCCAGCACCCCGCAGATTTTACAGCTGTCTACAAATGTAGCGTCAACGAACTTTTGATGTGATACTCTTTTCGCTTGTTTCGTTTGTTTGATATATATACATGCCACTTAGAGTGCATGTGTATATATTCTTTCGTTAGCATTGCTTACCCCGCACCCCGCATTTTACATTGATACCTACAAACGTAGTTACAGTAAACGTTTAGCTTGCCTTACTTTGGATCGCTTGGATCACTTTCGTTGTTTGCCCACACAACGCATAGGTTACGTGTGTGTGTGTATTAGGTAAGCTATCTACATAGTCGTCGTCGTTGCTAGGGTAGCTCACAAAGTTGAGATTATTTTCTTTGTTGAGTTATTGATATTTTCTTTTAAAGCAACATTTTGTTTGAGTCTGAAAAGACTAATGAAAAGCCACAAGTCAGCAAAACAGCTGCAAAATTATCGCTATGTTTGCAAAGATATGATAAGATTAGTGCTGACATCTCCCGTATGCAAACAGCAATTAAATCAAAGACCATTTCGTCTGATAACACAGAGTTAGCGTGCCGTTTAGTACATTTAGACGGTTACATCGAAAAAGAAATGGATTTACAGGCTGACTTGGATAATTTAAACCCTCAGAATGATTCTAGAGGGCCGTTAGAAGATTTGTGAGTCATCACAAAGGCAT
Organism: Zaprionus tsacasi; assembly: GCA_018904105.1. Lineage (NCBI taxonomy): Eukaryota > Metazoa > Arthropoda > Insecta > Diptera > Drosophilidae > Zaprionus > Zaprionus tsacasi. The sequence continues at coordinate 175,379 of JAEIFR010000593.1, read as the reverse complement.
TATATATAAATGTATCCAAGCCAACGTAAGACCCGAGCATAGTTGCTCTGTAGTTTCAAGCCAGCGATCCCAACTGCCGAAAATGCGTTTGCCCAGATTTAGTGGCAAACATTCGGAATACAAAAATTTTTTCTTTGTCAAACGTCGAAAAGTTCAACCATTTAGTTTCGTGTTTGTCCGATGAAGCATTGGGGGTAGTTAAGCCGTATCAATTAACAGATTGGAACTATCCAAAGGCCCTCGCTAGTCTCAAGGCAGTATATGACAACAAATATCTTATATTCTTTGATACAATTTCACAATTGTTTGACATACCTAGCATGACAAAACCATCTGCATCGAGTTTAAGATTGATCATAGATACGGTGTCTGCTATCTATTCTTCGTTGTCGTCGTTAGGAAACAACAGAGACATTGCTAATGCAATGATAATTCATGGCAAAGGTAGACCATGGTACCAAATCTCGTTTTGAAGAGCAGCTTGATTATGATACGCTGCCATCCTGGGAAGATTGTGCTAGACAACTGAATAAAAGATATCAGTATTTGTCAACAGAGGAGTCAACTCGTGACAAAACAAAGTCGCGAATTGACGCCAAGAAGCCCCATCAGGGTAAGTCGTCCTTTGCTATTTCTGATGGAGGGCGTCCATCAACGTCTGTGTGTGTTTTTTGCAAGTCAGAAACGCACAATATCTCTTCGTGTCCATCGTTTTCTGCAATTTCAGTTATGCAGCGTTTTGAATATGTCAAAGCACAAAAGTTGTCAAAGCACAAAAGTTGTGCCTAAATTGTTTGGTTGTTGGGCATACAGTCTCTAAGTGTAAGGCGCCAAAGTGTAGAGTTTGTTCAAGGCCTCACCATTCCTTGCTTTACAGGTATACTACTCCTGATCAGACGTGCATTTGAGCCATGTGTCAAATAATGCACAAATTGTTCTCGCCACTGCTTTCGTTAATGTTAAAGACAGATTTGGTCAGTTGCGTTCTGCACGATCCTTGCTTGACAGTGGTTCCCAAATCAATTTGATATCACAGAGTATGGCCCAGATGTTACGGATCAAGCGGGAGCCAACATCTTTAGCTATTTCGATGGTTGGAGGTGCAACAATAGATAGCAAAAGCAAGATATGTGCTTCTATTCAGTCGCGCATAAATTCCCACAAATTTTCGGCTGACTGTTGGGTGCTGAAATCCATTTTAACAACACAGCCAGGACAGTCCATGAGTATTTTAAATTGGAAAATACCCAAAAGTATAAAGCGGGCAGATCCAGAATTTAATAGGCCAGCTAAGGTGAACATTCTTTTGGGAGCAGAATTATTTAATGAATTGGGCAAATAAAACTGGGTTCTGAACTTCCAACAATGCAAAAAACGCTGCTAGGATGGGGTGTTTAGTAGCCCAAACTAATTGTTCTCTCGACTCGTTAGTTAACCGTTTGTTGGAATTGGATCAATGTCCGTTCGAGTCGAAGGCTGGTCGCCAAACAGCTGAACAACAAGCTTTTGAACTGTTCTTCAAGAAAACTGTAAGGTTATCTTCTGGTCGTTTCGAAGTTAATCTCTCTTTCTAGACCGATCCTAAAGTTCTTGGCTTGTCCTTTCAAACTGCTGAAAGGTGTTTTTTGCAACTTGAGCGTAAATTATCGAAGGATGCAGTTCTAAAAAGCATGTACCATGACTTCATAAAAGAATATTTGGATTTTGGACATATTTCCATTCTGAAGGACAGCATTATTATATTCCTCATCAATGCGTTCTTAGGCCTGAAAGTTCCTCCACCAAGCTTCGTGTAGTTTTCGACGCTTCTAGTAAGACGTCAACAGCTGTTTCTCTAAACGAAACACTGATGGTGGGGCCGACAATTCAGAGGGAGCTATATTCAACCCTGATTAACTTCCGGTTGAATAAGTATGCCGTAACTGCTGACATTTCAAAAATGTACAGGCAGATCAATATTATTGAAAAAGACAGAAATTTCCAACTAAATTTGTGGAGAGAAAATACTTCACAAAATATTCAAGCATACCGACTTAATACAGTCACATATGGTACAGCTTCTGCACCCTTTCTGGCAATACGCTGCTTATTTGAGCTGGCCAACATGCACGCCCAAGCACATCCTATTGGATCAGATGTGATTGAAACATGTTTCTATGTTGACGATATGTTGGCAGGTGCAGATAGTGTTAAAGAACTAAACGCTATTTGCAATCAAGTTTAGACAATATTGGAATCAGGAGGTTTTCCACTTGCCAAGTGGGCAACCAACTGTCGTTTAAAACAAAAGCTGGTGACGTAGTGACTCTGAAGCTTGATGAGCAGAGTTCCGTCAAAAATCTTGGGATGCGCTAGGCACCTCAAGAGGATATGTTTAAATATTATTCCACGTGGACAGCTTTGTTTCGGATAGGCCAACGAAACGCAACATATTGTCTGAAGCGTCTCGTTTATTTGACCCTCTTGGGCTGCTATGTCCAATTGTTACCAAGGTCAAAATGTTGTTGCAGGAATTGTGGAGACTTAAAATAGATTGGGATGAAGCCATTCAAATAAGCCTTCACACGACATGGAATAGGTTAACCATAACGTTGCGCGATTTACACAAAATTCACATTCCTCGATACGTATGTCTATACGTATCAAAAGGTTCAAATACATGGCTTTGCTGATGCATCCAGTCATGCGTACGGTTGTTGCATCTACGTGCGAACGTGCAGCAACCGAGACGTTGGCACTACATTGCTCACTGCAAAGTCTAGGGTAGCTCCACTAAACGAGAAGACAATACCCCGATTAGAATTATGCGCAGTACTCTTGTTGGTTAAGCTGTGGCACCAAATTGCGACAACTCTAACCAAATTTAGTATTGAAAGTTTGAATATCTGGTCGGATTCATAAGTTGTGTTATACTGGCTTAAACGCGATTCTTGCACGTTGGGCACATTTGTGGCAAATAGAGTTGCAGAAATTCAGGAGTTGTCGAATGGTATTGTATGGCATCATGTTCCATCAGATGCTAATCCGGCAGATTTAGTATCGAGAGGAACCGATATAATTGAGATTGTTAGCTCGTTATGGTTTGATGGGACAGGTTTCTTGAAGTTTGAGGAAGACCAATGGCCTCAGCTTCACAAGATTGAGATAGCGTCGGAAATCAAAACTTCAGAAGATAAAAAATGTACTGTTGTATGTACATTAGCAAAAGTTGAGCCAAATTGTTTTATAGAACTCATAAATCGTCGCTCCAGCTTTTCTAAAGTAATTCGCATAATGGCTTATGAGCTTCGATTTTGTCACAAGGGGCTGAGGACAGATTCGCTCGTGGTGTCGGCATCAGAAAAAAATATTTCATTTCTTAAACTGATCGCCATAGTCCAACGCACCTCGTTCGAGAGCGAATTCAAATAACTGAAAAAATCAGCAGTTCTAGCACCAATGTTGCAGTCATTGAATCCATTTATTGAAAAATTTGAGAAAAATGGAATACAATTTGAGCTCATTAGAGTAGGAGGACGTTTGTTACACGGACCTCTCTCTTACGACGCTAAGTTTCCGTTTCTAATGACAAAGAGAATTTACTCAACTTTTTGTCAGATATTTACACCGAAGGCACTACCACGCTGGTCCAAAGTTGGGCTTTTGAGGCAGCAAATTTGGGTGTTAAATGCTCGAAGTTTATGCACTGCAGTTGTGCGAAATTGCATACACTGTTTTCGGTATAAACCAAAATTGTTGGGGCAAATAATGGGAAATTTGCCTGCTGATCACCTTCGAGAAGGTCGGCCATTTAGAGTATGTGGAGAAGACTTCTGTGGGCCGTTCTATGTCAGCTATAGGATAAGGGGTAGACCACCTGTAAAAATTTATGTTGACGTTTTTGTTTGTTTTGCCTCAAAAGCAGTCCATTTAGAACTTGTAACCGACTTGTCAACTGATGCTTTTTTGAATATCTTTAAAAGATTGATTGGGAGACGCGGACTACCGGAGACGATGGTCAGCGACAACGCGACGAACTTCTTTGGAGCGGGCAACGTGCTGAAGAAGCGGCAAACGGCGTTCAACGGCAGCAAGGATGCTCTGACGGACTACGCAGCGGAGAGAGGGGTACAGTGGAAATTTACAACCCACCCCCCCCCACCCACCTGTGCCGCGGACTTCGGAGAACTTTGGGAAGCCGTGGTGAATTTTGCCAAACACAGGCTTCTGAGAGGAGCGAGCAACGCCAACCTAACACAGGACGAGCTGAGCACGCACCTGGTGGACGTCGAGGCGCTGCTCTACTCCAGGCCGCTGCTTGTCCACAGCAGCGATCCAAGGATGGAGCGGTACTGACGCCAGGCCACCTGCCTATTCGACAGCCTTTGTTAGCGCTGCCGTCAGAGTGCGAGCCAGACGAGACCAGAAAGAAGCCTGGACCCGGATATTTGAAGCGGTGGCAACAATTGTCGGTGCTCAAACGGCACTTTTGGCACAGGTGGTCCAAGGACTACCTTCACAGTCTCCAGCAGCGAGCGCAATGGGCCAAAGGCGAGGCCAACCTCGAGGAAGGGGCGATCATGCTAGTGCACGACGACAACACACCCCCTCAGCAATGGATAACAGGGCGCGTAACATGCAAAATTCAAGGGGAGGACGGCAAGGTCCGAGTGGCAGAGCTAAAGACGGCAACAGGCACTACTAAGCGCCCAGTACATAAACTTGCTCGACTGCCATTGGTAGAAGACCGGAGCTCGTCAACGGGGCCGGAATGTCGGAGCAGCATATTATTATAAATATTATTATTAATATTAAATATTATATAAATATTATTATAGTTAAATTGTTATTATTATAATATTACAAAGCACATTGAATTGATAGAGTTAAGCAAGTTTTTTTTTTTTTTTTTTTGTATTACGCATACGGAGGGAAAATAAAATCTTCGAAAGATACCACCCACCGTCCGTAGATGGTATGCACGATTCATAACCCCCCAATTGGGGTTATGCCTAGGTACTAACCCCCGTATGCTCTCCAGTCCATTTCACGCTCACCGGGACTGCCAGTCAAGGTATTACTTCGGTGAGCAGGATGCGATGCCAGATGGCACTCCCTCTTCTCTTGCAGCGTAGTGTTCCTTTCCTAGCTAGTTAGTCGCCTTTTACGACAAGCCGAGTCCGCTGAAGTAGTATTCTTACCCCGCCACCACACGGGGGTGCTTCTCATCTCTCGCTTCTGTTGCACATCTCGTTATGACGGACAGGCTTCATCATCGTAATAATGATTCCATGTGCCCTCTCCCAAACACCTTTGTCTGTCATCATAGCGGCAATCAAAACTCTCGGGCAGAGCGGAGCTTCTAAGAACGACTCCAGTATCTTCCTCTCCGAAGTGAACCTAGAGCAGTGCATGAGGACGTGCTCCGCTGATTCTACAGCATCCGAGCAGAAGAGGCACCAGTCCGTGTCCACATGGTGAAACCTGTAGAGGTACCCTCTAAAGCAGAGGTGGTTGGACAGGAATTGAGTCAAGTGATGAACCACTTTATGCTCACATCCCGCCCATTCTAAGCCCCAAGTCAGGAATGAGCTGATAGGTCCATCTCCCTTGTTGTGACCTCTGCCACCTAGCCTGCCACGCTCTTTAAAGCCACTCATCGATTTCAGTCCGGCTAACACCTTCTCGGGAAAGGTATTGCGCTTCGATCACCAAGTCGACCGGCGGGATGCCCGCAAGAACATGCGCTGCTACGTCGGATATAGTCCTAAACCCTCTGATGAGTCTAAGAGCCATGGTCCTTGATATTGCACGCGCGTTATTTAGGTAAGTCGCTTTCTTGTTGACATCCCTCCAGATAGGGGCAGCGTATATGAGGGTCGATTTCGTGACCGATGCAAGCAGCCTCCTAGCTGGCATATTGGGTCCTCCCACGTTGGGCATTAGCCTTGCCAGCGCTGCAGCTGCCATCGCGGCTTTCCTGCTGGCGTATATCGCATGCTCCTTGAACGACAGCCTATAGTCAAGTAGGACTCCCAGGTACTTAAGAGTTCTGGCTGAGGTTATTTGGACGTCTTTTACTATGATCTGCATTCTCTCGACAGCTTTCCTGCTACTCAGCAAGAGTACTTCGGTCTTGTGCGCAGCGATTCGTAGACCAACCTTCTCAAGCCAGTCGATTACTGATTTAATCGCCGCATTGCTCGTGACCTGGAGCTCTGGTATGGTTTTGGCAACAGCTGTGACAGCCACGTCGTCGGCGAAGCATTGTAACTCCACACCTCTAATGCTTTTCCACCGCTTGGGATAGACTCCGTTCAGAAGACACTGTTGGAAGGTGTCGCTGAAGATTTCCGGTTTTGCAATGGCAGCTGCTTTGACTATAACTCCTGGGATTCCATCGAGACCAGGGGCTTTGTTGTCTTTAATCTTTTTGGCAGCTTCGATGACCTCGTGTGATGTAACACATGGGAAGTCAGGGTCCGGGGTTTCTTGCGCAGGTTGCCATAATGTGGCCTGCGTCGGAAACAGTTCCGCCACAATGTTGGCCAATACGACCGGATCCTGTGGAGTTCCTCCACCAGCGGCTTTCAGCTTTTTAGGCCATGGATTTTAAAAAAATACATGGTCTATTAGGTTTGTCAGAATGTGCGTAACAGGCAGAAGGAGACGTCTGCGACCCCATAAAGTATAAATATTCTTACTCAGGTTCAACGGTTCTCAGCTATTAAGAAAGCTAGAGACTCCAAATTTGGCAGAAAGATTCATGTATATCCTAGGCAGTAAACGTCATTTTCAAATTTTGGTTACCACGCCCACCGCCCCCGTAAATAAAAAAAATAGTTTTCTTATGCGATTATTAAGCAAAGTATTGAAGTCTTAACTTTCAGCTTTGGCATACATCTAGATAAATACGTTGTGAACTTATCCTTTAAATTGCAACCCGATCGGATAATAAACATAGAAGTTAAGCAAGTTAACGTGTTCTATTGATTTGTGATGCCTTGCCTGCAAGCTGCTGCCAGCCATGTGCGTTTTCGATCTTTATGGTTATGATTATGTGTGTGTATGAGATCAAAATAGTAACTTAGCCGAACAGTTAGTAGTTGCGGCGATAGTCAAATGTGTTGAGCAACCGACCATGAAGCAAAAAGACGTGGGAGTTTCAATCCTTGAGAAAGGCAGGCGGCGGCTGTATAATTTTGTTTTTTCACTTCTATTTAGAAGTTTTTTTTTTTCATCATAAAATTAAGTTTCATATGTACCATATATATGTGATAATTTCAACAAATTATGTCATTTAATCCAGTAGAAGTGTTATTGTTGTACAAGATGACACATTTGAGCTTACGGTCCAAGTATGCAATTTTAGCGTGCGCGGAGTGCAGCGACGATGGTCTAGTTGTTCGGATGACGGACTCCTATGCAAACGGCCAGGGTTCGAATCCCTACGGCCACGGCGAAAAAAAATATAAATATTTTAATTTTTTTTATGTTTTGTTGTATTTTATATTTTTTTACATTTATATTTATAAAGCATATACATTTTTGAATTATTTCCCAATTATTAATATTTATCTAATCAATTTTATATTAAGTGTTACATTTTGCCTTTTAAGATGTTTTGCATGCTGTACTTATGCGTGCATGCATGCAAAGCTCACACAAGCGTGAGGCAGGTCAGTGCATTCTTAACGGACGTCTAAATTAAAGAAGAAGCAGTTGACGCTGGTGTGTGTGTGTGTAACGAATATTGGCACGCGCCAAAAATGCACATATCTCTCTCTCGTTCTATCTTAATCTATCGACTCTTGTCTATTCTGCTTGTTTATCATATTTCAACAAAATATCTCATTCAATCCAGTGGAAGTGTAATTGTTGTACAAGACAACATGACTCATTTGATGCAATTTATGCAATTTTAGAGTATGCGATGCACAGCGACGGTGGTCTAGTTGTACGGATGACGGACTCCTATGCAATCGGCCAGGGTTCGAATCCTCACGGCAAAAAAAAAAAATTACCCATTTTAAGTTTTTTATGTTTTGTTGTTTTTTATATTTGTTTACATTTATATTTATATAGCATATACATTTTTGAATTATTTAACGTTTATTAATCTAATCTAATCAATTTTATATGAGATGTTAAATTTTGCCTTTTAAGATGTTTTGCATGCTGTACTTATGTGTGCAAGCATACAATACATGCATGCGAAGCTCACACATGCATACATATGTATGTATATGCGTGTGAGGCAATACACAAAACGTGAGGCAGGTCAGTGCATTTTTAACGGACGTCTAAGTTAAAGAAGAATCAGTTGACACTGGTGTGTGTGTGCGTAACGAATCTTAGCGCGCGCCAAAAATGCACATATCTCTCTCTCGTTCTAACGTATGCAATCGACTATTGTCTATTCTGCTTGCTTTGACCCTTTACTACTTTTTTATGATTTACTTTAAATATATATGTTCACTGAATATCCATGGCCTCTTACAGTCACCGCGTGACTGTAGCTTTTCCAGCTTGGTCAAAATGGTTACACTGCTTTTGTCGAATTCAATCGACATTACTGCCTCTTGGACACGCTTTACGGACATCAAATTACCAACAGCTTCCTTACAAAATAGTACATCCTCCAGTGTAATCTCATGGTCATTTCGTAGCCGGACAATACCACGCCACTGCAATCTTAAGTGGAGGCATCAACTCCACACTGTCGGTATATAGCGACTTATCATTTATAAGATGGTCACCAGCACCAGAATCAAGGATAAACCCGCAGTTATTCCTCACTGAGAGGTTATTCACTTCTTTTACCATGAACGCAATGCCGTGTGATGTTGCAGCTTGAGCTTGTTTTTCATGTTCTTTATTTTAATCATTTAATATTCTTTTATTATAAAAGCAGTCTCTTTTAATGTGGCCTTCTCTGCCACAATGGTGACATTTGACTCTATTCTTGGAATTTCCCTTGAATGGTTTCTTTTGCTTAGTTCCCCGATATTTAGACAAATTATTTTAATAAGTGTTATTTTATTCGCGTTCATAACTTTCTTGCTTGTATCGTTGTGCTCATTTTTAATCTTAATTTTCTGATCTAGCAATCTACAGGGGATTCGAACCGTGGATCTCAAAAAGCTTGTAATATGCACAGTTTGCTGCAACTATAACCACTCCGCTATTAGCACATTATTTTTTGGACCGGCAAAGTTGAAGACCATTCAGCTTGTCGTACAGTACAGGACAAAATCTAATACCAACACTCACTCACTTCCCATAAAATTCTTTTTAATCAAATGCATTTAATACTAAACTTAAAATATTCTAAATACTTGAAAAAAAAAAACAGATTTCAGAAAACTCGGACCAGACCGAGTGGGATTCGAACCCGTACCCTTGCGCTTCACAGACAACGACCACATCCACTCAGCCACTACACCTTTTTTTGTATCTACTATAAAATTGCAATAATGATTAGTGCAAATAACTTTAGTACATATAATTGAAAAAAAAAAGTGCTTGCCGCCAGAGTTGAACCTGCATATTTTGCATAAATAACATAATAAAACAGACAAAACACGTGGTCACCTTGCACTACTATTTCTTTAATATCTTCCATGTTTATAGTCCAATCTTACTGATTTTAACGAAACGTCCGCAATATGGTATTTATAATGTATATAAAAATTGTTGCTGTAGAGCTAATATTGCAGCTGTAGTCAATTCTTTTCAATTTATAGGGGCGGGTGGAGGCGTGGCAAAAGTCTAAAATAAACTTGATAAGCGTGCTGTAATAACACATATTGTCACAAAATTTGGTAGCTCTAGCTCTTATAATAGCTGAGATCTAGGTGTTCACACTGACGGACAGACAGACAGACGGACAGACGGACGGTCGGACAGACGGACATGGCTTTATCGACTCGGCTGTTGATACTGATTAAGAATATATATACTTTATGGGGTCGGAGATGTCTCCTTCTGCCTGTTACATACATTTTCGGTTTGAACAACGTTATAATACCCTTCTACTCTATGAGTAGCGGGTATTAAAACGAGTCGCTTAGGTACTCTTTAATTGTAGTTATTGCACAACGCTCTGCCTTTTTCCAAGGATCATCTACCTCGTCGGGCATTAAACTGCCAACTACCTTAAGCACATATAGTTCAGCTAAAAGAGCCCCGATTATAAATTTCCAAATCGCGTACTTCTAATCGTACGGCTTAATATTACGTTAAGCTTTTTCCATTTTACCACTCATACATACACAGCAATATATATATATAAAACAGGTGGAAGTGCTACAGTCGAACGCCCGACAATTTTAAAATCCGTTACAAACGTGTAACCACACTCATAATTTCAAACAGAAATTTTGCGCAAATAATTCTACTACATATAGCTATCTCGCTCACACTTACACAGCGACACACGTTAAGAGTGACGTCGACGTCGACGTCAATTGCTCAAAGCAGCGCGCAGGCTGCTGCTCGTACAATTGTATTGAAAACGTTGACTAGACTAACTCCTGTGTTATTGGTCCGATCGGATTGTAATTTGGAGAATATGTTCATATGACATATAGCATTATACATACCAAATAAATTGAATACTTTGCTTAATAATCACAAATTACCGATTTGCGGGGGCGGTGGGCGTGGCATCAAACATTTGAAATAAAATTCATCTGCTTGGGAAATATGGGAACCTCCATGCCAAATTTGGTGTCTCTAGCTCTTTTAATAGCTAAGATCCGTTGTCTCAAACAGACAGACGGACAGCAGGACAGACGGACAGACGGACAGACAGACGGACATGGCTCAATCGACTCGGCTAGTGATCCTGAGCAAGAATATATATACTTTATGGGGTCTGCCACGCCTCCTTATGCCTGTTACATACATTGCACAAAGTTAGTATACCCTTTTTTGACCATTTTCAATGGTCGAAGGGTATAAAAATAAAAATAAGAACAGAAGAAAAAACAAAAAAAATGTATGCCCCTCATCAGGGGATTCGAACCGTGGATATCAAAAAGCTTGTAATATGCACAGTTTGCTGCAACTATAACCACTTTGCTATTAGCACATTATTTTTTGGACCGGCAAAGTTGAAGACCATTCAGCTTGTCGTACAGTACAGGACAAAATCTAATACCAACACTCAGTCACTTCCCATAAAATTCTTTTTAATCAAATGCATTTAATACTAAACTTAAAATATTCAAAATACTTGAATCGAACCGTGGATCTCAAAAAGCTTGTAATACGCACAGTTTGCTGCAACTATAACCACTCCGCTATTAGCACATTATTTTTTGGACCGGCAAAGTTGAAGACCATTCAGCTTGTCGTACAGTACAGGACAAAATCTAATACCAACACTTACTCACTTCCCATAAAATTCTTTTTAATCAAATGCATTTAATACTAAACTTAAAATAATTCAATTCTTTTCAATTTATAGGGGCGGGTGGAGGCGTGGCAAAAGTCTAAAATAAACTTGATAAGCGTGCTGTAATAACACATATTGTCACAAAATTTGGTAGCTCTAGCTCTTATAATAGCTGAGATCTAGGTGTTCACACTGACGGACAGACAGACAGACGGACAGACGGACGGACGGACAGACGGACATGGCTTTATCGACTCGGCTGTTGATTCTGATTAAGAATATATATACTTTATGGGGTCGGAGATGTCTCCTTCTGCCTGTTACATACATTTTCGGTTTGAACAAAGTTATAATACCCTTCTACTCTATGAGTAGCGGGTATTAAAACGAGTCGCTTAGGTACTCTTTTATTGTACTTTTTGCACAACGCTCTGCCTTTTTCCAGGGATCATCTACCTCGTCGGGCATTAAACTGCCAACTACCTTAAGCACATATAGTTCAGCTAAAAGAGCCCCGATTATAAATTTCCAAATCGCGTACTTCTAATCGTACGGCTTAATATTACGTTAAGCTTTTTCCATTTTACCACTCATACATACACAGCAATATATATATACAAAACAAGTGGAAGTGCTACAGTCGAACGCCCGACAATTTTAAAATCCGTTACAATCGTGTATTATTATTATTATTATATAAGAGGGAGTCTCCCAGCGGAGAAGGCGCGAGGCACTGCGACCAATAAGTTATTTTGTGCACATAATGCTCTCCATGTCATGACAAAAGCTGTTCTGTTTCCCTAATGAAGCATAACAGATCTTTCGTCGAGGAACGGACAATCTGCTCTGGAGTTGCGATTTCCGCGTGCAGATGTTTCCTCCTTGTCCATACCAAGGCCGGACAGTCACATAGAATGTGCTTGGTACTTTCATCGTCCTCTTTGCAGAGCCTGCACTCCGCGTCCGAGGACAAACGCATTTTATTGAGGTGATAGTTCACCAAGTGATGGCCACTTAAGTAACCAACAAGGAGATAGAGGTCTCTCCTTGAGAGTTGCTTGGTCCTCCGATCAACTTTGGGATTGGTAAGCTCTTTAGCCTGCCGCATCCCAGGTTGGAAGAACCAGTAGCGTTCAGTTAATCTTCCAGCCCAGGATTTCACAAGGGAGGAGATAGTAGACCACCCCACGCCACAGAAGGGTTCGGGGCCGATCAAGGTGGATGATGACCCAGCCCTCGCTAGTCCCTCTAGTCCCCTTCTCAAGGATAAGACGGCAGCAGAACTCAATGGCGTGAGCCTCTGATTGGAAAACTGTGGGCCAGTTGCCCATAGCGATCGAGGTCCTGGAGTTGGGACCATGTATCCCAGCTCCAACCCCCTGTTCAGTCTTTGACCCGTCGGTATACCAATGTATACTATTAGGGTCTCTGATGGGGTTGCCAGCATCCCAAACCCTGCGGTCCGGGATGAGGGTTCTAAATTTTGCACCAAAGAAGAGTTCCTTGGTCATAGAATCTGATCTAGTGCAGATCTCTAAGCCAGGAATATCTTTGAGTAGGCTAGCATGTCCAGATTCGGTAGCTAGAAGCCCAGATTGGAGCTTGATTCTAAGAAGGCTCATAGCAGCAACTTCTTTTATACGGATATGCAGCGGAGTCAGATTCAAAATCGATTCCATTGCTGCAGTGGGACAGGTGCGGAGTGCACCCGTCAAGGAAAGGCAGAGCAGCCTATGCAGTTTCGTGCATTTATTGATGGCAGTGACCTGCGTAACCTTTGGCCACCACACAATAGCAGCGTAGGTTACGATCGGTCTTACCATCATCTCAAAAAGCCACCTAATGGTGCAGGATTTGAGACCCCATATTCTACCGAAAAGCCTTCTACATGCCCACATGGCATGAGTGGCCTTTGATAGAGTGTTATGCAGGTGGGAGTTCCAGTTTAGTCGCTTATCCAGGGTTACCCCTAGATATTTGACTTCGTTGGAAAGTTCCACAGGAGAGCCGCCAATATGTAATTGACCAATGTCAATAGAATATCGCTTAGTGAAGGGAACAATGATTGCCTTCTGAGGATTGATGCTAAGACCTACATCAACGCACCATCTACTGACCGTGTTCAGAGCTGATTGCATCAGAGCTGATTGCATCAGCTCTGTCACGGTGTTGGCATAGTTCCCGTTCACTACGAGAGCCAGGTCGTCGGCATAGCCAATCGCTTCCACGCCCTGTTCTGCGAGTATGATAAGTAGTTCGTCAACTACTAGGGACCAGAGCAAGGGGGATAAAACCCCTCCCTGGGGACACCCTTTTACCGCACTAATAAGGGCGGTCGTCGTGTCCAGGGTCGAGGAGATAATCCGGTGTTTGAGCATGGCGTCAATCCACCGGACTATGGGACGGGCAATGTTCCTGCGCTCAAGCGCAGTAGAGATAGACCCGTAGCCGGTATTATCGAAAGCACCCTCTATATCAAGAAAAGAGCACAGAGCAATGTTCTTTGATACGAAGGCCCTTTCGATCTTACTCACTAAATTGTGGAGAGCGACCTCTGTCGATCTACCGGCTATATACGCGAACTGCGTGGGGTGCAGAGGGTTGTTTCCCTGCAGAGAGCACCGAATGTGCAAGTCTAGGAGCCTTTCCGCAGTCTTGAGCAGAAAGGAGGTAAGGCTGATCGGCCGGTAGGACTTAGGCTGGTCAAGAGGACGATTCCCCTGTTTGGGGATGAATACCACATTGACTCTCCTCCAAGAGTTGGGTATGTATCCCCAAGTGAGACTGGCTCTAAGAAGGCCGACCAGTGGATCGAGGATATGATCCAGACTATTTTGAAGAAGGGCTGGAAAGATTTGATCACCCCCTGGGGCTTTGAAGGGGGCGAAGGAATCAACAGCCCATTTGACCTTTTCAGGATCGAAGATGGTACCAGATAAGCTGGTACCGCGTGAGTCAGGTGACCAGGTGGCGTCAACGTGACTGGAGAGATCTGGGTTGGCCACGGAACCTGGGAAGTGAACTTGTAGTAAAAGTTCAAGTGCTTCCCTACGATCTTGAATGAAAGATCCATCTGCTCTTTTTAGAAGCCCTATACCATTAGACGATCCTTTGGCTAATACTTTGTGGAGTCTCGCTGTCTCTGGCAGAGATTCTATGCTACCACAGTAGCTGCGCCACGTATCGCGTTTGGAGCGTCTAATGTTCTTATTATAGTTTGTGAGAGCGTCCCTATAGACGTCCCAACTTATACGGCTAGATCTGGCCTTGTTGAAAAGGCTTCTAACCTTCCTTCTTTGGGCAGCCAACTCTTCGTTCCACCAAGGAACTTTACGGTTGACCATTAGTGTCTTCCGAACTGAGCTGGCTTCGAAGGACGTAATAAGCACATCTTGAAGCAGGTTGGCAGCAAGCTCTATCTCACTGACAGAGTTAGGATTGCTGATCAACATGTCTGCTTTCAAAGCCACAGAGGCTTTGAAGAGTTCCCAGTTTGTCTTTTTAGGACAGAAGGAGTTCTGGCGGATCTCGACTTGGCCAGGGAGGTCGAACCTGATGTGCTGATGGTCCGACAAAGTAGCTTCGTCTGTGACCCGCCAGTTTATGAGCGAACTCGCAATTGAGCTGCTTATTAGGGTGAGATCTAATACCTCTTCCCTAATGGAATTAATAAACGTCGGTTTACACCCGACGTTCGCTATATCTAAATGACAACACAATAGATAATCAAGGAGAGACTCACCACGTTTGTTGACGTCGCTGCTCCCCCAGATTGTGTGATGGGCGTTGGCATCACAGCCAATCACAAGCGGCTTGTTGTGAAGGCGGCAGAATTCCACAAGCCGCTTAAACTCTGCGGGGGGTACTTCGTCCACATCGCCCGGGAAGTAAGCAGAGGCGATCACCACTTCCCGGACGCCATCAGCAGTGGCTACCTCTATAGCCGTTGCCACCAGGTCTCTGTGAATGAAGTTGGTTAAAGGAAAGTGTCTCACACTGTTATTGTTCAGTATAGCAGTGCGAGGGGCACCTCCCATACGGTCATATAGTAACTTACATGATCCGCATGATAGTCCACGGACGAGGCCACCTATTAACCATGGCTCTTGGACGAGAGCCAGGTCAATCTCATCTTTACAGACGATCCTGCACAGGGTGGCTGACGCTCCTCTGGCGTGGTGCAGGTTCGCCTGGAGCACTTTAATTGCGCTCCGCATCCTCCTTCAGCGCCTTAGAGACAAGGCCACATGCCTTGCCCCCCCGAGAGTCGTTGCCTCGGATGCCCTTCGGCAGTCTGGCTGCGCTGCTAGGGAGAGGTCGCCTAGCGATCCCAGTCGCAGGAGGTGCCCTTGCGAGTTGTTTGCGCCCAGCGCTGACTGAGGGTCTGGCAGGGGCCAGGAGGCACCCGCTGCCAGCCATCGGCCTGGTGCGGCCCGTTGAGGGGTTGGGGGCGGAGACCACAACGGTCGGGGGTTTGGGAATGGGGGCTTTCACCGCCACTGCGGCCGCAGCACTGGTGGACGGTACCGGGGCGGCAGCCACTGCTGCCGCATAGGTAGGGTCCAGAGGGGCGCTGGAAGGGGGTGAAATGGTTGGAGAGGGGGATGGCGGACGGGCCGGGGAGGAAGAGGCTCTGGGGACGGAGTTCTTCAGGAGAAGTTTGATTCGTCCAAAGACGAATTTCACCTTCCCGTTGCACTCCGTCAGAGCCTTATACGACTCCTCGTCGACCAACATCGCGAGGTGGGTCGTAGTGCCAGTGAGGGTATGCTGGACCACCCGCCACTGCTTGGTCGAGAACAGATCCTCGTTTCGTATGCCAAGATATCGCAAGATATCGGCGGGTGTGAGTCCAGCACTACTGGGGAAGTAGCCTCTAATGAGGTGAGCTTTGGGGAACTCGGACTCCTCCAGTAGTTTGATGTTAAGGGAGCTGATGGACTTGATGTGTCCAACGGCTCCCCTGACCCAATCGGCAGTGCGGCTATCCTCGCACACCAGGAGCAGCTATTCATTCCGAGGTATGCAACCGTCGAAACCTGGACTGGCACCCGATGTGGGATGGAGAAGCAGAGCCTGGGCAATGCTAGCTTTCACCGTGGCCACTTGCTCCGGTGAAAGCGGGTTTTTGGAATAAGTCGAAGTGAAGCCCAATTTCACGCTGCTCGACACCTGGCTGAGAGGTGGCTTTGTGGACATGCATGAGTCTTTTTGGGCTTCTTTGAGGACCCTTGCGGTTCGAGGACGGTATCGTCAGCGCGCGTCCGTTTGGCCTTGGTTTCAACAGGGGGGCGCGGTGGCGATAACTAGAGCTTCTGCTCTGCTCGAACCCTTAGCGAGTGCAGCTTTAAAAAGCCTCTTCTCACGGGTCTTCAGTTTAACAAAGGCGTTCTCAGAGTCCAGTCGCAGCTTCTGTATCTGAGAGCCTGCTTCCGTGAGACCTGACCTCTGCGAGGCCACGGAAGCGTCGTCAGCGAGACTGATCAGGTCAGCGTCAGCTTCAGCGTCGGAGGACATCACCTCGACGAGCTGCTGCCGGCCTGAGCAGCTATTGGACGAGCAGTCAGCACTTGCGAACTCATCGTCCGAGGGAGTCCGTGGCCTGTCCGGGTCCCCTAAAGTACCAGGGCCAAGACCCGTGGTATTGGGGGTGGAAGCCAGCAGCCCACTGGCTGCAGTGCTGTTGTTGGGGTCGGCCGTTAAGGCCTCGCCCTGGGTTGATGCTGTTGAAGTCGCATCCGACTTATCTTTTATAAAATTAGATTCCATTCTTTTGGACCCACGAGTAGGCGGGAAGGGAAGGTCACCCACGGCATAGCCCGCGTGCCGTGGGAAGTCTAGATGAAACTGGAGGGCGACAGGTATCCAGAGTCCGCATACTAACCACCGGGCTACCCCCCGGCCATGCATCCCTTGGCGTATGCTGTTCCGCCTTGGATTGGGGTGATTTATAGAATCACAATCTTCGCCCGACTACAATTAGTCAGCACCCCTAGCAGAGACATGACCGTGCTAGGGGCCTGCTTCCAGCCGCCCTCACGTGGAGAGTATAGCCGCACTTCCGACAGTGGAAGCAAGGACGGCACGTACCTCAGCCAAAGCTAGGGTTCCATGTGTTTCCCCTTACTGTCTCTGACGGCTGACGGCCTACAAACGTGTAACCACAGTCATAATTTCAAACAGAAATTTTGCGCAAATAATTCTACTACATATAGCTATCTCGCTCACACTTACACAGCGACGCACGTTAAGAGTGACGTCGACGTCGACGTCAATTGCTCAAAGCAGCGCGCAGGCTGCTGCTCGTACATTTGTATTGAAAACGTTGACTAGACTAACTCCTGTGTTATTGGTCTGATCGGATTGTAATTTGGAGAATATGTTCATATGACATATAGCATTATACATACCAAAGCAGAACTAAATTGAATACTTTGCTTAATAATCACAAATTACCGATTTGCGGGGGCGGTGGGCGTGGCATAAAACATTTGAAATAAACTTCATCTGCTTGGAAAATATGGGAACCTCCATGCCAAATTTGGTGTCTCTAGCTCTTTTAATACGAGGGTCGTTTGATAAGTCCGTGACTTTTTGAATAAAATATATTTTTTTCGTCAAAGAAGCGTTTTATTTCTCAACATAATCTCCTTTTAGCTCTATACATTTAGTCCAGCGTTTTTCCAATTTTTTTATTCCTTCCAAATAATAGGTTTTCTCAAGGCCCTCAAAATAGTCGTTTGTTTCTGTGATGACCTCTTCATTTGACCCGAATCTCTTACCGCCGAGCCATTTCTTCATGTTTGGAAACAAAAAATAGTCACAGGGGGCTAAATCTGGAGAATATGCTGGATGGGGTAGCAGTTCGTAGCCCAATTTATGAAATTTTGCCATGCTGACTACACACGTGTGCACCCGTGCATTGTCCTGATGGAACAGCACTTTTTTTCGCCAAATGCGGTCGTTTCTGCTTCAAATCAATATCGAATCTGTCCAAAAGCTCTGAATAATATTCGCCGGTGATCGTTTTACCCTTTTCAAGGTAATCGATGTGAATGATACCTTGTGCATCCCAAAAAACTGTGGCCATGACCTTGTTGGCCGACAGACCCACCTTGGCCTTCTTTGGTGCACGTTCACCCGGAGAAACCCACTGTCTTGATTGTTCTTTGGTCTCTGGTGTGGTGTGGTGGATCCATGTTTCGTCTACGGTAACGAAACGGCGCAAAAATTCGTTTGGATTGCGGTTGAACATCGCCAAACACTCCTTTGAAATGGTCACACGGTTGCGCTTATGGTCGTGTGTGAGCAATCGCGGCACCCATCGCGCGGAAAGCTTTTTCATGTCCAAATATTCATGTAAAATGTGATGTACCCGTTCAGTTGAGATGCCTACAGCCTCAGCTACCTCACGCACTTTCATTCTCCGATCATCCAATATCATTCCATGGATTTTGTCGACGATTTCTGGCATGACGACCTCTTTTGGGCGACCTGAACGTTCGGCATCACTTGTACTGGTACGACCACAACGGAACTCAGTAAACCATTTCTTAACCATTGAAATTGATGGTGCAGAGTCCCCATAATATTTATCTAGTTTTTTTTTTTTTTTTTTTTTTTTTTATTTTTTATTAAAATAAAAATATTTTTATATAATTTATTTTTTTCTTTTTTTTTTATTTTTTAAAATATTTTTTTTTTTTTATATATAAAAAAAAAAAACAAAAAAAAAAACTAAAATTTTTAAAAATTTTTTTATTTTTATTAAATTAATTATTGTGAGGTGGATTTAGTTTTTTTTTGGGGGGAGGAGCAAAAAAAAAAAAAAAATTACTAAATAAACTAACTAGTTAATTAAGTTTGTTTTTTTTAAACAAAAGGAGGGGAGGGGAAGAGAGAAGAAGAGAAAGAAGAAGGAAAAAAGGAGGGAAATGGGTCAAATTGGCTAGTTATTTTTTTTTTAAAAAAAAAAAAAATTTTTTTGGGGTGGTTCGCCCCCTTATGCCTGTTACATACATTGCACAAAGTTAGTATACTGTAGTGTATCTACCCTCAATATGTAGAGTAGAGTTAATATGTAAGTAAAGTATATACATTGTGACACTTTGTCGCATAAATTATAATAAACACAAATAATATCAAAAGACCACCAACACCTACATGAACACTCCAGCTCTTGAAATACGATCTAACGCTTATACATAAGCCGATCGCGGAGCGTGAGAACGCTGAGCATGCACTTAGCAGCTCAAGTGGTCAAGCCATACATAACATATGTATGCCCTCTGCATACACATGTATATGTATATAATATAACAAACACATAGTCTTAAGCACACCATGTACGGGTAGCTGTACCCAAGAACAGCAATATGGATTCATTCAAATAAAACGATTCAAACGGAACAGACGCTCTGAGCTATTCAATATACTATTAATAACTACCTGAGCTAAACTATTTCTATTACATGGCGACCGTGACTCGGTCTCGAGTCTGTCTCTGTGTTGTGTGTGTGTGGATAAAAATTATATATACATTGTGAATTAAAATGTGCAAAATTAATACGCAAAATTAATTACAATAATACAAAATGAATACACAACAACAAATGTTCTATTAAAACAAACAACGCACAGCCAAACGCACAAAAACACACAAAACACACAGACACAAGCGGCAATTGATGGCAGACGATTCACAATTGACCGAGGCGCAACCCGAGGTACATAGGGACCAGCCAACGCTGGAGGAAGCGCTGGAATTAAACCCCGCCGATGGACCACGCCCACTCACAATAGCTGAGTACCGGGCACGTCAGGAGAAGCACCAACCCAGGAAACATAAACGCTCTGGACATAGAGCGAAATTACTACAACAACGCCGACTGGTCAAGGAAATGACCAAGTTGGTCAAGGAGGAATCAGCCCGGCAACGCTACAAAGAGCGTTTGGAAATTATACAAAAAGAACTTCGCCAAAGTGCGAAGACACGCAAACGGGCTGCTTAAATGCAAATGCCCCAATTTGCCATAGATTTAAACTAAACCCAAGCCGATGCGGGAAACCGCTGCTTGAAAAAAACTAACAACAAAACTGTCAGGCTATATACTAACAAATGTGTTTGGAGATTTTTTTTTAAATTTTAATGAAATGTAAACTTTGACTTGTGAGCCAACCACATTAAAACTATCAAATTTCCATGTCTCTGGCACTTGTATATATTTAATACAAGTTGCAAATATTTAAAGTAAATTCATTAAATTTCAATATTCACTATAAAAACTTTTCAAACTTTATTTCCAATAAATTGAGAGATTAAACAGATTTCATTTTTTCATTATTGCAAATTATTAACATTTCCAAAATGGGTTCTACTGAATTAAGAGTAGATCACCCAACAGCCAATGTAGTTAATGAAGTAAGAATAATTGATCACAAAGATGAACTACAAAATATATTCATCTTATTATTGATTATGACTGTCATATCAATTTTGAGTTGGATCCTTAAGATCTATCAGGAACATAATAAACGACTTAAGAAAAGATATCAGAGCCGTGCAGATGGCCTAGACAAGATATATACTGTACTTACGAAATAAAACAATATAGATATGACCTAGAAGACTATACAGAATATAGACAACAGTATAGAATACCATTTTTATCAAGGAAAAACACAATAGGTAGACATCCTTCTTGTCAAATACATTTATATGATTCCGAATTCCACTTTAGTAGACAAAATTGTTGCGAATATAAACGAAACACCAAATGAGTGATTCACAGTGGGTACACATGGAATGGCCCAAAATAGCAGCGTCAATAAACCATAATAAAGTAGTATTTGACAAATCATATAAATGTGTAAACAAAGAAGTACCTATTAAAGTAGAGACTCTAGAAACACACATAAAGATAATAATAAAAGAATACAATAACATATGTAGAATAGTCACAGCTATAGAAGATAGATTAACAGAAACACATAAGAAACATTGTCATAAAATACTAAGATCTCTCAATAAAAGATTGATCCATATTAGCATCAGACATAATCTAGATATTCAAATACCTGAAGATTTGCATTCATTGGTTAATATAAATGAAAACCAATTACAAAATCTTGAGGAGTCTAAAGGTAATATCGACATTGAAATCGAAAGCGATATTGAGTCATTACCAGAAGACATTGAAATAAAAAACAACGAAACCAAAATGCCAGACCAAATTGAGAAAGATAGAGAATATGTTCGACAATTGTCGACAACAATACCAGAATTCGATGGCAAAAAGTCATCATTGACACGCTTTATAACAGCGTTAAGAATAACAGATAGAACAAAGGGAACTCAGGAAGATCTAGCAGTAGAGATAATAAAATCAAAAATAATAGGACCAATTTTATACAAAGTAACAAATGAAACAACCATCAGAGGCATCATTGACATACTAAATAGTAATGTAAAAGGTGAATCAGCTGAAGTTGTAAAAGTAAAGTTACTAAATATTAAACAGAAAGGGAAGACAGCTTCCCAATACACCACTGAAATTGACAATTTGCGTAAGCAATTAGAAGCAATATATATTGACTTAGGCCTTTCAGCCGAAACTGCGGATAACTTCGCAACTAAAGAGTCAATACAAGCAATGACTAAAAATTGTGAATACGAAAAGCTACGAATAATACTCGAAGCTGGTAATTAGAATACATTCAGTGATGCAGCTGGAAAATACATACAATGCACCACTGAAATGACAGGCAGTCCCAGTAGCGTCCTATATTTCTACAATGGACAACAAAACTACAGGGGAAATAACAACTACCGAGGCCGAGGCCGAGGTAACCGCGGTGGTTACAATACCAATTACAACAACAGAGGTAATTTCAGAGGAAATTACAGAGGAAACAACCGAGGAAGGAATAATTCCAACCGAGGTAATAGACAAAATCAAAATAACAACAACAATAACAATGTCCAAACAATCGAAGCTGCTAGTACATCACAAAATGCTACAGCTTCGGGAAACTAAATAAGACGATTCACACAATCAATCTTAATTTCAACATTTTTATACATGTGCATAATAATAATACGAATACAAAATTAACATTTTTAATAGATACAGGAGCAGATATTTCACTTATCAAAAACAGCTAAGATAATTTCCAAGACATAGATCAAAAGACAATAACAAACATTTTTGGAGTTGGAGAAGGTTCAACAACCTCTCTAGGTCTAGTAAACATAGAACTAGCAACAAATAATTACATAATTCCACATAATTTCCACATAGTTAATTCTAATTTCCCAATACCCACCGATGGAATCATCGGAATAGACTTTATAAAGAAATACAATTGCAAATTAGATTTTAATACAGAAGACGACTGGTTAATTTTGCGACCAGACAATATCACTTGTCCAATAAACGTACCAATAACACATACAATAGGCAATAACTCAACGTTATTACCAGCCCGATCCGAAGTAGTCCGACAAATTAAATTAGATACATCCGATGAACAGATCCTCATTCCTAATCAAGAAATAGACACAGGCATCTTTATTGTAAATACAATAACGACTAGTAAAAACACAGTAATTCGTATAATAAACACAACCAAAAGAAACCAAATAATAAATTTTGATAAGATACAATTTGAAAGTCTTAACAAATATGAAATAGTAAAAACAATAGATAACGAAAGAAATGAACATATTTTACAAAAATTAAACAAAAATTTCCCACCATTGTTTAAAAAGCAACTAAATAAATTATGCACAAAATACACAGACATATTCGGACTTGAAACCGAATCTATAAGTACCAATAATTTTTACAAACAAAAATTAAGATTGAAAGATGATGAACCGATATACATCAAAAATTATAGAATACCAGAATCACAGAAAGAAGAAATATACAGACAAGTTAACAAATTAATTGATGATAAAATAGTAGAACCAGCCGTATCTGAATACAACAGCCCATTGCTACTAGTACCGAAGAAATCATTACCAGGTTCCGCAACAAAACGATGGCGACTGGTAATCGATTATAGACAAATTAATAAAAAGCTCTTATCAGACAAATTTCCACTTCCAAGAATAGACGATATTCTTGATCAATTAGGCCGAGCAAGATACTTCTCGTGCCTAGACTTAATGTCAGGATTCCATCAAATAGAACTAGATGAAAACTCAAGAAACGCAACGTCATTTTCAACGAGCAACGGCTCCTATCGCTTCACGCGATTACCCTATGGTTTAAAAATTGCGCCCAATTCATTCCAAAGAATGATGACAATGGCATTTTCTGGATTAGAACCTTCACAGGCATTCCTGTATATGGATGACTTAATAGTCATCGGTTGTTCCGAAAATCATATGATCAAAAATTTGACTAACGTCTTTGACCTATGTAGGAAAAATAACCTAAAACTACATCCAGACAAATGTTCATTCTTCATGCAGGAAGTGACTTTTCTAGGTCATAAGTGTACTGATCGTGGTATTTTGCCAGATGATAAGAAATACGAAGTCATTGACAAATACCCCGTCCCTACGGACGCTGACAGCGCAAGAAGATTCATTGCATTTTGCAATTATTATAGACGTTTCATCAAAAATTTTTCTGACTACTCTCGTCACATAACAAGGTTATGTAAAAAGAATGTAAAATTCGAGTGGACTTCAGAATGCCAAAATGCATTCACATATCTCAAACAATCATTAATACAACCCACGTTATTACAATACCCAGATTTCAGCAAAGAATTTTGCATAATAACAGATGCAAGTAAACAAGCTTGCGGGGCAGTATTAACACAAACATACGATGAGATACAACTACCAGTAGCATATGCCTCTCGCAGCTTCACTAAGGGAGAAAGTAACAAAAACACTACAGAGCAAGAATTAGCGGCAATACACTGGGCAATTAACTACTTCAGACCATACATATATGGCAAACATTTCGTTGTAAAAACAGATCATAGGCCTTTAACATACCTCTTCTCAATGAGAAATCCTACTTCCAAACTCACTAGAATGAGACTTGATTTAGAAGAGTATGAGTTCACAGTAGAATACCTTAAAGGAAAAGATAATCATGTAGCCGATGCGTTATCAAGAATAACCATCGATGAATTAAAAAATATGCAAAAACAAGTCTTGAAAGTCACTACAAGACAACAGAGTAGACAAAACAACTGCGCAGTAAATGAAAAAGAACAAGAAATTTTGCCAAGGCAAATACTTGAAAATGCTTCTAAGCCCAACGTATATGAAGTCATCAATAATGACGATGTACGAAAAATAGTGACCTTGCATATAACTGACACATTATGTTTCTTTAAACATGGTAAGAAAATTATAGCAAGAATTGAGATTAGCGACCTATATACTAATGGAACTCTCGACTTAGGTCAGTTCTTCCACAGGCTTGAAAAAGAAGCCGGTATACTTGGTATCAGCCAACTCAAAATGGCACCGAGCGGAAAGATCTTTGAATTAATTTCAACTGAAACTTTCAAAAATATGGGCAATAAATTTTTAAAACAAATAAGAGTAGCGCTACTCAAGCCGGTGACCACAATACTGTCTACATTTCACAATGATCCTATTCAAGGAGGTCATACTGGCATTTCAAGAACGCTAGCAAAAATCAAAAGACATTACTATTGGAAAGGGATGATAAATTTCATATCTAAGTACATACGTAAATGTCCAGAATGTCAGAAAGCAAAAACAACAAAGCACATAAAGACCCCTTTAACAACTACAGACACACCAATTAAAGCATTTGACAAAGTCATTATTGACACAGTTTGACCATTACCCAAATCAGACAATGGTCATGAATACATAATTACTTTAATATGTGATCTGACCAAATACCTTGTTGCTATCCCCATAGCAAACAAAAGTGCTAGTACAGTAGCAAAGGCTATATTCGAATCATTCATTCTCAAATACGGTCCGATGAAGACGTTCATCACCGATATGGGAACAGAATATAGAAACACAATCATGAACGAACTTTGTAAGTATTTGAAAATAAACAATCTTACATCAACAGCTCACCACCATCAAACACTTGGTACGGTAGAGAGAAGCCACAGAACACTAAATGAATATCTACGTTCATACATATCAGTCGATAAAACTGATTGGGACGTATGGCTTAACTATTTCGTATATTGTTTCAATACTACACCATCAATGGCACATAACTATTGTCCATATGAATTAGTATACATATAAAACACCTAATTTACCTAAAGAATTAAGCATTAAAAATAACATAGACCCTATATACAACATAGATAATTACGCAATAGAATCTAGATACAGATTAGAAATGGCATACAAAAGAGCCAGAATAATGTTAGAAAACCATAAACGTAAAAATAAGGAATACTACGATAGGAAAGTACTAGATAAGGAAATAATAATTAACGATAAAGTTCTTTTAAGAAATGAAACAGGACATAAACTAGACAATAGATATTTAGGACCATATATAGTAGTAGGAATAGAAGAACCGAACAATATAATAATAAAAGACGATAAAAACAAAACTCAAAAGGTTCATAAGGAAAGATTAAAAACTTTTAACGAATAACGTAATTTTTCATTAAATAACAAATAAATACGAAACATTTAAACTCTCAATTTTATTCAAAAGAAAACACACAAATTATTCTTATCATCATCATGCAACCGATTGGTCTGATCAACCACATCAACAGAATATGGTAATGATGACAATAATATACAAAAATTAAAAAATACAAAAATTTCATGAATTTACGAATTTACAAAGAGACACAATATTTTTAAATTTACACAATACATATAAATAAATAACAGATCAAAATACTATTTGATATACACAAAAATAAAAAAAAAAAAAATATATGTATATTAAAATAAAAAAAAAAAACACAACACAAAAAAAAAAATAGCAAAAATATAAAATAATAAAAAAAAAAATAATTTTTTTAAAAATGACTACATATATTACGTCATTTCTTTAAAAAGGGAGGTGTAGTGTATCTACCCTCAATATGTAGAGTAGAGTTAATATGTAAGTAAAGTATATACATTGTGACACTTTGTCGCATAAATTATAATAAACACAAATAATATCAAAAGACCACCAACACCTACATGAACACTCCAGCTTTTGAAATACGATCTAACACTTATACATAAGCCGATCGCGGAGCGTGAGAACGCTGAGCATGCACTTAGCAGCTCAAGTGGTCAAGCCATACATAACATATGTATGCCCTCTGCATACACATGTATATGTATATAATATAACAAACACATAGTCTTAAGCACACCATGTACGGGTAGCTGTACCCGAGAACAGCAATATGGATTCATTCAAATAAAACGATTCAAACGGAACAGACGCTCTGAGCTATTCAATATCTTTTTAATTTTTAATAATTTAATATTATTTATTTTTTTTTTTTTTTTTTTTTTTTTTTTTTAATTTAAAAAAATAAAAAAAAAAAAAAAAAAAAAAAAAAAAGAAAATAAAACCAGTGGTAGAGGCGACAGGGTAAGCTTATTTTCTTTTTTTTTTTTTTATTTTTTTTTTAAATTTTAATAATATATTTTAATATAAAAATTTATTTTTAATTTTTTTTAATAATTTTTTTTTTTTTTCTTCTCTCCTTCCCACCCAGGGAGGGGGGGGGAGGGGGGGGAGGAGAAGGAAGAAGGGAGGTCATAACACCAGGAGGCGGGGGGGGGGCTTTTTTTTTTTTTTTAATTTTTTTTAATTTATTAATTTTTTTTTTTTTTTTTTTTTTGGTTTTTTTTTTTTTTAAAAAAATTTTTTTTTATTATTTTTAATATATAACAAACAAAATTTTAATAATTTTATTTTTTTTTTTAAAATTATAAAATTTACTTTTTGGGGGGGGGGTGGGCGTGGCATCAAACATTTGAAATAAACTTTGTCTGCCTCTTATATATAGGAACCTCCATACCAAATTTGGTGTCTCTAGCTTTTTTAATAGCTGAGATCCGTTGTCTCATACAGACGGACAGACGGACAGACGGACAGACAGACGGACATGGCTCAATCGACTCGGCTAGTGATCCTGAGCAAGAATATATATACTTTATGGGGTCTGCCACGCCTCCTTATGCCTGTTACATACATTTCACAAAGTTAGTATACCCTTTTTTGACCATTTTCAATGGTCGAAGGGTATAAAAAAACTGTATGCCCCTCATCAGGGGATTCGAACCGTGGATCTCAAAAAGCTTGTAATATGCACAGTTTGCTGTAACTATAACCACTCCGCTATTAGCACATTATTTTTTGGACCGGCAAAGTTGAAGACCATTCAGCTTGTCGTACAGTACAGGACAAAATCTAATACCAACACTCACTCACTTCCCATAAAATTCTTTTTAATCAAATGCATTTAATACTAAACTTAAAATATTCTAAATACTTGAAACAAAAACAGATTTCAGAAAACTCGGACCAGACCGAGTGGGATTCGAACCCGTACCCTTGCGCTTCACAGACAACGACCACATCCACTCAGCCACTACACCTTTTTTGTAACTACTATAAAATTGCAATAATGATCAGTGCAAATAACTTTAGTACATATAATTGAAAAAAAAAGTGCTTGCCGCCAGAGTTGAACCTGCATATTTTGCATAAATAACATAATAAAACAGACAAAACACGTGGTCACATTGCACTACTATTTCTTTAATATCTTCCATGTTTATAGTCCAATCTTACTGAAATTTTCACGAAACGTCCGCAATATGGTATTTATAATGTATATAAAAATTGTTGCTGTAGAGCTAATATTGCAGCTGTAGTCAATTCTTTTCAATTTATAGGGGCGGGTGGAGGCGTGGCAAAAGTCTAAAATAAACTTGATAAGCGTGCTGTAATAACACATATTGTCACAAAATTTGGTAGCTCTAGCTCTTATAATAGCTGAGATCTAGGTGTTCACACTGACGGACAGACAGACAGACGGACAGACGGACGGACGGACAGACGGACATGGCTTTATCGACTCGGCTGTTGATACTGATTAAGAATATATATACTTTATGGGGTCGGAGATGTCTCCTTCTGCCTGTTACATACATTTTCGGTTTGAACAAAGTTATAATACCCTTCTACTCTATGAGTAGCGGGTATTAAAACGAGTCGCTTAGGTACTCTTTTATTGTACTTTTTGCACAACGCTCTGTCTTTTTCCAGGGATCATCTACCTCGTCGGGCATTAAACTGCCAACTACCTTAAGCACATATAGTTCAGCTAAAAGAGCCCCGATTATAAATTTCCAAATCGCGTACTTCTAATCGTACGGCTTAATATTACGTTAAGCTTTTTCCATTTTACCACTCATACATACACAGCAATATATATATATAAAACAGGTGGAAGTGCTACAGTCGAACGCCCGACAATTTTAAAATCCGTTACAAACGTGTAACCACACTCATAATTTCAAACAGAAATTTTGAGCAAATAATTCTACTACATATAGCTATCTCGCTCACACTTACACACCGACGCACGTTAAGAGTGACGTCGACGTCGACGTCAATTGCTCAAAGCAGCGCGCAGGCTGCTGCTCGTACATTTGTATTGGAAACGTTGACTAGACTAACTCCTGTCTTATTGGTCCGATCGGATTGTAATTTGGAGAATATGTTCATATGACATATAGCATTATACATACCAAAGCAGAACTTTATAAATTGAATACTTTGCTTAATAATCACAAATTACCGATTTGCGGGGGCGGTGGGCGTGGCATCAAATATTTGAAATAAACTTCATCTGCTTGGGAAATATGGGAACCTCCATGGCAAATTTGGTGTCTCTAGCTCTTTTAATAGCTAAGATCCGTTGTCTCAAACAGACAGACGGACAGCAGGACAGACGGACAGACAGACGGACATGGCTCAATCGACTCGGCTAGTGATCCTGAGCAAGAATATATATACTTTATGGGGTCTGCCACGCCTCCTTATGCCTGTTACATACATTGCACAAAGTTAGTATACCCTTTTTTGACCATTTTCAATGGTCGAAGGGTATAAAAATAAAAATATGAACAGAAGAAAAAACAAAAAAAATGTATGCCCCTCATCAGGGGATTCGAACCGTGGATCTCAAAAAGCTTGTAATATGCACAGTTTGCTGCAACTATAACCACTCCGCTATTAGCACATTATTTTTTGGACCGGCAAAGTTGAAGACCATTCAGCTTGTCGTACAGTACAGGACAAAATCTAATACCAACACTCACTCACTTCCCATAAAATTCTTTGTAATCAAATGCATTTAATACTAAACTTAAAATATTCTAAATACTTGAAAAAAAAACGGATTTCAGAAAACTCGGACCAGACCGAGTGGGATTCGAACCCGTACCCTTGCGCTTCACAGACAACGACCACATCCACTCAGCCACTACACCTTTTTTTTGTATCTACTATAAAATTGCAATAATGATCAGTGCAAATAACTTTAGTACATATAATTGCTTGCCGCCAGAGTTGAACCTGCATATTTTGCATAAATAACATAATAAAACAGACAAAACACGTGGTCACATTGCACTACTATTTCTTTAATATCTTCCATGTTTATAGTCCAATCTTACTGAAATTTTCACGAAACGTCCGCAATATGGTATTTATAATGTATATAAAAATTGTTGCTGTAGAGCTAATATTGCAGCTGTAGTCAATTCTTTTCAATTTATAGGGGCGGGTGGAGGCGTGGCAAAAGTCTAAAATAAACTTGATAAGCGTGCTGTAATAACACAAATTGTCACAAAATTTGGTAGCTCTAGCTCTTATAATAGCTGAGATCTAGGTGTTCACACTGACGGACAGACAGACAGACGGACAGACGGACGGACGGACAGACGGACATGGCTTTATCGACTCGGCTGTTGATACTGATTAAGAATATATATACTTTATGGGGTCGGAGATGTCTCCTTCTGCCTGTTACATACATTTTCGGTTTGAACAACGTTATAATACCCTTCTACTCTATGAGTAGCGGGTATTAAAACGAGTCGCTTAGGTACTCTTTTATTGTACTTTTTGCACAACGCTCTGTCTTTTTCCAGGGATCATCTACCTCGTCGGGCATTAAACTGCCAACTACCTTAAGCACATATAGTTCAGCTAAAAGAGCCCCGATTATAAATTTCCAAATCGCGTACTTCTAATCGTACGGCTTAATATTACGTTAAGCTTTTTCCATTTTACCACTCATACATACACAGCAATATATATATATAAAACAGGTGGAAGTGCTACAGTCGAACGCCCGACAATTTTAAAATCCGTTACAAACGTGTAACCACACTCATAATTTCAAACAGAAATTTTGAGCAAATAATTCTACTACATATAGCTATCTCGCTCACACTTACACACCGACGCACGTTAAGAGTGACGTCGACGTCGACGTCAATTGCTCAAAGCAGCGCGCAGGCTGCAGCTCGTACATTTGTATTGGAAACGTTGACTAGACTAACTCCTGTGTTATTGGTCCGATCGGATTGTAATTTGGAGAATATGTTCATATGACATATAGCATTATACATACCAAAGCAGAACTTTATAAATTGAATACTTTGCTTAATAATCACAAATTACCGATTTGCGGGGGCGGTGGGCGTGGCATCAAATATTTGAAATAAACTTCATCTGCTTGGGAAATATGGGAACCTCCATGCCAAATTTGGTGTCTCTAGCTCTTTTAATAGCTAAGATCCGTTGTCTCAAACAGACAGACGGACAGCAGGACAGACGGACAGACGGACAGACAGACGGACATGGCTCAATCGACTCGGCTAGTGATCCTGAGCAAGAATATATATACTTTATGGGGTCTGCCACGCCTCCTTATGCCTGTTACATACATTGCACAAAGTTAGTATACCCTTTTTTGACCATTTTCAATGGTCGAAGGGTATAAAAATAAAAATATGAACAGAAGAAAAAACAAAAAAAATGTATGCCCCTCATCAGGGGATTCGAACCGTGGATCTCAAAAAGCTTGTAATATGCACAGTTTGCTGCAACTATAACCACTCCGCTATTAGCACATTATTTTTTGGACCGGCAAAGTTGAAGACCATTCAGCTTGTCGTACAGTACAGGACAAAATCTAATACCAACACTCACTCACTTCCCATAAAATTCTTTTTAATCAAATGCATTTAATACTAAACTTAAAATATTCTAAATACTTGAAAAAAAAACGGATTTCAGAAAACTCGGACCAGACCGAGTGGGATTCGAACCCGTACCCTTGCGCTTCACAGACAACGACCACATCCACTCAGCCACTACACCTTTTTTTGTATCTACTATAAAATTGCAATAATGATCAGTGCAAATAACTTTAGTACATATAATTGCTTGCCGCCAGAGTTGAACCTGCATATTTTGCATAAATAACATAATAAAACAGACAAAACACGTGGTCACATTGCACTACTATTTCTTTAATATCTTCCATGTTTATAGTCCAATCTTACTGAAATTTTCACGAAACGTCCGCAATATGGTATTTATAATGTATATAAAAATTGTTGCTGTAGAGCTAATATTGCAGCTGTAGTCAATTCTTTTCAATTTATAGGGGCGGGTGGAGGCGTGGCAAAAGTCTAAAATAAACTTGATAAGCGTGCTGTAATAACACATATTGTCACAAAATTTGGTAGCTCTAGCTCTTATAATAGCTGAGATCTAGGTGTTCACACTGACGGACAGACAGACAGACGGACAGACGGACGGACGGACAGACGGACATGGCTTTATCGACTCGGCTGTTGATACTGATTAAGAATATATATACTTTATGGGGTCGGAGATATCTCCTTCTGCCTGTTACATACATTTTCGGTTTGAACAACGTTATAATACCCTTCTACTCTATGAGTAGCGGGTATTAAAACGAGTCGCTTAGGTACTCTTTAATTGTACTTTTTGCACAACGCTCTGCCTTTTTCCAGGGATCATCTACCTCGTCGGGCATTAAACTGCCAACTACCTTAAGCACATATAGTTCAGCTAAAAGAGCCCCGATTATAAATTTCCAAATCGCGTACTTCTAATCGTACGGCTTAATATTACGTTAAGCTTTTTCCATTTTACCACTCATACATACACAGCAATATATATATATAAAACAGGTGGAAGTGCTACAGTCGAACGCCCGACAATTTTAAAATCCGTTACAAACGTGTAACCACACTCATAATTTCAAACAGAAATTTTGAGCAAATAATTCTACTACATATAGCTATCTCGCTCACACTTACACAGCGACACACGTTAAGAGTGACGTCGACGTCGACGTCAATTGCTCAAAGCAGCGCGCAGGCTGCTGCTCGTACATTTGTATTGAAAACGTTGACTAGACTAACTCCTGTGTTATTGGTCCGAGCGGATTGTAATTTGGAGAATATGTTCATATGACATATAGCATTATGCATACCAAATAAATTGAATACTTTGCTTAATAATCACAAATTACCGATTTGCGGGGGCGGTGGGCGTGGCATCAAACATTTGAAATAAAATTCATCTGCTTGGGAAATATGGGAACCTCCATGCCAAATTTGGTGTCTCTAGCTCTTTTAATAGCTAAGATCCGTTGTCTCAAACAGACAGACGGACAGCAGGACAGACGGACATGGCTCAATCGACTCGGCTAGTGATCCTGAGCAAGAATATATATACTTTATGGGGTCTGCCACGCCTCCTTATGCCTGTTACATACATTGCACAAAGTTAGTATACCCTTTTTTGACCATTTTCAATGGTCGAAGGGTATAAAAATAAAAATAAGAACAGAAGAAAAAACAAAAAAAATGTATGCCCCTCATCAGGGGATTCGAACCGTGGATATCAAAAAGCTTGTAATATGCACAGTTTGCTGCAACTATAACCACTTTGCTATTAGCACATTATTTTTTGGACCGGCAAAGTTGAAGACCATTCAGCTTGTCGTACAGTACAGGACAAAATCTAATACCAACACTCACTCACTTCCCATAAAATTCTTTTTAATCAAATGCATTTAATACTAAACTTAAAATATTCTAAATACTTGAAAAAAAAAAAAGATTTCAGAAAACTCGGACCAGACCGAGTGGGATTCGAACCCGTACCCTTGCGCTTCACAGACAACGACCACATCCACTGAGCCACTACACCTTTTTTTGTATCTACTATAAAATTGCAATAATGATCAGTGCAAATAACTTTAGTACATATAATTGCTTGCCGCCAGAGTTGAACCTGCATATTTTGCATAAATAACATAATAAAACAGACAAAACACGTGGTCACATTGCACTACTATTTCTTTAATATCTTCCATGTTTATAGTCCAATCTTACTGAAATTTTCACGAAACGTCCGCAATATGGTATTTATAATGTATATAAAAATTGTTGCTGTAGAGCTAATATTGCAGCTGTAGTCAATTCTTTTCAATTTATAGGGGCGGGTGGAGGCGTGGCAAAAGTCTAAAATAAATAATAATATTGAAAACGTTGACTAGACTAACTCCTGTGTTATTGGTACGATCGGATTGTAATTTGGAGAATATGTTCATATGACATATAGCATTATACATACCAAATAAATTGAATACTTTGCTTAATAATCTCAAATTACCGATTTGCGGGGGCGGTGGGCGTGGCATCAAACATTTGAAATAAAATTCATCTGCTTGGGAAATATGGGAACCTCCATGCCAAATTTGGTGTCTCTAGCTCTTTTAATAGCTAAGATCCGTTGTCTCAAACAGACAGACGGACAGCAGGACAGACGGACAGACGGACAGACGGACAGACAGACGGACATGGCTCAATCGACTCGGCTAGTGATCCTGAGCAAGAATATATATACTTTATGGGGTCTGCCACGCCTCCTTATGCCTGTTACATACATTGCACAAAGTTAGTATACCCTTTTTTGACCATTTTCAATGGTCGAAGGGTATAAAAATAAAAATAAGAACAGAAGAAAAAACAAAAAAAAT
This sequence comes from Zaprionus tsacasi, assembly GCA_018904105.1. Taxonomy (NCBI): domain Eukaryota; kingdom Metazoa; phylum Arthropoda; class Insecta; order Diptera; family Drosophilidae; genus Zaprionus; species Zaprionus tsacasi. Next base: position 140,899 of record JAEIFR010000593.1, on the reverse strand, counting down.
GTATGCCCCTCATCAGGGGATTCGAACCGTGGATCTCAAAAAGCTTGTAATATGCACAGTTTGCTGCAACTATAACCACTTTGCTATTAGCACATTATTTTTTGGACCGGCAAAGTTGAAGACCATTCAGCTTGTCGTACAGTACAGGACAAAATCTAATACCAACACTCACTCACTTCCCATAAAATTCTTTTTAATCAAATGCATTTAATACTAAACTTAAAATATTCTAAATACTTGAAAAAAAAACAGATTTTAGAAAACTCGGACCAGACCGAGTGGGATTCGAACCCGTACCCTTGCGCTTCACAGACAACGACCACATCCACTCAGCCACTACACCTTTTTTTGTATCTACTATAAAATTGCAATAATGATCAGTGCAAATAACTTTAGTACATATAATTGCTTGCCGCCAGAGTTGAACCTGCATATTTTGCATAAATAACATAATAAAACAGACAAAACACGTGGTCACATTGCACTACTATTTCTTTAATATCTTCCATGTTTATAGTCCAATCTTACTGAAATTTTCACGAAACGTCCGCAATATGGTATTTATAATGTATATAAAAATTGTTGCTGTAGAGCTAATATTGCAGCCGTAGTCAATTTTTTTCAATTTATAGGGGCGGGTGGAGGCGTAGCAAAAGTCTAAAATAAACTTGATAAGCGTGCTGTAATAACACATATTGTCACAAAATTTGGTAGCTCTAGCTCTTATAATAGCTGAGATCTAGGTGTTCACACTGACAGACAGACAGACAGACGGACAGACGGACGGACGGACAGACGGACATGGCTTTATCGACTCGGCTGTTGATACTGATTAAGAATATATATACTTTATGGGGTCGGAGATGTCTCCTTCTGCCTGTTACATACATTTTCGGTTTGAACAACGTTATAATACCCTTCTACTCTATGAGTAGCGGGTATTAAAACGAGTCGCTTAGGTACTCTTTAATTGTACTTTTTGCACAACGCTCTGCCTTTTTCCAGGGATCATCTACCTCGTCGGGCATTAAACTGCCAACTACCTTAAGCACATATAGTTCAGCTAAAAGAGCCCCGATTATAAATTTCCAAATCGCGTACTTCTAATCGTACGGCTTAATATTACGTTAAGCTTTTTCCATTTTACCACTCATACATACACAGCAATATATATATATAAAACAAGTGGAAGTGCTACAGTCGAACGCCCGACAATTTTAAAATCCGTTACAAACGTGTAACCACACTCATAATTTCAAACAGAAATTTTGCGCAAATAATTCTACTACATATAGCTATAGCTATCTCGCTCACACTTACACAGCGACGCACGTTAAGAGTGACGTCGACGTCGACGTCAATTGCTCAAAGCAGCGCGCAGGCTGCTGCTCGTACATTTGTATTGAAAACGTTGACTAGACTAACTCCTGTGTTATTGGTCCGATCGGATTGTAATTTGGAGAATATGTTCATATGACATATAGCATTATACATACCAAAGCAGAACTTTATAAATTGAATACTTTGCTTAATAATCACAAATTACCGATTTGCGGGGGCGGTGGGCGTGGCATCAAACATTTGAAATAAACTTCATCTGCTTGGGAAATATGGGAACCTCCATGCCAAATTTGGTGTCTCTAGCTCTTTTAATAGCTAAGATCCGTTGTCTCAAACAGACAGACGGACAGCAGGACAGACGGACAGACGGACAGACAGACGGACATGGCTCAATCGACTCGGCTAGTGATCCTGAGCAAGAATATATATACTTTATGGGGTCTGCCACGCCTCCTTATGCCTGTTACATACATTGCACAAAGTTAGTATACCCTTTTTTGACCATTTTCAATGGTCGAAGGGTATAAAAATAAAAATATGAACAGAAGAAAAAACAAAAAATATGTATGCCCCTCATCAGGGGATTCGAACCGTGGATCTCAAAAAGCTTGTAATATGCACAGTTTGCTGCAACTATAACCACTCCGCTATTAGCACATTATTTTTTGGACCGGCAAAGTTGAAGACCATTCAGCTTGTCGTACAGTACAGGACAAAATCTAATACCAACACTCACTCACTTCCCATAAAATTATTTTTAATCAAATGCATTTAATACTAAACTTAAAATATTCAAAATACTTGATTCGAACCGTGGATCTCAAAAAGCTTGTAATATGCACAGTTTGCTGCAACTATAACCACTCCGCTATTAGCACATTATTTTTTGGACCGGCAAAGTTGAAGACCATTCAGCTTGTCGTACAGTACAGGACAAAATCTAATACCAACACTCACTCACTTCCCATAAAATTATTTTTAATCAAATGCATTTAATACTAAACTCAAAATAATTCAATTCTTTTCAATTTATAGGGGCGGGTGGAGGCGTGGCAAAAGTCTTAAATAAACTTGATAAGCGTGCTGTAATAACACATATTGTCACAAAATTTGGTAGCTCTAGCTCTTATAATAGCTGAGATCTAGGTGTTCACACTGACGGACAGACAGACAGACGGACAGACGGACGGACGGACAGACGGACATGGCTTTATCGACTCGGCTGTTGATACTGATTAAGAATATATATACTTTATGGGGTCGGGTTTCCAGGGATCATCTACCTCGTCGGGCATTAAACTGTCAACTACCTTAAGCACATATAGTTCAGCTAAAAGAGCCCCGATTATAAATTTCCAAATCGCGTACTTCTAATCGTACGGCTTAATATTACGTTAAGCTTTTTCCATTTTACCACTCATACATACACAGCAATATATATATATAAAACAAGTGGAAGTGCTACAGTCGAACGCCCGACAATTTTAAAATCCGTTACAAACGTGTAACCACACTCATAATTTCAAACAGAAATTTTGCGCAAATAATTCTACTACATATAGCTATCTCGCTCACACTTACACAGCGACGCACGTTAAGAGTGACGTCGACGTCGACGTCAATTGCTCAAAGCAGCGCGCAGGCTGCTGCTCGTACATTTGTATTGAAAACGTTGACTAGACTAACTCCTGTGTTATTGGTCCGATCGGATTGTAATTTGGAGAATATGTTCATATGACATATAGCATTATACATACCAAATAAATTGAATACTTTGCTTAATAATCACAAATTACCGATTTGCGGGGGCGGTGGGCGTGGCATCAAACATTTGAAATAAACTTCATCTGCTTGGGAAATATGGGAACCTCCATGCCAAATTTGGTGTCTCTAGCTCTTTTAATAGCTAAGATCCGTTGTCTCAAACAGACAGACGGACAGCAGGACAGACGGACAGACGGACAGACAGACGGACATGGCTCAATCGACTCGGCTAGTGATCCTGAGCAAGAATATATATACTTTATGGGGTCTGCCACGCCTCCTTATGCCTGTTACATACATTGCACAAAGTTAGTATACCCTTTTTTGACCATTTTCAATGGTCGAAGGGTATAAAAATAAAAATAAGAACAGAAGAAAAAACAAAAAAAATGTATGCCCCTCATCAGGGGATTCGAACCGTGGATCTCAAAAAGCTTGTAATATGCACAGTTTGCTGCAACTATAACCACTCCGCTATTAGCACATTATTTTTTGGACCGGCAAAGTTGAAGACCATTCAGCTTGTCGTACAGTACAGGACAAAATCTAATACCAACACTCACTCACTTCCCATAAAATTCTTTTTAATCAAATGCATTTAATACTAAACTTAAAATATTCTAAATACTTGATTCGAACCGTGGATCTCAAAAAGCTTGTAATATGCACAGTTTGCTGCAACTATAACCACTCCGCTATTAGCACATTATTTTTTGGACCGGCAAAGTTGAAGACCATTCAGCTTGTCGTACAGTACAGGACAAAATCTAATAGCAACACTCACTCACTTCCCATAAAATTCTTTTTAATCAAATGCATTTAATACTAAACTTAAAATAATTCAATTCTTTTCAATTTATAGGGGCGGGTGGAGGCGTGGCAAAAGTCTCCTATAATAGCTGAGATCTAGGTGTTCACACTGACGGACAGACAGACAGACGGACAGACGGACGGACGGACAGACGGACATGGCTTTATCGACTCGGCTGTTGATACTGATTAAGAATATATATACTTTATGGGGTCGGAGATGTCTCCTTCTGCCTGTTACATACATTTTCGGTTTGAACAACGTTATAATACCCTTCTACTCTATGAGTAGCGGGTATTAAAACGAGTCGCTTAGGTACTCTTTAATTGTACTTTTTGCACAACGCTCTGCCTTTTTCCAGGGATCATCTACCTCGTCGGGCATTAAACTGCCAACTACCTTAAGCACATATAGTTCAGCTAAAAGAGCTCCGATTATAAATTTCCAAATCGCGTACTTCTAATCGTACGGCTTAATATTACGTTAAGCTTTTTCCATTTTACCACTCATACATACACAGCAATATATATATATAAAACAGGTGGAAGTGCTACAGTCGAACGCCCGACAATTTTAAAATCCGTTACAAACGTGTAACCACACTCATAATTTCAAACAGAAATTTTGCGCAAATAATTCTGCTACATATAGCTATCTCGCTCACACTTACACAGCGACGCACGTTAAGAGTGACGTCGACGTCGACGTCAATTGCTCAAAGCAGCGCGCAGGCTGCTGCTCGTACATTTGTATTGGAAACGTTGACTAGACTAACTCCTGTGTTATTGGTCCGATCGGATTGTAATTTGAAGAATATGTTCATATGACATATAGCATTATACATACCAAAGCAGAACTTTATAAATTGAATACTTTGCTTAATAATCACAAATTACCGATTTGCGGGGGCGGTGGGCGTGGCATCAAACATTTGAAATAAACTTCATCTGCTTGGGAAATATGGGAACCTCCATGCCAAATTTGGTGTCTCTAGCTCTTTTAATAGCTAAGATCCGTTGTCTCAAACAGACAGACGGACAGCAGGACAGACGGACAGACGGACAGACGGACAGACGGACAGACAGACATGGCTCAATCGACTCGGCTAGTGATCCTGAGCAAGAATATATATACTTTATGGGGTCTGCCACACCTCCTTATGCCTGTTACATACATTGCACAAAGTTAGTATACCCTTTTTTGACCATTTTCAATGGTCGAAGGGTATAAAAATAAAAATAAGAACAGAAGAAACAAGTGGATATGGCTACAGTCGAGCGCTCGACAGTAAGATACCCTTCTCCCAATTTTTAAAATCCGTTACAAACGTGCAACCACGCTCATAATTTCAAACTTTCTCGCTTTCTCGCTCACACTTACACATCGACGCGTCAACTACTGAAAGCAGCGGGCAGGCTGCTGCTCGTACAATTGTACTGAAAACGTTGACTTGAATAACTTCTGTGTTATTGGTCCGATCAGATTGTAATTTGGAGAATATGTTTGTATGGCATATAGATTTATACATACCAAAGCAGAACTTTATAGGTTTAATAGTTTGCTTAATAATCACAAATTACCGATTTGCGGGGGCGGTGGGCGTGGCATCAAACATTTAACATAAACTTCATCTGCTTGGGAAATTTAGGAACCTTCATACCAAATTTGGTGTCTCTAGCTTTTTTAATAGCTGAGATCCGTTGTCTCAAACAGACAGACGGACAGACGGACAGACGGACAGACGGACAGACAGACGGACATGGCTCAATCGACTCGGCTAGTGATCCTGAGTAAGAATATATATACTTTATGGGGTCTGCCACGCCTCCTTATGCCTGTTACATACATTTCACAAAGTTAGTATACCCTTTTTTGACCATTTTCAATGGTCGAAGGGTATAAAAACAAAAAAAATGTATGCCCCTCATCAGGGGATTCGAACCGTGGATCTCAAAAAGCTTGTAATATGCACAGTTTGCTGCAACTATAACCACTCCGCTATTAGCACATTATTTTTTGGACCGGAAAAGTTGAAAACCATTCAGCTTGTCGTACAGTACAGGACAAAATCTAATACCAACACTCACTCACTTCCCATAAAATTATTTTTAATCAAATGCATTTAATACTAAACTTAAAATATTCAAAATACTTGATTCGAACCGTGGATCTCAAAAAGCTTGTAATATGCACAGTTTGCTGCAACTATAACCACTCCGCTATTAGCACATTATTTTTTGGACCGGCAAAGTTGAAGACCATTCAGCTTGTCGTACAGTACAGGACAAAATCTAATACCAACACTCACTCACTTCCCATAAAATTCTTTTTAATCAAATGCATTTAATACTTAACTTAAAATAGTTCAATTCTTTTCAATTTATAGGGGCGGGTGGAGGCGTGGCAAAAGTCTCTTATAATAGCTGAGATCTAGGTGTTCACACTGACGGACAGACAGACAGACGGACAGACGGACGGACGGACAGACGGACATGGCTTTATCGACTCGGCTGTTGATACTGATTAAGAATATATATACTTTATGGGGTCGGAGATGTCTCCTTCTGCCTGTTACATACATTTTCGGTTTGAACAACGTTATAATACCCTTCTACTCTATGAGTAGCGGGTATTAAAACGAGTCGCTTAGGTACTCTTTAATTGTACTTTTGCACAACGCTCTGCCTTTTTTCCAGGGATCATCTACCTCGTCGGGCATTAAACTGCCAACTACCTTAAGCACATATAGTTCAGCTAAAAGAGCCCCGATTATAAATTTCCAAATCGCGTACTTCTAATCGTACGGCTTAATATTACGTTAAGCTTTTTCCATTTTACCACTCATACATACACAGCAATATATATATATAAAACAGGTGGAAGTGCTACAGTCGAACGCCCGACAATTTTAAAATCCGTTACAAACGTGTAACCACACTCATAATTTCAAACAGAAATTTTGCGCAAATAATTCTGCTACATATAGCTATCTCGCTCACACTTACACAGCGACGCACGTTAAGAGTGACGTCGACGTCGACGTCAATTGCTCAAAGCAGCGCGCAGGCTGCTGCTCGTACATTTGTATTGGAAACGTTGACTAGACTAACTCCTGTGTTATTGGTCCGATCGGATTGTAATTTGAAGAATATGTTCATATGACATATAGCATTATACATACCAAAGCAGAACTTTATAAATTGAATACTTTGCTTAATAATCACAAATTACCGATTTGCGGGGGCGGTGGGCGTGGCATCAAACATTTGAAATAAACTTCATCTGCTTGGGAAATATGGGAACCTCCATGCCAAATTTGGTGTCTCTAGCTCTTTTAATAGCTAAGATCCGTTGTCTCAAACAGACAGACGGACAGCAGGACAGACGGACAGACGGACAGACGGACAGACGGACAGACAGACGGACATGGCTCAATCGAATCGGCTAGTGATCCTGAGCAAGAATATATATACTTTATGTGGTCTGCCACGCCTCCTTATGCCTGTTACATACATTGCACAAAGTTAGTATACCCTTTTTTGACCATTTTCAATGGTCGAAGGGTATAAAAATAAAAATAAGAACAGAAGAAACAAGTGGATATGGCTACAGTCGAGCGCTCGACAGTAAGATACCCTTCTCCCAATTTTTAAAATCCGTTACAAACGTGCAACCACGCTCATAATTTCAAACAGAAATTTTGCACAAATACTTCTATTACATATAGCTTTCTCGCTCACACTTACACATCGACGCACGTTAAGAGTGACGTCGACGTCGGCGTCAACTACTGAAAGCAGCGGGCAGGCTGCTGCTCGTACAATTGTACTGAAAACGTTGACTTGAATAACTTCTGTGTTATTGGTCCGATCAGATTGTAATTTGGAGAATATGTTTGTATGGCATATAGATTTATACATACCAAAGCAGAACTTTATAGGTTTAATAGTTTGCTTAATAATCACAAATTACCGATTTGCGGGGGCGGTGGGCGTGGCATCAAACATTTAACATAAACTTCATCTGCTTGGGAAATTTAGGAACCTTCATACCAAATTTGGTGTCTCTAGCTTTTTTAATAGCTGAGATCCGTTGTCTCAAACAGACAGACGGACAGACGGACAGACGGACAGACAGACGGACATGGCTCAATCGACTCGGCTAGTGATCCTGAGTAAGAATATATATACTTTATGGGGTCTGCCACGCCTCCTTATGCCTGTTACATACATTTCACAAAGTTAGTATACCCTTTTTTGACCATTTTCAATGGTCGAAGGGTATAAAAACAAAAAAAATGTATGCCCCTCATCAGGGGATTCGAACCGTGGATCTCAAAAAGCTTGTAATATGCACAGTTTGCTGCAACTATAACCACTCCGCTATTAGCACATTATTTTTTGGACCGGCAAAGTTGAAGACCATTCAGCTTGTCGTACAGTACAGGACAAAATCTAATACCAACACTCACTCACTTCCCATAAAATTCTTTTTAATCAAATGCATTTAATACTTAACTTAAAATAGTTCAATTCTTTTCAATTTATAGGGGCGGGTGGAGGCGTGGCAAAAGTCTCTTATAATAGCTGAGATCTAGGTGTTCACACTGACGGACAGACAGACAGACGGACAGACGGACGGACGGACAGACGGACATGGCTTTATCGACTCGGCTGTTGATACTGATTAAGAATATATATACTTTATGGGGTCGGAGATGTCTCCTTCTGCCTGTTACATACATTTTCGGTTTGAACAAAGTTATAATACCCTTCTACTCTATGAGTAGCGGGTATTAAAACGAGTCGCTTAGGTACTCTTTCATTGTACTTTTTGCACAACGCTCTGTCTTTTTCCAGGGATCATCTACCTCGTCGGTTATTAAACTGCCAACTACCTTAAGCACATATAGTTCAGCTAAAAGAGCCCCGATTATAAATTTCCAAATCGCGTACTTCTAATCGTACGGCTTAATATTACGTTAAGCTTTTTCCATTTTACCACTCATACATACACAGCAATATATATATATAAAACAGGTGGAAGTGCTACAGTCGAACGCCCGACAATTTTAAAATCCGTTACAAACGTCTAACCACACTCATAATTTCAAACAGAAATTTTGCGCAAATAATTCTACTACATATAGCTATCTCGCTCACACTTACACAGCGACGCACGTTAAGTGTGACGTCGACGTCGACGTCAATTGCTCAAAGCAGCGCGCAGGCTGCTGCTCGTACATTTGTATTGGAAACGTTGACTAGACTAACTCCTGTGTTATTGGTCTGATCGGATTGTAATTTGGAGAATATGTTCATATGACATATAGCATTATACATACCAAAGAACATAACAGAACTTTATAAATTGAATACTTTGCTTAATAATCACAAATTACCGATTTGCGGGGGCGGTGGGCGTGGGCGTACATACAATTGAAAAAAAAAGTGCTTGCCGCCAGAGTTAAACCTGCATATTTTGCATAAATAACATAATAAAACAGACAAAACACGTGGTCACATTGCACTACTATTTCTTTAATATCTTCCATGTTTATAGTCCAAACTTACTGAAATTTTCACGAAACGTCCGCAATATGGTATTTATAATGTATATAAAAAATTGTTGCTGTAGAGCTAATATTGCAGCTGTAGTCAATTCTTTTCAATTTATAGGGGCGGGTGGAGGCGTGGCAAAAGTCTAAAATAAACTTGATAAGCGTGCTGTAATAACACGTATTGTCACAAAATTTGGTGGCTCTAGCTCTTATAATAGCTGAGATCTAGGTGTTCACACTGACGGACAGACAGACAGACGGACAGACGGACGGACGGACAGACGGACATGGCTTTATCGACTCGGCTGTTGATACTGATTAAGAATATATATACTTTATGGGGTCGGAGATGTCTCCTTCTGCCTGTTACATACATTTTCGGTTTGAACAAAGTTATAATACCCTTCTACTCTATGAGTAGCGGGTATTAAAACGAGTCGCTTAGGTACTCTTTTATTGTACTTTTTGCACAACGCTCTGCCTTTTTCCAGGGATCATCTACCTCGTCGGGCATTAAACTGCCAACTACCTTAAGCACATATAGTTCAGCTAAAAGAGCCCCGATTATAAATTTCCAAATCGCGTACTTCTAATCGTACGGCTTAATATTACGTTAAGCTTTTTCCATTTTACCACTCATACATACACAGCAATATATATATACAAAACAAGTGGAAGTGCTACAGTCGAACGCCCGACAATTTTAAAATCCGTTACAAACGTGTAACCACACTCATAATTTCAAACAGAAATTTTGCGCAAATAATTCTACTACATATAGCTATCTCGCTCACACTTACACAGCGACGCACGTTAAGAGTGACGTCGACGTCGACGTCAATTGCTCAAAGCAGCGCGCAGGCTGCTGCTCGTACATTTGTATTGAAAACGTTGACTAGACTAACTCCTGTGTTATTGGTCCGATCGGATTGTAATTTGGAGAATATGTTCATATGACATATAGCATTATACATACCAAATAAATTGAATACTTTGCTTAATAATCACAAATTACCGATTTGCGGGGGCGGTGGGCGTGGCATCAAACATTTGAAATAAACTTCATCTGCTTGGGAAATATGGGAACCTCCATGTCAAATTTGGTGTCTCTAGCTCTTTTAATAGCTAAGATCCGTTGTCTCAAACAGACAGACGGACAGCAGGACAGACGGACAGACGGACAGACAGACGGACATGGCTCAATCGACTCGGCTAGTGATCCTGAGCAAGAATATATATACTTTATGGGGTCTGCCACGCCTCCTTATGCCTGTTACATACATTGCACAAAGTTAGTATACCCTTTTTTGACCATTTTCAATGGTCGAAGGGTATAAAAATAAAAATAAGAACAGAAGAAAAAACAAAAAAAATGTATGCCCCTCATCAGGGGATTCGAACCGTGGATCTCAAAAAGCTTGTAATATGCACAGTTTGCTGCAACTATAACCACTTTGCTATTAGCACATTATTTTTGGACCGGCAAAGTTGAAGACCATTCAGCTTGTCGTACAGTACAGGACAAAATCTAATACCAACACTCACTCACTTCCCACAAAATTCTTTTTAATCAAATGCATTTAATACTAAACTTAAAATATTCAAAATACTTGATTTGAACCGTGGATCTCAAAAAACTTGTAATATGCACAGTTTGCTGCAACTATAACCACTCCGCTATTAGCACATTATTTTTTGGCTCACTTCCCATAAAATTCTTTTTAATCGAATGCATTTAATACTAAACTTCAAATATTCAAAATACTTGATTCGAACCGTGGATCTCAAAAAGCTTGTAATATGCACAGTTTGCTGCAACTATAACCACTCCGCTATTAGCACATTATTTTTTGGACCGGCAAAGTTGAAGACCATTCAGCTTGTCGTACAGTACAGGACAAAATCTAATACCAACACTCACTCACTTCCCATAAAATTCTTTTTAATCAAATGCATTTAATACTAAACGTAAAATATTCTAAATACTTGAAAAAAAAACAGATTTCAGAAAACTCGGACCAGACCGAGTGGGATTCGAACCCGTACCCTTGCGCTTCACAGACAACGACCACATCCACTCAGCCACTACATATTTTTTTGTATATACTATAAAATTGCAATAATGATCAGTGCAAATAACTTTAGTACATATAATTGAAAAAAAAGTGCTTGCCGCCAGAGTTGAACCTGCATATTTTGCATAATTAACATAATAAAAAGACAAAACACGTGCTCACATTGCACTACTATTTCTTTAATATCTTCCATGTTTATAGTCCAATCTTACTGAAATTTTCACGAAACGTCCTCAATATGGTATTTATAATGTATATAAAAATTGTTGCTGTAGAGCTAATATTGCAGCTGTAGTCAATTTTTTTCAATTTATAAGGGCGGGTGGAGCAAAAGTAAAAAATAAACTTGATAAGCGTGCTGTAATAACACATATTGTCACAAAATTTGGTAGCTCTAGCTCTTATAATAGCTGAGATCTAGGTGTTCACACTGACGGACAGACAGACAGACGGACAGACGGACGGACGGACAGACGGACATGGCTTTATCGACTTGGCTGTTGATACTGATTAAGAATATATATACTTTATGGGGTCGGAGATGTCTCCTTCTGCCTGTTACATATATTTTCGGTTTGAACAAAGTTATAATACCCTTCTACTCTATGAGTAGCGGGTATTAAAACGAGTCGCTTAGGTACTCTTTTATTTTACTTTTTGCACAAGCTTTGCCTTTCAGGGATCATCTACCTCGTCGGGCATTAAACTGCCAACTACCTTAAGCACATATAGTTCAGCTAAAAGATCCCCGATTATAAATTTCCAAATCGCGTACTTCTAATCGTACGGCTTAATATTACGTTAAGCTTTTTCCATCTTACCACTCATACATACACAGCAATATATATATATAAAACAAGTGGAAGTGCTACAGTCGAACGCCCGACAATTTTAAAATCCGTTACAAACGTGTAACCACACTCATAATTTCAAACAGAAATTTTGCGCAAATAATTCTACTACATATAGCTATCTCGCTCACACTTACACAGCGACGCACGTTAAGAGTGACGTCGACGTCGACGTCAATTGCTCAAAGCAGCGCGCAGGCTGCTGCTCGTACATTTGTATTGGAAACGTTGACTAGACTAACTCCTGTGTTATTGGTCCGATCGGATTGTAATTTGAAGAATATGTTCATATGACATATAGCATTATACATACCAAAGCAGAACTTTATAAATTGAATACTTTGCTTAATAATCACAAATTACCGATTTGCGGGGGCGGTGGGCGTGGCATCAAACATTTGAAATAAACTTCATCTGCTTGGGAAATATGGGAACCTCCATGCCAAATTTGGTGTCTCTAGCTCTTTTAATAGCTAAGATCCGTTGTCTCAAACAGACAGACGGACAGCAGGACAGACGGACAGACGGACAGACAGACATGGCTCAATCGACTCGGCTAGTGATCCTGAGCAAGAATATATATACTTTATGGGGTCTGCCACGCCTCCTTATGCCTGTTACATACATTGCACAAAGTTAGTATACCCTTTTTTGACCATTTTCAATGGTCGAAGGGTATAAAAATAAAAATAAGAACAGAAGAAACAAGTGGATATGGTTACAGTCGAGCGCTCGACAGTAAGATACCCTTCTCCCAATTTTTAAAATCCGTTACAAACGTGCAACCACGCTCATAATTTCAAACAGAAATTTTGCACAAATACTTCTATTACATATAGCTTTCTCGCTCACACTTACACATCGACGCACGTTAAGAGTGACGTCGACGTCGGCGTCAACTACTGAAAGCAGCGGGCAGGCTGCTGCTCGTACAATTGTACTGAAAACGTTGACTTGAATAACTTCTGTGTTATTGGTCCGATCAGATTGTAATTTGGAGAATATGTTTGTATGGCATATAGATTTATACATACCAAAGCAGAACTTTATAGGTTTAATAGTTTGCTTAATAATCACAAATTACCGATTTGCGGGGGCGGTGGGCGTGGCATCAAACATTTAACATAAACTTCATCTGCTTGGGAAATTTAGGAACCTTCATACCAAATTTGGTGTCTCTAGCTTTTTTAATAGCTGAGATCCGTTGTCTCAAACAGACAGACGGACAGACGGACAGACGGACAGACGGACAGACAGACGGACATGGCTCAATCGACTCGGCTAGTGATCCTGAGTAAGAATATATATACTTTATGGGGTCTGCCACGCCTCCTTATGCCTGTTACATACATTTCACAAAGTTAGTATACCCTTTTTTGACCATTTTCAATGGTCGAAGGGTATAAAAACAAAAAAATGTATGCCCCTCATCAGGGATTCGAACCGTGGATCTCAAAAAGCTTGTAATATGCACAGTTTGCTGCAACTATAACCACTCCGCTATTAGCACATTATTTTTTGGACCGGAAAAGTTGAAAACCATTCAGCTTGTCGTACAGTACAGGACAAAATCTAATACCAACACTCACTCACTTCCCATAAAATTATTTTTAATCAAATGCATTTAATACTAAACTTAAAATATTCAAAATACTTGATTCGAACCGTGGATCTCAAAAAGCTTGTAATATGCACAGTTTGCTGCAACTATAACCACTCCGCTATTAGCACATTATTTTTTGGACCGGCAAAGTTGAAGACCATTCAGCTTGTCGTACAGTACAGGACAAAATCTAATACCAACACTCACTCACTTCCCATAAAATTCTTTTTAATCAAATGCATTTAATACTTAACTTAAAATAGTTCAATTCTTTTCAATTTATAGGGGCGGGTGGAGGCGTGGCAAAAGTCTACTTATAATAGCTGAGATCTAGGTGTTCACACTGACGGACAGACAGACAGACGGACAGACGGACGGACGGACAGACGGACATGGCTTTATCGACTCGGCTGTTGATTCTGATTAAGAATATATATACTTTATGGGGTCGGAGATGTCTCCTTCTGCCTGTTACATACATTTTCGGTTTGAACAAAGTTATAATACCCTTCTACTCTATGAGTAGCGGGTATTAAAACGAGTCGCTTAGGTACTCTTTTATTGTACTTTTTGCACAACGCTCTGCCTTTTTCCAGGGATCATCTACCTCGTCGGGCATTAAACTGCCAACTACCTTAAGCACATATAGTTCAGCTAAAAGAGCTCCGATTATAAATTTCCAAATCACGTACTTCTAATCGTACGGCTTAATATTACGTTAAGCTTTTTCCATTTTACCACTCATACATACACAGCAATATATATATATAAAACAGGTGGAAGTGCTACAGTCGAACGCCCGACAATTTTAAAATCCGTTACAAACGTGTAACCACACTCATAATTTCAAACAGAAATTTTGCGCAAATAATTCTGCTACATATAGCTATCTCGCTCACACTTACACAGCGACGCACGTTAAGAGTGACGTCGACGTCGACGTCAATTGCTCAAAGCAGCGCGCAGGCTGCTGCTCGTACATTTGTATTGGAAACGTTGACTAGACTAACTCCTGTGTTATTGGTCCGATCGGATTGTAATTTGAAGAATATGTTCATATGACATATAGCATTATACATACCAAAGCAGAACTTTATAAATTGAATACTTTGCTTAATAATCACAAATTACCGATTTGCGGGGGCGGTGGGCGTGGCATCAAACATTTGAAATAAACTTCATCTGCTTGGGAAATATGGGAACCTCCATGCCAAATTTGGTGTCTCTAGCTCTTTTAATAGCTAAGATCCGTTGTCTCAAACAGACAGACGGACAGCAGGACAGACGGACAGACGGACAGACGGACAGACGGACAGACAGACATGGCTCAATCGACTCGGCTAGTGATCCTGAGCAAGAATATATATACTTTATGGGGTCTGCCACGCCTCCTTATGCCTGTTACATACATTGCACAAAGTTAGTATACCCTTTTTTGACCATTTTCAATGGTCGAAGGGTATAAAAATAAAAATAAGAACAGAAGAAACAAGTGGATATGGCTACAGTCGAGCGCTCGACAGTAAGATACCCTTCTCCCAATTTTTAAAATCCGTTACAAACGTGCAACCACGCTCATAATTTCAAACAGAAATTTTGCACAAATACTTCTATTACATATAGCTTTCTCGCTCACACTTACACATCGACGCACGTTAAGAGTGACGTCGACGTCGGCGTCAACTACTGAAAGCAGCGGGCAGGCTGCTGCTCGTACAATTGTACTGAAAACGTTGACTTGAATAACTTCTGTGTTATTGGTCCGATCAGATTGTAATTTGGAGAATATGTTTGTATGGCATATAGATTTATACATACCAAAGCAGAACTTTATAGGTTTAATAGTTTGCTTAATAATCACAAATTACCGATTTGCGGGGGCGGTGGGCGTGGCATCAAACATTTAACATAAACTTCATCTGCTTGGGAAATTTAGGAACCTTCATACCAAATTTGGTGTCTCTAGCTTTTTTAATAGCTGAGATCCGTTGTCTCAAACAGACAGACGGACAGACGGACAGACGGACAGACAGACGGACATGGCTCAATCGACTCGGCTAGTGATCCTGAGTAAGAATATATATACTTTATGGGGTCTGCCACGCCTCCTTATGCCTGTTACATACATTGCACAAAGTTAGTATACCCTTTTTTGACCATTTTCAATGGTCGAAGGGTATAAAAATAAAAATAAGAACAGAAGAAAAAACAAAAAAAATGTATGCCCCTAATCAGGGGATTCGAACCGTGGATATCAAAAAGCTTGTAATATGCACAGTTTGCTGCAACTATAACCACTTTGCTATTAGCACATTATTTTTTGGACCGGCAAAGTTGAAGACCATTCAGCTTGTCGTACAGTACAGGACAAAATCTAATACCAACACTCACTCACTTCCCATAAAATTCTTTTTAATCAAATGCATTTAATACTAAACTTAAAATATTCTAAATACTTGAAAAAAAAAAAAAGATTTCAGAAAACTCGGACCAGACCGAGTGGGATTCGAACCCGTACCCTTGCGCTTCACAGACAACGACCACATCCACTGAGCCACTACACCTTTTTTTGTATCTACTATAAAATTGCAATAATGATCAGTGCAAATAACTTTAGTACATATAATTGCTTGCCGCCAGAGTTGAACCTGCATATTTTGCATAAATAACATAATAAAACAGACAAAACACGTGGTCACATTGCACTACTATTTCTTTAATATCTTCCATGTTTATAGTCCAATCTTACTGAAATTTTCACGAAACGTCCGCAATATGGTATTTATAATGTATATAAAAATTGTTGCTGTAGAACTAATATTGCAGCTGTAGTCAATTCTTTTCAATTTATAGGGGCGGGTGGAGGCGTGGCAAAAGTCTAAAATAAATAATAATATTGAAAACGTTGACTAGACTAACTCCTGTGTTATTGGTACGATCGGATTGTAATTTGGAGAATATGTTCATATGACATATAGCATTATACATACCAAATAAATTGAATACTTTGCTTAATAATCTCAAATTACCGATTTGCGGGGGCGGTGGGCGTGGCATCAAACATTTGAAATAAAATTCATCTGCTTGGGAAATATGGGAACCTCCATGCCAAATTTGGTATCTCTAGCTCTTTTAATAGCCAAGATCCGTTGTCTCAACAGACAGGCGTACAGACGGACAGCCGGACAGACGGACAGACAGACGGACATGTCTCAATCGACTCGGCTAGTGATCCTGAGCAAGAATATATATACTTTATGGGGTCTGCCACGCCTCTTTATGCCTGTTACATACATTTCACAATGTTTGTATACCCTTTTTGGACTATTTTCAATGGTCGAAGGGTATAAAAATATTACACACAAAATATACAAGCAAATTAATATAAAATTCAACAAGTCGGAAAGGCTACAGTCAGTTTCAATATTTTGCTTAACTGTCCTGCTTGCTTTAGGTTTCAGATAGGTAATTATAATATTATGAGGTGCTGTTTTACATTTCATATAAAGGTAAAATATGGAGATTATACTAAATACTAACAAGGGGATTATTAATATATTTCTATAGATTGTAAAATTTTTATTATTTAGCATAATCATTTCTTTTATTTTTATGTGTGACATTGGTTCAACTTTTGTTACGTTGTGTTCTGTAAATATTAGGTTTGTATATTGATGAATATTGTTTGATATTGAAACTTGTTTTAATTCTGCTGTGCAATTAAATATTTTTATAATTTTGTTATTTTCAATACAAATTTCTTGATTGTTACAATTTTGATCAAGTTTTTCTCGAGTCATATTCCATGTTATAATTATATTAGGTTTAATGTATAGAACGTAAAACGGTTTACGATATTTCTGGAAAGTACAGGTTGGTGTTTCGTGTTTCATTATGTTAGCTATGCAATGGACTTTGATAATGTTCTTGGTTTGTATATTTGAAACATGACTATTATGTATGTAAAATTTGCTTTCTATGTTTTCATTAATAATTTGTCCATTATTGTCAGGGTAAGGTGCGATAAGAAAAGTAGGTTGTTCGATTGTGTTTGTGGGAATGTGAGACATTAGGAATATTTCGTTAGTGGCTGTGTTATACCAGGCGGAAGTTTTTATGTCCATAAATATTCCTAATCGTGTGAATTGTGAACCCATTTCAATATCTTCGACATATTCAGTAAAATGTTCAATGTTAAATATTAAAAGGGAAATTTTATGATCTTTTTCAATAGATTTGGAGTGGGTATTAATCATCTCAATACCGTTATTTAGGTTGTCAATAACGTGATTAAGATTACTAATCTGTACGGTGCTTTGTGATGAAGATGAAATTTGTTGTTCAATATATTGTCTGTCGTCTTCGCCTAGTGTACCAAAAAGTTTTTTGTAAGTGGAGCCTACAAAGTTAAACAGTCCTCGTTTGATGCGTTTAGTTATGAGTATACCGTTCATTTATCTTTTCATTTTTTCGATAAGATAATTTATCTGAGTTATGTTGTTAAATTCCTGACTTTCTTTAATAAGATTGTTACATGTTTCTTCAATTTGTGTTATGTTAATAGTGAGACAGTGGTGCGTAAAGGTTATAGGGAGTTGTATTGTTCCTGGTTCGAACAAAATGAATCCTTGATTTTTTTCAATAGGGTTTATTTCAATTGTTCCTGCCGTAGTTTGTGTCATCATAGAAGGCATTATAATTATTTTGAGTCCGATGATTGGGATGTGTCGGTCGGCTGTGAGTATTTGCTATAATTAACCTTTTTTTTCCTTTTTAAATTTACTTTTTAATGTGTAACATTTTGACCTCTATTATTTTCGTTATAGTGATTTTCATCTAACTGTTGAATTTTGCCTGTTTTCCTAAAGGGGTTTTTAGATTTATTGGGGCCTGTCTAAATTTTGTGTCTATTTCGTAGTTTTGTCGGTTCTCATTAAGTTTCCTAATTTTATTTTCTTTTATCATCTGGAAATCGTAAGTAGGTATGCCTGCGTAGCGTAGTATGTAAGCTGGTATTTGTCCGGTTGTGTTATGTTTAGTTTTATGGTTATATGTGTATAAAATTGTTTCTATTCTTGTTTTCTTATTTTCTGTGTTATTTTCAGTATTGATAATTCTGATTTTTTCGTTTATAGTTTTGTGAACCCGTTCTACATCTGCTATTCCTGTTTTGCTCGTGGTGATATTTATTTGTATTCCTTCATTATTCAACCAAATCTTTAAATAATTGCTCATAAACGCTGAGTCTTTGTCTGTTTTAATTTTCTGTGGTTTTCCCATGTCATTGAATATTCTGGTAAGGGCTCTCTTGGCTTCTAACCAATCTCTTCTATTGGTTTTTATAAGGGATGCAAATTTTGAATAAACGTCTATACAGGATAAATATTGTTCATTATCAATACCATAAAAGTCGATTACGTAAAGTTCTCTTGGGTTATTTGTTTCTGGGGTTATTTCAAAAGTAAGGTTTGTTGGTCTGTGTTCTGTTTTTGCAAGATTACAAATTTCGCAATAATTAATAAAATTTTTAATTAATTTATTATAATCAGGAAAATAGTGAGTTTCTTTAAAAAGTTTATATGTTGAGTAATAATTAATTGCTTAAATTCAGCGTAAGAGCTAATGTCTTTTACTTTTATTATGCTTTTTAATATTTTTACGTTACTGTGTGGGTTGATAATTTCGTGGTACGCGTTTTGAAGAATTGAAAAGTCATTGTCATTGTCTATGTAGATGACGTTTGTGTTGTTTAAGAAGTATTTTAATAAAAGGTCTTTTGCTATTGGGAGAGTCATCAAGTATTTTGATATGTCTACTTGATTAATATAATATAATAGAGTCTTTTACAAATTCTATCTGTCTTGAAAAATGGTTTAAAGGTTTTTCAGTGATTTCAATATAGTTTTCGTTACTTTCTGATGCGCTATGTATTGTTGCTGCTGTTGACATATTTTCTTCTTCGCCTACCAAATTTTCATCAATTTTAATGCGTGATAAAGCATCTGCTACATGATTCAGCTTTCCTTCCAAATATTTAATTTTAAAGTTGTATTCACTAAGTTTAATTCTCCATCGTTGTAATTTCATATTAGGTTCCTTTCTAATGTTTAACAAAACAAGGGGTTTATGATCACTTAATATTTCAAAGGGGACTCCATATAAATATGGGCGGAAATGTTTGGTTGCCCAAACAATTGCCAATAATTCTTTTTCTATTGTACTGTAATTTTGTTCGTGGTCATTTAAAGTTCTGCTTGCGAAACTAATCGGTTTATTGTCTTGTGAGAGTACGGCTCCTATGGCAAAATTGCTCGCGTCAGTAGTAACTTGAAATGTTTTTGTAAAGTCAGGGCAGATAAGAATGGGGTCATTCATGATTAGTGTTTTTAGGCCATGGATTTTAAAAAAATAATGGTCTATTAGGTTTGTCGGAATGTGCGTAACAGGCAGAAGGAGACGTTTGCGACCCCATAAAGTATATATATTCTTACTCAGGATCACTAGCCGAGTCGATCTAGCCATGTCTGTCTGTCCGTCTGTCCGTATGTCCGTATGTCTGTCTGTCTGTCTGTAGGAGACAACGCGTTGTATTAAGACAGCTAGAGACTCCAAATTTGGCAGAAAGATTCATGTATATCCAAGGCAGTAAAAGTCATTTTACCACGCCCACCGCCCATGTAAATAAAAAAATAGTTTTCTTATGCAATTATTAAGCAAAGTATTGAAGTCTTAACTTTCTGCTTTAGCGTACATCTATATAAATACGTTGTGAACTTATCCTATAAATTGCAATCCAATCGGATAATAAACAAAGAAGTTACGCAAGTTAACGTGTTCGATTGATTTGTGATGCCTTGCCTGCAAGCTGCTGCCAGCCAAGTGCGTTTTCGATCTTTTTAATGCGAAAATAGTTATGTGAGAGTATGAGATCGAAATAGTAACTTAGCCGCACAGCCAATAGTTGCGGCGATAGTCAAATGTGTTGAGCAGCCGACCATCAAGGGCCATCATCAAGCAAATAGAAATAGACATGGAGGTTCAATCCTTGAGAAAGGCAGGCGGCGGTTTTATATTTATTTTCACTTCTAAGTAGAAGTTTTTTTTTTCATCATTATAAAATTAAGTTGCATATATATATGATAATTTCAACAAATTATCTCATTCAATCCAGTAGAAGTGTTATTGTTGTACAGGACAATATGACACATTTGAGCTAATGGTCTAAATATGCAATTTTAGCGTGTGCGGAGCGCAGCGACGGTGGTCTAGTTGTTCGGATGACAGACTCTTATGCAAACGGCAAGGGTTCGATTCCGCACGGCGAAAAAATAATTTACCTATTTTAATTTTTTTATGTTTTGTTGTATCTTACATTTATAAAGCATTTACATTTTTGAATTATTTCCCATTTACTATTTAATATTAATCTAATCAATTTTATATATAGTGTTAAGTTTTTTGCATGCTGGACTTATGCGTGCATGCATACAATACATACTTGCGAAGCTCACACATGCATACATTTATGCGTGTGAGGCAATACACAAAACGTGAGGCAGGTCAGTGCATTTTTAGCGAACGTCTAAATTAAAGAAGAAGCAGTTGACGCTGGTGTGTGTGTGTGTGTGTGTAACGAATCTTAGCACGCACCGAAAATTGACATATCTCTCTCTCGTTCTAAAATATGCTATCGACTCTTGTCTATTCTGCTTTTTTTTATGGGTTACTTTTAATACGAGTATATACATATATATGTACACTGAAAATCCATGGCCTCTTACAGTCACCGCGTGACTGTAGCGTTTCCGACTTGTTTATAGTAAATGTGTTGGGTGTACTTTACAGTTAATGATATGATATGTATTTTTGAATTTTATATTAATTTGCTTGTATATTTTGTGTGTAATATTTTTTGTTTTTATACCCTTCGACCATTGAAAATGGTCAAAAAAGGGTATACTAACTTTGTGAAATGTCTGTAACAGGCATAAGGAGGCGTGGCAGACCCCATAAAGTATATATATTCTTACTCAGGATCACTAGCCGAGTCGATTGAGCCATGTCCGTCTGTCTGTCCGTCTGTCCGTCTGTCTGTTTGAGACAACGGATCTCAGCTATTAAAAAAGCTAGAGACACCAAATTTGGTATGAAGGTTCCTAAATTTCCCAAGCAGATGAAGTTTATGTTAAATGTTTGATGCCACGCCCACCGCCCCCGCAAATCGGTAATTTGTGATTATTAAGCAAACTATTAAACCTATAAAGTTCTGCTTTGGTATGTATAAATCTATATGCCATACAAACATATTCTCCAAATTACAATCTGATCGGACCAATAACACAGAAGTTATTCAAGTCAACGTTTTCAGTACAATTGTACGAGCAGCAGCCTGCCCGCTGCTTTCAGTAGTTGACGCCGACGTCGACGTCACTCTTAACGTGCGTCGATGTGTAAGTGTGAGCGAGAAAGCTATATGTAATAGAAGTATTTGTGCAAAATTTCTGTTTGAAATTATGAGCGTGGTTGCACGTTTGTAACGGATTTTAAAAATTGGGAGAAGGGTATCTTACTGTCGAGCGCTCGACTGTAGCCATATCCACTTGTTATTTTTCAGTTTTGTAAAAAATGAGCACTCTACTCAGATGTTTTTTTATAAAATTAATAGCTGCTTCTGGTGGTGCTTCTTCCGCTGTCATCAGTTTTTTTGCTCTTCGTTGTTGTTGCTGGTGGCGGTTGTCACTTGCTGCTTGATGCCGTTTACTTCTGTTGGTGCATCTTCCGCTGTCATCAGTTTCTTTGCTCTTCGTTGTTGTTGTTGGTGGCGATTGTCAGTTGATGCTTGCTGCCGTTTTAGTTGTGGTTTTTTTTTATTGGATTGGTTGTTATTTTCTTTATTTATTTTATGTTTTTCAATATAATACATTTTTATACACCAAGCCAGCCACAGTTCTTTTGGTCTTAAGGTCAAGGTTTTATCTTTGTAATTATATGCAAGTTTAATTGTTTTTTTTTATTTTTTTTCGTACTTCTGTATCGAAAAAATGTGAGTTGATTTCACTCGGATTTTTTCTCGTTGGGCGCCAGTTATTAATTTATTCAGATTAATGTTCCAAATAAAAAGACTTTGTCCTGTTACGATACTGAACTCTTTAATCGTCAAAGTCCAACTAAAAACTAAGTACAAAATATTCTTAACGCAAAGCTAGCCCTGTCACCTAAAAGTGTTGATCTAGTGTTGCCAAACGGCTCAAATGTCAGGTGGCCGGCGAACGTGGGAACGTTACAGACAGTCTCGTTAACTCCTGTATGTTAACTCTATGTTAACTTATACTCCTGATCTGTATTAACAGTTGCGTCGATAAAGCCATGTCCGTCTGTCCGTCCGTGTGAACACCTGGATCTCAGCTATTATAAAAGCTAGAGCTTCCAAATTTGGTGACAATGTTCTGTGTTATTACTGCAGCCTGATTAAGTTTATTTTGGATTTTTGCCACGCCTCCTTTCGCCCCTATAAATTGAACAATTTTTTATATACGTTATAAATACCATATTGCGGACGTTTTGTGAAAATTTTAGTAAGATTGGTCGATAAATATGGAATGTATTAAAGATATAGTTGTGCCATGTGACCATGTATTTTGTCTGTGTTATTTTGTTAGAGATGCAAGCTTTTTTTTTTCAATTATATGTACCAACATAAATTGCACTGATCATGATTGCAATTTTATAGGAGAGCCAGAAAAGATGCAGTGGCTGAGTGGATGTGGTCGTTGACTGTGAACCGAAGGGTTACGGGTTCGAATCCTACTGGATGCAAGTGGGTATTTTTGGATATTGCTTTTTTTCAAGCACTTCAAATATTTTAAGTTTTGTATTAAATGCATTTGATTAAAAAGAGTTTTAAGGGTAGAGGTAGAGGTGAGTTGGTATAACTTTTCGTCCTGTACGAAAAGCTGAATGATCTCATAATGCAACTTTGCCGGTCCAAATAATAATGTGCTAATGGCGGAGTTGCAAACTGCATATTACAAGCTTCTTAAGGTCCACGGTTCGAATCCCATTAGGGGCATAAATTTTCTTTGTCTATTCTTCTGTTTTTATTTTTATTTTTTTTAGCAGTACATCTTCTTTTAAAATCAATGATAACGATAAGGCGAGTTAGAAAAACAAATTTGAGACTGTGATATGTGTTTTCTTGCAAAGTTGTAGCGGGTATACCACAGTCGTGCACGCTCGACTGTAGCCTTTCCGACTTGTTGAATTTTATATTAATTTGCTTGTATATTTTGTGTGTAATATTTTTATACCCTTCGACCATTGAAAATAGTCCAAAAAGGGTATACAAACATTGTGAAATGTATGTAACAGGCATAAAGAGGCGTGGCAGACCCCATAAAGTATATATATTCTTGCTCAGGATCACTAGCCGAGTCGATTGAGACATGTCCGTCTGTCTGTCCGTCTGTCCGGCTGTCCGTCTGTACGCCTGTCTGTTGAGACAACGGATCTTGGCTATTAAAAGAGCTAGAGATACCAAATTTGGCATGGAGGT
Source organism: Zaprionus tsacasi (assembly GCA_018904105.1). NCBI lineage: Eukaryota > Metazoa > Arthropoda > Insecta > Diptera > Drosophilidae > Zaprionus > Zaprionus tsacasi. Next base: position 116,342 of record JAEIFR010000593.1, on the reverse strand, counting down.
TTCTATGTTTCCCAAGCAGATGAAGTTTATTTCAAATGTTTGATGCCACGCCCACCGCCCCCGCAAATCGGTAATTTGTGATTATTAAGCAAAGTATTCAATTTATAAAGTTTTGCTTTGGTATGTATAATGCTATATGTCATATGAACATATTCTCCAAATTACAATCCGATCGGAATAATAACACAGGAGTTATTCTAGTCAACGTTTTCAATACAAATGTACGAGCAGCAGCCTGCGCGCTGCTTTGAGCAATTGACCACGACCTCGACGTTGCGTTGTGGCGCTTTACTCTTTACGCGCGTCGCTGTATGAGTGCGAGCGAGTAAGCTATATGTAGTGTAGTTACACGTTTGTAACAGATTTAGAAAATTAGGAGAAGGGTATCTTAATGTCGAGCGCTCGACTGTAGCCATATCCACTTGTTTCGCCGTGCGGATTCGAACCCTTGCCGTTTGCATAAGAGTCTGTCATCCGAACAACTAGACCACCGTCGCTGCGCTCCGCGTACGCTAAAATTGCATATTTTGACCAATAGCTCAAATGTGTCATATTGTCTTGTACAACAATAACACTTCTTTTGGATTGAATGAGATTGTTGGACTTTTCGTCCTCATCAGAGTTCGCATATATATGTCCAACAAGAGAATGTAAAAGTCAATTAAGGAAGTAAATAAGAAAGTTTAATTTATTCACGATATAAAATGTGCGCGTCTATTCATCGCGGCGGTTGATTCTAAACTCTGCATATGTATGTACTTAAAAAACTAAGCGTTGCCACTCTTGTTATATTCTAGTGTGACCAGATTTGCTGCTTTGTTATGACGTTACAAAATCAAACACGCCCTCTCAAAGTAGCAATACAATTCAGAATTTAAATACATGTGACGCCCAATGACGAAATACATCCAAAATGTTTGGCACTGCTTAAGCCTTTCGTCAGGACATCTGCTGGCATCTTTTCCGTCTGCATGTAGTCGACTTCAATGTCACCATTCTTGTGTAGTCGCTGTATAAAATGATGACGTACATCAATGTGTTTCGTTCGTGGATGAAAGCCAAAACCTTTCACCAATTTTTGTGCGCTCTGGTTATCATTGTATAACTGCACCTTCTCGCATCGTTGCCCAATTTTGATTAGAAGGGCCTTCAAGTATAAAGCCTCCTTAGCTGCTTCTGATAAAGCAAGATACTCTGATTATGTACTTGATAAAGCAACCGTGCGCTGCTTACGCGCCTCCCAGCTTATAGCGGCGCCTGCCAGTATAAATGCCTGCCCAGAGTATGAACGCCGGTCAGAAAAGTTTCCTCCCCAGTCAGCGTCGACAACTCCATACATCTCATGTCCTGTTCGCTTATACAGGAGACCTAGATCTCGTGTACTGTTTACGTATCGAAGAATACGTTTTGCTGCCTTCCAGTGTTCAACAGTGTACTTTGCGTTAAATTGACTCATTAAGTTCACAGCATACGTAATGTCTGGTCTAGTGGTTACTGAAAGAAACATTAGTGCACCTATTAAGTTTTGATATGGATACTTATTCATTTCTCCTTCATCTGCGTCTACAGGACGCTGCAATATCGAATTTGCCTCAATAGGAGTTAGTGCTGGCTTGCACTCCGTCATTCCAAATCGCCTTAGAATGTTATGGATGTATTTTGCCTGCGAAATGAAGATCTGATGTTTCTGCAAATTTTGTTTAAATTCAATGCCCAAGCATGTTTCCACCGGTCCGATGTTTTTCATCATAAAGGTCTCGCTGAGATGTGTTTTTATCTCCTTCAGCCATTCGGGATGGTTTGATGCTATCAACAAGTCATCTACGTAGATCGTGATAAGTAGAAGTCTTCATTCTTGACGTCTAAAGAATAGGCATGGGTCTTGCTCAGTACGTTGAAATCCGATCTCTTGTAGTTCAGCAGTTAGTTTCTCGTACCATCTTAACCCACTCTGTCGAAGTCCGTAAAGAGCCTTCATTATCAAACAAACTGGATTCTGCATTTGTTTAACATTTCTCCGCCATCTTTTAGCTAATTGTTTGTACTTATTATCTGCGACCGCGTGATTGGTCCCAATTTTGGCGCCTAATTCCAATTTTTTCATGAACTCTTCAAATCCCTCTGGTATGCTCATGTAGACATCCTCTTTTAATTCTCCATTTAGATAGGCTGTAACTACATCCATTTGGTGTATCTCCATATCGTACTCTGCCGCTAAAGCAGCTAGCAATCGTATCGAAGTAAATCGAACGACTGGTGAAAAGGATTCATGATAGTCTTCTGCTGGTCCCTGCGCGTAGCCTTTTGCTACTAAGCGCGCCTTTTGCTTGCCTGTTGACGTGTTATTTTCTTTTGTACGAAATACCATTCTGTTGCCAATTATTTTTCTGTCGTTTGGTCTTTCAACAATTTTCCATGTATTGTTCAAAACTTGTGCCATGAACTTATCTTCAATGGCTGCCATCCAATCTGCAGCATCCTCAGAGCTTTCCGCTTCTTGGTATGTTGTTGGATCACATTCTTCAAATATGTCATCTATCGATGAATCACTGCTCGTATCAACGGCTCGCTCATTTGAGTTTCTTAAGTTGGCTGCTGGTTGATAGACCATGCGCGGTCTGCCTGGCCGGCCAGAACGAAGCAATTTTGGACGTCCTCTGCCACGTCGCGCTGCATGATGTTGTTTTTCTTCCTTTTCGGATTTTTCGTCACTTGAGTGCTCCTCTTGATCCATCGTGTCTACTAGATTTTATAAAGACCTCGACATTGTCTTGCTCATTTTCATAAAATTCCTGAAAAAACGAAAAACGGCGACTGCTGCTGATTTTTGATATTTGTCGCTGCGTGATTTTTACTTATGCTTTGACTGCGACTTCTGATTTTTCAGAAGCAGAAGCAGAAGCAATTGTTCACTTTCTGATATCGCTCGCAGCAGAAGCAGTGAAAAGCAAAAATATTGCAACTATTGCTAATTCGACTGCTGCTTTTCAAACACTGCTTATAACAACTAGAAACCAAAAATTACATAAACCTAAAATTCGGAAGATAGTAAGATAGTTAGTTAGATAAAGGAATAAGCTAACTAGTACTGATAATATTTGAGCCCACGCCCACAGGTTTACGCTTGGGTCAACTCCCCTATAGTCTGGTTAGTTTAATACTTTGCTTAATATTCGTAAATACCCAATATTCGGGGGCGGTGGGTGTGGCACCAAACATTTGCCATAGACTTGATCTGCCTTTTATATACAGAAACATCCATAACAAATTTGTCTTATACGGACAGACAGACGGACAGCCGGACAGACAGACAGACATGGCTCAAGCGACTCGTTTTTAAGTTTCGCGACATGCGACAACGTTTGCTTTCTCTGAAGCTATCGAGTGAGATGTCACTAATAAACCATTTCCATATTTTTTACGAACTTATAAGTGAATTGTTGGCAGCTGGTGCAAAAATAGAAGAAATGGATAAAATTTCTCATCTGCTGTTCACATTACCTTCGTGTTACGATGGCGTCGTGACAGCGATAGACACATTATCTGAAGAAAATTTGACATTGGCGTTTGTAAATAATAGATTGCTAGATCAGAAAATTAAGATTAAAAATGAGCACGCAAGCAAGAAAGTTATGAACGCGATCGTGCACAGCAAAAATAAATTTATAAAAATAATTTGTCTAAAAATCGGGGAACTAAGCAAAAGAAATCATTCAAGGGAAATTCCAAAAATAGAGTCAAATGTCAGCATTGTGGCAGAGAAGGCCACATTAAAAGAGACTCTTTTATTATAGAAGAATATTAAATGATTAAAACAAAGAACATGAAAAACAAGCTCAAGCTGCAACATCACACGGCATTGCGTTCATGGTAAAAGAAGTGAATAACCTCTCAGTGAGGAATAACTGCGGGTTTATCCTTGATTCTGGTGCTGGTGACCATCTTATAAATGATAAGTCGCTATATACCGACAGTGTGGAGTTGATGCCTGCACTTAAGATTGCAGTGGCCAAGCAAGGCGAATTTATTTATGCCACTAAGCGTGGTATTGTCCGGCTACGAAATGACCATGAGATTACACTGGAGGATGTACTATTTTGTAAGGAAGCTGCTGGTAATTTGATGTCCGTAAAGCGTGTCCAAGAGGCAGTAATGTCGATTGAATTTGACAAAAGCAGTGTAACCATTTTGATCAAGTCGGAAAAGCTACAGTCACGCGGTGACTGTAAGAGGCCATGGATTTTCAGTGTACATATAAGTTAACAACTATAAATATAAAACAATACAAACATCTAACTAATCATTAAATAGTACTTATTTTACTAGAATTGTTTACTCCAGTGCAAACGTCAATAGTTATGCCTAACTTAAAATCGCGTTGTTTTCGCAAAACTGATTTTGTTAAGCTTAACTATCTTATTTCTAATCATGATTGGTCTTTATTTTATTCGTGTTCTGATTTAAATTCTTGCATTGCATATTTTTATAAATCCTTAAATGCATTTTTTTATGTTTGCGTTCCGTGTGCATATCCGGCAAAGTCTAACTGGCTTCCGTGGTATACACGTGAACTACTAAGGTTAAAAAATGTTAAATCTCGGCTTTATAAAAAATTTACTTCTTCGAGTAATCCCTCTGATTATACCCGATACATAGTTGCAAAGACAAACTTTATTACTTGAAACAGTTTATATCTTATAAAAAATATTTAAATCGTTGTCGACTTGAATTTGCACGTAACCTTAAACAATTCTATAACTTTGTTAATATTAAACGAAAATCTAATAGTTTCCCACCTTATTTTTTATATGAAAACAAGAAAGCAACCAGTGATCAAGAAGCTGCTGATCTGTTTGCGGACTTTTTTCAATCTACCTATTCCTCTACTAACTACGACAATAATCTTCCATATCCGTATTTAACTCAGAGACCAAATTCCGTTTCTTGTGATATGATCGATGAGAAATCATTAAGGACTAATCCTGACGGAGTACCAGGATGCGTACTTAGATATTGTGCCAATAGCTTATATAGACCCATTTTCAAGTTATTTAACTTGTCTTTAGCAACTTCTGCGTTTCCTTCAATCTGGAAAAAATTTTTTTCTATCCCTCTTCATAAAAATGGGTCTAAGTCGGAAGTAAAGAATTATAGGTGTATTTCCAAATTATCTTCTATTCCAAAATTGTTGGAAAAAATTATTACCGTAGAGTTAACACATAAGTGCAAGTCACTTATTTCGCCACATCAACATGGCTTTGTAAAATCTAGATCGACTTCCACGAATTTTCTGGAGTTCACCTCACTAATTAATAAAGGTTTTCAGAAAAAAATGCAAACTGATGTGGTCTACACAGATTTCAGCAAAGCATTTGATTCAGTAAATCAATTACTTCTTCTTCATAAGCTTAATCTTATTGGTTTTTCCTACCCATTGCTCCATTGGATCTCCAATTACTTAACTGGTAGGTCCCAAAGGGTGTTATTCAAATGTTTGCTATCTAAGCCTATTTCTGTATCCTCTGGTGTTCCTCAGGGCAGTCATCTGGGCCCTCTACTCGTTAACCTATTTATAAATGATCTTCCATCTGTTCTACACTTTTCTAATATTCTAATGTATGCTGATGATGTGAAACTTTGCTTAACATTCAATGAACTGACCGCTAATTCACTTCAAGTCGATATTGACTCATTTTTTACTTGGTGTAGCTGTAATTTGCTATATTTAAACTGTTCGAAGTGTAAGGTCATGTCTTTTTATAGAAGTAATTTTCACGTTGTCAACTATACCCTTGATCAATTTCCACTTCACAGAATTGTTGAAGTAATAGATCTTGGAATTCTTTTTGATCATAAGTTGAAATTTGATTGCCATATAACACACATTGTCAATAAGGCGTATCGGGCTATTGGCTTCATTAAAAGATGGGCTAAAGAATTCGAAGACCCTTATACGACAAAATTGTTATTCACATCTCTTGTTCGCCCGATTTTGGAATATGGATCCTGTGTATGGTCTCCTCAATACCAGGTCCATCAAGACAGAATTGAGTCTGTCCAAAAACAATTTTTGCTCTTTGCTTTGCGTCGCTTTAACTGGGTTTCTAACATAGATTTACCACCTTACTCAAGCCGACTCCTGCTAATTAACCTACCCTCCTTAACTAACCGTCGTATTATGCTAGGTGTTATGGTTATAATAAAACTAATAAAATACGACATTGACTCTCCTTTCCTGCTTAACCAACTAAACTTCTGTGTTCCTTCTAGGGTCACACGGAATTTTGTACCACATTCTTTGGGTTTCTGTAATAATAACTATAGCTTGCATGATTCTTTTAGAGTTCTCTGTGCTGATTATAATAAGCTTTTTAGAGTAATCAACACGGAATCCTCCCTTTCATCTATTAAATTATCTATATTAAACCACCTAACAACAATTAATATACATCCTAACAATTAATACTAATTTACCGATCTGATTGGGTTTTACTGGGTTTTCCCCAATCCTTTGCAGCAAATGCTGGATCGGGAAATCTTGCTTTACATTTCCCAGCTTAAATTTAAATTTAAACTTAAACTTTACATTTAAAAATATATATATATTCTTGATAATTTTAAACTTTTTATGAAATTTAATTTTAATATCATAATTTTTAATTTTTATCATTTCCGTTTTTTTTTTAATTTTAATTATATCATAATTTAAAAATAAAAACTAATTTTAATTTCTAGTCGACTGTTTTAGTTGACGTTAAATAAATAAATAAACGCTAATAAACATAAAACAACATTTAACAAGAATTGCCTAAATAATAAATTACGAAATATTTAACAAGAATTGCAGTTCAATAAACTAAACATCCACCTATCCAATAAGAACTGCAACATTGCATTACATTGTTCAGTTTAATAAACTAAACATCCGCCCAAAACGTCGCAAATGCCACCAACAGCGTCCGCAGTTTGTCTTGCGTGCGCACTTTCGACCCTTGACGACAAATTGCTGACATTGCAGATCATGGCCGGTTTAATCCAGATCTGCAGAGCTCTGCCGCGTCGCTGCCTAACACCCACAGCTATATTAGGGTACTCTTAAGACTCTTCTGTTCAGTCACAATTTGGAGTTGAATAAAACGACATCAAAATAAAGTTTCTGAGTTTTAATAAAACAGAAATTATTTTATATATTTAAAGTAAATCATAAAAAAGTAGTGAAGAGACAAAGCCAGCAGAATTGACAAGAGTCGATAGCATACGTTAGAATGAGAGAGAGATATGTGCATTTTAGGCGCGTGCTAAGATTTGTTACGCACACACACACCAGCGTCAACTGCTGTTTCTTTAATTTAGACGTCCGTTAAAAATGCACTGACCTGCCTCACGTTTTGTGTATTGCCTCACACGCATAAATGCATGCATGTGTGAGCTTCGCATGCATGTATTGTATGCGTGCACGCATAAGTACAGCATGCAAAAAATTTAAGACTTTAAAAATTGATTAGATAAATAATAGTAAATGCTTTATATATGCTTTATAAATATAAATGTTAACAAATATAAAATACAACAAAACATAAAAAATTAAAATATTATTATTTTTTTCGCCGTGCGGATTCGAACCCTGGCCATTTGCAAAGGAGTCCGTCATCCGAACAACTAGACCACCGTCGCTGCGCTCCGCTCACTCTTAAATTACATATTTAGACCATTAGCTGTCTTGTACAACAATAACACTTCTACTGAATTGATGAGATAATTCGCTGAAATATGATAAATTAAACTAAATTTTATAATGATGAATAAAAAAACTTATATTTAGAGTGAAAAAAAAATAAATATAAAACCGCCGCCTGAGTTACCCTATATACCCCGACCCTATCAGAAGCCGTACATGTCTACCACTGCCTTCGAGAAAGTTCTTGCCACCGTTAAAATCTCCGCTACGCCAAAAACAACATCAGTCGTCAAAATCGCCACGAACTAGATTTTTCCGGAAAAGTACCGTACAACACAGCTGCAGCCACAACGTAAAAAAAGTGTCGCTACGCCAAAAACAACAATAGTCCTCAATATCGCCACGAATTAGATTAGTCCGGATAAGAACCATACAGCCCAGCTGCAGTCAAAATGTACAAAGGTGTCGCCACACCAAAACCAACAGCAGTCCTCAAAATCGACTCGAACTGGATATGTCCGGACAAGAACCGTACAGCCCAGCTGCAGTCAAATGTACAAAAAATATTTAAATCGTTGTCGACTTGAATTTGCACGTAACCTTAAACAATTCTATAACTTTGTTAATATTAAACGAAAATCTAATAGTTTCCCACCTTATTTTTTATATGAAAACAAGAAAGCAACCAGTGATCAAGAAGCTGCTGATCTGTTTGCGGACTTTTTTCAATCTACCTATTCCTCTACTAACTACGACAATAATCTTCCATATCCGTATTTAACTCAGAGATCAAATTCCGTTTCTTGTGATATGATCGATGAGAAATCATTACGGACTAATCTCTGCTCTATTAATCCAATCTTCTCTCCCGGTCCTGACGGAGTACCAGGATGCGTACTTAGATATTGTGCCAATAGCTTATATAGACCCATTTTCAAGTTATTTAACTTGTCTTTAGCAACTTCTGCGTTTCCTTCAATCTCGAAAAAATCTTTTTCTATCCCTCTTCATAAAAATGGGTCTAAGTCGGAAGTAAAGAATTATAGGTGTATTTCCAAATTATCTTCTATTCCAAAATTGTTGGAAAAAATTATTACCGTAGAGTTAACACATAAGTGCAAGTCACTTATTTCGCCACATCAACATGGCTTTGTAAAATCTAGATCGACTTCCACGAATTTTCTGGAGTTCACCTCACTAATTAATAAAGGTTTTCAGAAAAAAATGCAAACTGATGTGGTCTACACAGATTTCAGCAAAGCATTTGATTCAGTAAATCAATTACTTCTTCTTCATAAGCTTAATCTTATTGGTTTTTCCTACCCATTGCTCCATTGGATCTCCAATTACTTAACTGGTAGGTCCCAAAGGGTGTTATTCAAATGTTTGCTATCTAAGCCTATTTCTGTATCCTCTGGTGTTCCTCAGGGCAGTCATCTGGGCCCTCTACTCGTTAACCTATTTATAAATGATCTTCCATCTGTTCTACACTTTTCTAATATTCTAATGTATGCTGATGATGTGAAACTTTGCTTAACATACAATGAACTGACCGCTAATTCACTTCAAGTCGATATTGACTCATTTTTTACTTGGTGTAGCTGTAATTTGCTATATTTAAACTGTTCGAAGTGTAAGGTCATGTCTTTTTATAGAAGTAATTTTCACGTTGTCAACTATACCCTTGATCAATTTCCACTTCACAGAATTGTTGAAGTAATAGATCTTGGAATTCTTTTTGATCATAAGTTGAAATTTGATTGCCATATAACACATATTGTCAATAAGGCGTATCGGGCTATTGGCTTCATTAAAAGATGGGCTAAAGAATTCGAAGACCCTTATACGACAAAATTGTTATTCACATCTCTTGTTCGCCCGATTTTGGAATATGGATCCTGTGTATGGTCTCCTCAATACCAGGTCCATCAAGACAGAATTGAGTCTGTCCAAAAACAATTTTTGCTCTTTGCTTTGCGTCGCTTTAACTGGGTTTCTAACATAGATTTACCACCTTACTCAAGCCGACTCCTGCTAATTAACCTACCCTCCTTAACTAACCGTCGTATTATGCTAGGTGTTATGGTTATAATAAAACTAATAAAATACGACATTGACTCTCCTTTACTGCTTAACCAACTAAACTTCTGTGTTCCTTCTAGGGTCACACGGAATTTTGTACCACTTTCTTTGGGTTTCTGTAATAATAACTATAGCTTGCATGATTCTTTTAGAGTTCTCTGTGCTGATTATAATAAGCTTTTTAGAGTAATCAACACGGAATCCTCCCCTTTCATCTATTAAATTATCTATATTAAACCACCTAACAACAATTAATATACATCCTAACAATTAATACTAATTTACCGATCTGATTGGGTTTTACTGGGTTTTCCCCAATCCTTTGCAGCAAATGCTGGATCGGGAAATCTTGCTTTACATTTCCCAGCTTAAATTTAAATTTAAACTTAAACTTTACATTTAAAAATATATATATATTCTTGATAATTTTAAACTTTTTATGAAATTTAATTTTAATATCATAATTTTTAATTTTTATCATTTCCGTTTTTTTTTAATTTTAATTATATCATAATTTAAAAATAAAAACTAATTTTAATTTCTAGTCGACTGTTTTAGTTGACGTTAAATAAATAAATAAACGCTAATAAACATAAAACAACATTTAACAAGAATTGCCTAAATAATAAATTACGAAATATTTAACAAGAATTGCAGTTCAATAAACTAAACATCCACCTATCCAATAAGAACTGCAACATTGCATTACATTGTTCAGTTTAATAAACTAAACATCCGCCCAAAACGTCGCAAATGCCACCAACAGCGTCCGCAGTTTGTCTTGCGTGCGCACTTTCGACCCTTGACGACAAATTGCTGACATTGCAGATCATGGCCGGTTTAATCCAGATCTGCAGAGCTCTGCCGCGTCGCTGCCTAACACCCACAGCTATATTAGGGTACTCTTAAGACTCTTCTGTTCAGTCACAATTTGGAGTTGAATAAAACGACATCAAAATAAAGTTTCTGAGTTTTAATAAAACAGAAATTATTTTATATATTTAAAGTAAATCATAAAAAAGTAGTGAAGAGACAAAGCCAGCAGAATTGACAAGAGTCGATAGCATACGTTAGAATGAGAGAGAGATATGTGCATTTTTGGCGCGTGCTAAGATTTGTTACGCACACACACACCAGCGTCAACTGCTGTTTCTTTAATTTAGACGTCCGTTAAAAATGCACTGACCTGCCTCACGTTTTGTGTATTGCCTCACACGCATAAATGCATGCATGTGTGAGCTTCGCATGCATGTATTGTATGCGTGCACGCATAAGTACAGCATGCAAAAAATTTAAGACTTTAAAAATTGATTATATAAATAATAGTAAATGCTTTATATATGCTTTATAAATATAAATGTTAACAAATATAAAATACAACAAAACATAAAAAATTAAAATATTATTATTTTTTTCGCCGTGCGGATTCGAACCCTGGCCATTTGCAAAGGAGTCCGTCATCCGAACAACTAGACCACCGTCGCTGCGCTCCGCTCACTCTTAAATTACATATTTAGACCATTAGCTGTCTTGTACAACAATAACACTTCTACTGAATTGATGAGATAATTCGCTGAAATATGATAAATTAAACTAAATTTTATAATGATGAATAAAAAAACTTATATTTAGAGTGAAAAAAATAAATATAAAACCGCCGCCTGAGTTACCCTATATACCCCGACCCTATCAGAAGCCGTACATGTCTACCACTGCCTTCGAGAAAGTTCTTGCCACCGTTAAAATCTCCGCTACGCCAAAAACAACATCAGTCGTCAAAATCGCCACGAACTAGATTTTTCCGGAAAAGTACCGTACAACACAGCTGCAGCCACAACGTAAAAAAGTGTCGCTACGCCAAAAACAACAATAGTCCTCAATATCGCCACGAATTAGATTAGTCCGGATAAGAACCATACAGCCCAGCTGCAGTCAAAATGTACAAAGGTGTCGCTACACCAAAACCAACAGCAGTCCTCAAAATCGACTCGAACTGGATATGTCCGGACAAGAACCGTACAGCCCAGCTGCAGTCAAAATGTACAAAGGTGTCGCTACACCAAAAACAACAACAGCCCTGAAAATCGCCACGAACTAGATTTTTCCGGAAAAGTACCGTACAACCCAACTGCAGCCACAACGTATAAAAGTGTCGCTACACCAAAAACTACAAAAGTCCTCAAAATCGACTCGAACTGGATATGTCCGGACAAGAACCATACAGCCCAGCTGCAGTCAAAATGTACAAAGGTGTCGCTACACCAAAAACAACAACAGCCCTCAAAATCGCCACGAACTGGATATGTCCGGACAAGAACCGTACAGCCCAGCTGCAGCCACAACGCATTTGCAGCCAAAAAATGGCGCTGCAGAGCTGCAACATGTACTGTTATGTATGATTCGCGTTTGTAAACTTAGCAATTAAAAGTGTAGCCACTCTCTTGATATTCAGACGCTGAACAGACTGGACGTGTTTTCCTTTAATAATACCCTCTAGCTCCCGTGAGGTAACTGGCGCAGCCGGTAAACAAGTATATAATATACCAGTTTATATTATAATATGTATGTGAGTAATTGTGAATAAGAACAAATGGGTATCAATTTACTAAGCGTGAGAAAATATTAAAAAATATGTATTGACCTAAAATAAAAATAACAAGAAAGGCTACAGTCAAGCGTTGACTGTAAGAGGCCATGGATTTTCAGTGTACATTTATATGTATATATTTAAAGTAAACCATAGAAAAAGCAGTGAAGGGACAAAGCAAGCCGAATAGACAAGAGTCAATGTTAGAACGAGAGAGAGATATGTAAATTTTTTGCGCGAGGTAAGATTCATTACGCACACACACACCAGCGTCAACTGCTTCTTCTTTAATTTAGACGTCCGTTAAGAATGCACTGACCTGCCTCACGTTTTGTGTATTGCCTCACACGCAATGTATTGTATTGTATGCTTGTACGCATAAGTACAGCATACAAAACATCTTAAAAGGCAAAATTTAACACTTAATATAACATTGATTAGATAAATATTAATAAATGGGAAATAATTCAAAAATTTATATGCTTTATAAAAACAAATGTAAACAAATATAAAATACAACAAAATATAAAAAAATTAAAATAGGTATATTTTTTTTTCGCCGCGGCCGTGGTGATTCGAACCCTGGCCGTTTGCATAGGAGTCCGTCATCCGAACAACTAGACCACCGTCGCTGCGCTCCGCGCACGCTAAAATTGCATACTTGGACAATTAGATCAAATATGTCATATTGTCTTGTACAACCATAACACTTCTACTGGATTGAATGAGATGATTTGTTGAAATTATCATATATATATGGTACATATGAAACTAAATTTTATGATGAAAAAAAAACTTCTAATTAGAAGTGAAAAAAAAAAAAATTATAAAGCCGCCGCCTGCCTTTCTCAAGGATTGAACCTCCATGTCTTGCTTGTTGCTTGATGGTCGGCTGCTCAACACATTTGACTATCGCCACAACTACTAACTGTTCGGCTAAGTTACTATTTTGATCTCATACACACACATAACCATAACCATAAAGATCGAAAACGCACATGGCTGGCAGCAGCTTGCAGGCAAGGCATCACAAAAGAATAGAAAACGTTAACTTGCCCAATTTCTATGTTTATTATCCGATCGGGTTGCAATTTATAGGATAAGTTCACAACGTTTTTATCTAGATGTATACCAGAAAGTTAAGACTTCAATACTTTGCTTAATAATCGCATAAGAAAACTAATTTCTGATTTACGGGGCGGTGGGCGTGGTACCCAAAATTTGAAAATGACGTTTACTGCTTTGGATATACTGCCATATTCTGCCAAATTTGGACTCTCTAGCTTTCTTAATAGCTGAAATCTGTTGTCTCATACAGATGGACAGACGGACATACAGACAGACGGACAGACGGAAAGACAGACATGGCTAGATCGACTCGGCTAGTGATCCTGAGTAAGAATATATATACTTTATGGGGTCGCATATGCCTCCTTCTGCCTGTTACGCACATTCCGACAAACCTAATAGACCATGTATTTTGTGGCCTAGAAATAAAATCAGATGAAAATGTGTAACCATGATTGGAAGTTGAACAAAAACTGAATTAAAATAAAATGCATTTAATACAAATATAGCAATGCTACCTTCGACATCTCGTTATACTTATAAAGATGTTCTAGCGAAATCAATTGCTGATAATCACAGCCACGAAAATTCGTCCGGCCGAGCATGGATTAATTGCATGACATGGATAATAAACTCAAACACACAAATACAACATAAATTTGCTCATGTGTTTCTATGTGGTATCAATCGCTTCGTAAGCCAGAAATCAAATAGAAATATATATAAAAAAAAATAAAAAATAAAACAAAATCATACCAATACAAAACAAATACAAAAACAACAAGTCGAAAAGGCTACTGTGACGCAGTTACTGTAAGAGGCCATGGATTTTCAGTGTAGATATATATGTATATATTTAAAGTAAACCATAAAAAAAAGCAGAATAGACAAGAGTCGATAGCATATGTTAGAACGAGAGAGAGATATGTCAATTTTCGGTGCGTGCTAAGATTCGTTACACACACACACACACACCAGCGTCAACTGCTTCTTCTTTAATTTAGACGTCCGTTAAAAATGCACTGACCTGCCTCACGTTTTGTGTATTGCCTCACACGCATATATGTATGCATGCGTGAACTTCGCAAGTATGTATTATATACATGCACACATAAGTCCAGCATGCAAATAAATTAACACTATATATAAAATTGATTATATTAATATTAAATAGTAAATGGGAAATAATTCAAAAATGTAAATGCTTTATAAATATAAATGTAAAAAAAATATAAAATACAACAAAATATAAAAAAATGAAAATAGGTAAATTATTTTTTCACCGTGCGGATTCGAACCCTTGCCGTTTGCATAAGAGTCTGTCATCCGAACAACTAGACCACCGTCGCTGCGCTCCGCACACGCTAAAATTGCATATTTAGACCATTAGCTCAAATGTGTCATATTGTCTTGTACAACAATAACAAAAATAACTAAATTTTATAATGATGAAAAAAATCTTCTACTTAGCGAAAAACAAAATAAATATAAAACCTCCGCTTGCCTTTCTCAAGGATTGAACCTCCATGTCTATTTCTAAATGCTTGATGATGGCCCTTGATGGTCGGCTGCTCAACACATTTGACTTTCGCCGCAACTATTGGCTGTGCGGCTAAGTTACTATTTCGATCTCATACTCTCACATAACCATTTTCGCATTAAAAAGATCGAAAACGCACATGGCTGGCAGCAGCGTGCAGGCAAGGCATCACAAATCAATAGAACACGTTAACTTGCGTAACTTCTTTGTTTATTATCCGATTGGATTGCAATTTATAGGATAAGTTAACAACGTATTTATCTAGATGTATGCCAAAGCAGAAAGTTAAGATTTCAGTACTTTGCTTAAAAATCGCATAAGAAAACTAAACTATTTATTTACGGGGGCGGTGGGCGTGGTAACCAAAATTTTAAAATGACGTTTACTGCCTAGGATATACATGAATCTTTCTGCCAAATTTAGATGCTCTAGCTTTCTTAATATCTTAAAACCGTTGTCTCATACAGACAGACAGACCGACAGACAGATATGGCTAGATCGACTCGGCTAGTGATCCTGAGTAAGAATATATATACTTTATGGGGTCGCAGACGTCTCCTTCTGCCTGTTACGCACATTCCGACAAACCTAATAGACCATGTATTTTTTTTAAAATCCATGGCCTAAAAATTATAAAATACAACGAAACATAAAAAAATTAAAATACGTAAATTATTTTTTCACCGTGCGGATTCGAACCCTTGCCGTTTGCATAAGAGTCCGTCATCCGAACAACTAGAACCCGTCACTGTGCTCCGCTCACGCTAAAATTGCATATTTAGACCATAAACTCAAATGTGTCATATTGTCTTGTACAACAATAACACTTCTACTGGATTGAATGAGATGATTTGTTGAAATTATCATATATGATATGATATGATTTATGAAACTAAATTTTATAATGATGAAAAAAAAACTTCTACTTAGTGAAAAAAAATTAATATAAAACCGCCGCCTGCCATTCTCAAGGATTGAAACCCCCCACCCCCCTCCCTACCACATGGCTTTTTGCTTGATGATGGCCCTTAATGGTCGGCTACTCAACTCATTTGACTATCGCCGCAACAATTGGCTGTTACTATTTCGATCTCAAACTCTCACATAACCATTTTCGCATTAAAAAGATCGAAAACGCACATGGATGGCAGCAGCTTGCAGGCAAGGCATCACAAATCAATAGAACACGTTAACTTGCGTAACTTCGTTGTTTATTATGAGATCCGTTGTCTCAATCAGACAGACGGACATGGCTCAATGGACTCGGCTAATGATCCTTAGTAAGAATATATATACTTTATTTGGTCTGCCACGCCTCCTTTTGCCTGTTACATACATTGCACAAAGTTAGTATACTCTTTTTTGATGGTCGAAAGGTATAATAAATATAAAACCGCCACCTGCCTTTCTCAAGGATTGAAAAATTTGTCTATTTTTACAAGTCATTTCCCGGCCTGAAAGACACCATTTTGTTGAACAATAGAATTTACTCCAAAAAAACGATAAATTTGAACTTTTGAAATAAATAACAAGTCGGAAAGACTACAGTCACGCGGTGACTGTAAGAGGCCATGGATTTTCAGAGTATATATATGACGGAGAATATATATTATCTTCTTTATTGGTTGTAGTACTTCTTGTATTGTGTAGTGAGTCCCCTTTTAAAATATTTCCAAAGCACGTGTTTCTCTTCGTTCTCTTCATTCTCTTCTATATTAACGAACGACTACACTTTTTCAAAGTTACCAGGGCCACACTCGATCTTATAAAAATCAATCACCTCACCTCACCTCACAATCAAAATACAACCCTGACACTCTTATCGATAAGTCTTCCATAAAACCCATCATCGATAAGGCCCCCTTTTCAAATCAACATCTCCATCTCTGACACGGCCATTCTGATATACTACACGTCCTCGTGTATGTGCTACACTCATTGTAAATCAGAAATTCACTCTGTATTTAAGCTTTAACATTTATTGTAAAATAACAATTCAACTTAAGAATTTCTTTCATTAACATTTTGGTCTCTTCGGTAACATAAATTCTAGTTTTCATTAACCTTTTTAAAACTTTAACTTCTTATTACTATTTTTAAATTATCTTATTTCAATTGAAATTCTTCCTCAAATAATTTGTTGAATTTTCAAATTTCAACTCAAAAGTTCTTCACATATTTCTTCAGGTAAATTCATTTCAAATTTTTTTTTTAACATGAATTAAATAACAACAAATCATATTTTTTTCATTCATTTTTCTTTTCTTTTCTCGTTTAACTTTTTCATTTTCTTTTCTCTTTTTCTCTCCAAATATTATCTTTTTCAAAATACCACTCCAGGGTCAGGTGCCGCCACGTAGCAATCGACAACCGTGTATCTCAATACACCTTCCGCCATTCGACTGTCTATTTCAACAGCTTCCATAACCATCTCTTTCAACGGCTTCACTACTGTCTATTTCAACAGCTTCACTACTGTCTATTTCAACAGCTTCACTACTGTCTGTTTCAACAGCTTCACTACTTTCTATTTCAACAGCTTCATTATTGTCTTTTTCAACAGCTTCACTTGGCGGGCTAACCTCGATCTCAAGCTCGTTCGGCACCTCCCCATTTGGTAATCTTCTTAATCTTTCAAGCGCGTATTTATACCGTCTGTTACTTTTCATACTCTGTACGATTTTACATTCACTGCAGAAAATCGTACGCTGCAGATAATACGTAGGCACACTGCTATCTTAAGCAGATAGGCGACAGGGTACGTTTTCACACGCACCTAAATCAACAGTGACCCTTTACTGATATGCACTGAATCAATACTGACCGTTCGCTGATATGCAGGCGGACTTAGTAAATAAGGACCCTTTTTATCGCTATGCATGCAGATGCACGATTTCGCACCATCTGCATGCCATAAATCAGCAGATATCATTAGACTTAGATAGTTAACATTTGTCTTTTATCATGTAGCATGTAACCTAAGTAAATACCTAGCTTGTAAGAAACGTGTATATAAACCCCACAACGAGGAAAATAAAATCAGTATGAAAAGTAACTCCCACTTGACTACTCATTCTTACTCCGCAGCCCAATTTGTTTCTGTACTTATTGCGGCGACCTCTGCCACATGGTTATGCACCTGGGGCAAGCAAATTTAATAATAACACAATAAAATACCGTTGATATTACTCCGACGTTGAGTGATATCAATTCTAATCTAAACATTTGGTGACCCCCGACTACGACCACGAGAAGTTGTCAACCAGGCGACAAAGGCTTAATATCCTCTGACTCTGGAATTATAGAAGTTGTCAACTAGGCGACAAGGACTTCAGGATCACGACGCTGGATCTACGAAGTTGTCAACCAGGCGACAAACTCCTAAAATAAAAACAAGAAAGCAAGGCTACCTTCGGCTTGCCGAAGGTTTTATACCCTTGCAGTTGTACACAGCTATATGTAATAGCACTCAGATTTTCATAAAATTGCAACAGGTACCTTCCTTAGGCCGATCGTTGATCGTTATAAGTTATAAAACTTCGATTTTGATGATTATTATTAAGGACATACTTAGATTTGGATGTGGTAAGCCTGATAGTTATATCTTGAAATATAACGAAAATCGACCGATAGGCTCCATGACAGCTGTACGATATATCAGTCCGATCTGGCCCGTTCCGACTTATTTAATGAAGGCAAAATTAAGAAGCTTGTGAGCCAACTTTTATGAAGATAACTCAATAATTGGGGGACTAATTTGCGTTGCAACAGACAGACGGACTGACTGATTGTTCCTATAACAGCTATAGAATATAAACGTCTGAGATATTTAAATGGAAAAAATAAGGGCGGGTTACTGTATAACATTAAAAAGTATTGATAATGTGCTGTATTTCCAAGAACAAAACAGATTTGCATACAAAAACCCTAATTACAGCCGATTGTTCCTATGGCAGCTATATGTTATAGTGGTCCGATTTTGATACAATTTTGACAGCACATCAGGAACGTAAAAAGAATAAGATTTCCCAAATCTTGTTGCAATATCTTGAAAAACAACAAAAATCGGCCGATAGTTTCTATGACAGCTATACGATATATCGGTCCGATCTGGCTCGTTCCGACTTATTTACAGCGCGCAGCAATAAGAAGCTTGTATGCCAAGTTTCATGAAGATAGCTCAAAAATTGAGAGACTAGTTTGCGTTGCAACAGACGGACGGACGGACGGACGGACGGACGGACGGACAGACGGCATCCATTTTTGGACTCCTCTGTTTATGCTGATTCAGAATATATACACTTTATAGGGTCGGAGATGTCTCCTAAGGTGCGTTGCAAACTTCTGGCTAAAATTAATATACCCTCTGCAAGGGTATAAAAATAAAAAAAACATTTGTTAATTTATAATGTTAGAAAGAACACGGTGTGAGTCGAGGCACATCAGAAAAAATACCTCTTAAAGTTCTGACAACAGTTAATAAATTAAAAATGGCCACATCAAGCATCAATAATTTGCTGGCACAGCAATCTCAAATCGGCGAAGAGATCCAGAAAATTATACGTAACTACAAGAAGGATCCCGCCGAAAGAAAAAGACATCCAAAATACTTCAGCGATAGAATCGCATCGCTGGAGTCCCACCAACAGCTTTTCGAGTTAAATGATGAAAGATTCGCACGATTTTGCAAGGAGCAACGGTGGAACATGAGTACTTCAGTGGAAAGTACTTTGAAATAATAAAAAGCGCGACGAATGAATATATAGCTATATTCCAGAAACAACTGCGTGTTCTGGAAATGGACGCTGAATCTATGACATCAACGGATGAAAGCGAGATCCAGCCCATGATTCGGCAACAGCGGGTTTTGCTCGAAAGTCTGGATTGTATAATGAAAATGATGTCAGACGAATCTCAAGCTGGATTCAAACCAATAATTGAACAATATTGGAAGGATATCAAGGATATCCATGTGCAAATGTACAAAAGGTTTGCCGATCCAGTCTCTCTCGGCTATAATTTACAACACTTCTTATCGGCCGAGATTGCTGTGATTAAAAACCAAACAGCATGCGATGTAAATGTCCCACAAATAATGACATCTACATTACCTACAGCACCACCATTACCATTACCTAAGGTCTCCATCCCGAAGTTTGATGGAGACTACCTTAAATGGCAGCAATTTCATGACATGTTTAAGAAAATGATTCATGAAGCCACTTCAATACCCATTATTCAAAAAATGTGGTATCTGAAAAATCATGTAATTGGCGATGCAGAAAGACTCATACGCCATCTTTCACTGACTGAAGGAAATTACACCACAGCTTGGAATATGCTAGAAGAAAGATTCAATAACAAGCGAGTGCTCAGTACAGCACTAATACAGAGGTTACTAGATCAACCCACAACGACTGGTAACGATGCAAACTCTGTAAAGGCAATGCATGATAACATTAAAGAAACGTTATCAGCGCTTAACAACATTGGGATACCAACAAACGAATGGGATCCACTTCTGCTATGCATTCTTACAAAAAAGATGGATAGGCAGAATCATGTTTTGTATGAACAATCCATACAAAATACACGGCAAAACCAATCGATTAGTGAATTCCTCGCATTCTTGGAGCAAAGGTTCCTAACATTGGAAGCCATTAATACAGACAAATATAAAGCCAAACACAACACGTGTGCTTCAGTAGGAGCTGAACACAACTTTATATGTTATTTCTGTAAAAAACCGAATCATAGCATTTTTAAATGTAATGATTTCTTAAAACGAACAGCAGCAGAACGTTTAAATTGGGTACAGAAACAGAAACTCTGTGCAAAATGCTTCCGTTCAGAACATCAAACTAGTTCATGTTCGAAAAGGGACTGTTTTAAGTGTAACAAGAAACATAACACATTGCTACACTTAGAATTAAAACCTGAAAGCACAACAGCTGCTACCGCAAGTGGACAACAGTCAAGCTATATTCTGTTAGCCACTGCCCGAGTTACAATTCAGGGCAACAATGGACGAAAGGCCGAATTTCGAGCTCTCCTAGACTCGGGATCTCAAATAAACGCCATATCCGAACGAGCTGTGAAGACATTGGGTCTTAAATCAACACACTCGACCATAAAAATCAATGGCATTGGAGGAAAGGTTCACACCTCCAACGCTCGCATCAATGTCATGCTGAAATCAAATTCTGGAGATTTCAGTTCTAGGTTGGAAGCAATGGTTTTGCCGAACATTGTGAATGACCAACCAACGCGTTATATCTCCTCCGATAGTTGGAAAGTGCCACAAAATATAACATTGGCAGATCCACACTTTGGAAAACCTGGAAAAATAGACGTTCTTCTAGGAGCCGAACACTATTTCCAAATTTTGAATCAAGGACAAGTGTCATTGAAAAAGGACTACCCATGCTTCAAGACACCAAACTTGGATGGATCATCGCGGGCAAAATTCAAAATAAGGCCTCAAAATCATCAATATGTGCGATGCTTACAGAACAGGAGAAGGTGGACGAACAACTAGCCAAATTCTGGGAATTGGACAATCTCCAGACAAAGGGCCCTTGTCTTTCGCCGATGGACAAGGAATGTGAGCGGCAATTTGAGCGGCACCTACAAATTGCCAAAGATAAAAGGCTCATTGTTCGGCTACCACAAATTGAGGATGCATCAGCGTTGGGGGAGTCTCATGACATAGCGTCAAGAAGATTCCTATCATTAGAAAAAAAGACTACAAAAGGATTCAACGCTAAAGCAAGGGTACATCCAATTCATGAAGGAGTATGAAGATCTTGGACATATGAAACAAGTGCCAATGGAACATATACCCAAACAACATTATTTCATACCCCATCATTGTGTACTCAAGCCAGATAGTCAAACTACAAAGTTAAGAGTAGTATTTGACGCATCAGCGGTAACATCATCTGGGAAATCATTAAACGATATTCTACATAAAGGACCTACAGTTCAGAGCACGCTATTCTCTATACTGTTAAGATTCAGAACACACAAATACGTGTTCACAGCGGATATCGAAAAAATGTATCGTCAAATATGGATGAACCCAGAAGATCAACACCTACAGATGATTATATGGAGAAGTGAACCATCGGAAGAAATAAAATACTACCGACTAAAAACTGTGACATATGGAACAAAGGCAGCTCCATATCTGGCCACAAAATGTCTGCAATATTTAGCAACAAGGGCGATGCGAGAATATCCTTTAGGAGCCGAAACATTAAAGAACGACTTCTATGTGGATGATTGTATCACAGGCGCAGAAACAATCCCTGAAGCCCTCCAGAAACAAAGGGAATTGAACCAGATTTTATCAAAATCTGGATTCAAGTTACGAAAATGGTGTGCAAACCACAATCAATTATTACTTGGTTTGCCTAAAGAAGACATTACACCCAACGTTCATCTGGAAGATGCAGCATATGAGGAGTGCAGCATTAAGACACTGGGAATTACATGGAACCCAAGTTCGGACAAATTATGCTGCACAACACAAACTAGCAAAAAGGAAATAATAACAAGGCGAGATGTTGTCTCGGAAATATTTAAAATATTTGATCCACTGGGATTATTTACGCCAGTGGTAATTAAAGCAAAAATCTTCATGCAGGAACTGACGAGACAAGGATATCAGTATGATGAAGAATTACCACAACCACTGCAAAAGGAGTGGAAACAATATCGAGAGGACCTCAAGGTTCTTAACGAAATTAAAATTGACCGACATGTCTATAAAAAACAAGTTCCTGTCCAAAGGGAAATACACACATTTGTAGACGCATCAGAAAAGGCATATGCGGCGGCAGTGTATATTCGCTCCATTCACAAGGATAAACGAATAAGCGTTCAATTGTTATGCGCTAAATCCCGACTAGCACCGCTTAACGCTATTACACTTCCTCGATTGGAATTAAAGGCTGCCGTCCTAGGTGCAGAAATAACAAGCACGGTTAAGGAACAGCTATCCTTGGAGACCATACCTACATATTATTGGTCCGATTCAGAAATAGTATTATCTTGGATCAACAATCAAAAAACAATTAAAGACAAATTCGTAGCCACCAGGATAACAACCATTCAAGATGTGTCCACACAAAAGGAATGGAGACATATCCCAAGCGCACACAACGCAGCTGATGTAGCATCAAGAGGAATAACTGCTACAAAATTCAAGGATCACAGCTTGTGGTTCTATGGTCCACTCTTTCTGCATGGACCTCCATCGACATGGCCATCGCCGTTTGTAGCAAAGGGAACTGAAGCATCCAAGGTCGTCCCTGAAGTCGTATTAGCAGCAACCAAATCAGAAAAATTGATATACACAATCAATCATGGAAACTCATACAATAAATTGTTGAGAATTGTTGCTTATATGATGCGTTTTCGAAAACGGAAAGCCAACGAACCAATACTACAATTGGAAGAAATAAATGAAGCCCAGAAGATAGTCATTCGTAATATTCAACAAAATGGCTTCATGGCAGAATTAAAGGATCTCCAGAAAAATCGTGAAGTGGACAGACACAGCAGCTTAAATGCTTTAGCACCATTCCTCGATAATGAAAATATTATTCGAGTAGGTGGAAGACTAGAAGCAGCAGAGATCACATTTAACGCAAAACATCCTATGCTGCTGCCATACAATGACCCGATAACAAAATTGATATTTGAGCAAGGTCATAAGGATAACATGCATTGTGGACCTCAAGCTCTTTTAGCAACAATGCGGCAAAGGTTCTGGGCCATTAAGGGAAAAACAATAGCCCGGAATATTGTGCAAAACTGTGTAAGATGCACAAGAGCCAAACCCAGATTAATCCAACAAATCATGGGAAATCTACCACCATTAAGAGTCACTCAAGCAAGACCATTTCTTAATGCTGGGGTAGACTATTGTGGACCGATGAAGGTTCACTATAAGCTCCGTGGAAAGCAACCACATGTAGCATATATTGCCATATTCTGCTGTTTTGCAACAAAGGCAGTGCATTTGGAACTAGTAAGCGACCTTACGACCGATGCATTTCTAGCGGCTCTTCGAAGATTTATCAGTCGACGTGGGAAGTGTCAGACTCTGCATTGTGACAATGCAACAAACTTCGTGGGAGCCAGCAACAAGCTCAAAAATCTGGAAGAAGCAATTCAGTCAGACAAGGCTAAAAAGGCCATTATCGAGAGCTGCAATCAAAAGGGAGTAACGTTTAAATTTATTCCTCCCAGAGCACCTCACTTCGGCGGACTATGGGAAGCAGCCGTTAAATCAGCCAAGCAACTACTTCTTAAAAATATTGACTCCGTTAAACTTACATATGAAGAATTAGAAACAGTAGTAGTCGAGATTGAAGCAATATTGAATTCTCGACCACTAGTGCCGTTGTCAAATGATCCAAACGACGTGACTGCATTGACGCCTGGACATTTTATAATAGGAGAACCACTGACGGCTCAAGTGGACCATGAACCATCGCAACAACCTGTTTCATTAGGACAGAGATGGACAGCAGTATCCAAAGTCAAACATCAGTTCTGGTCACAGTGGTCAACGAACTACCTACAGCAACTCCAAGAACGGCATAAATGGAAAAAATCATATGCTAATGTTAAAGAAGGCATGCTAGTGCTAATAAGAGAAGACAACACACCAGTTCTGCATTGGCCAATGGGACGTATCATCAATGCAATCCCTGGAAAGGATGGCTTCGTTCGAGTTGTGGAGTTAAAAACAGCAAGAGGCATCTTCAAAAGGGACATCCAACATATTGCCCCATTATTTCCGGAAGAAGAACCGGATCACAAGCATCCGATAGAAGAAGAAGAACAACGCGAAGAGGAAACGAAACCCAAACGACGGCAATTAAATATGCCCTCACTGACAACGACTTTGTTAGTCATGATGTTGCTATTGCCACTCGCAATGGCTCAATCAATTAACATAACCCAGTTTGGACGAAAGCCAGGGATCTTCTTTGAAAGGATTGGGACAACGCAACTCACTACAACCGATTGGAATATTGTTGCATATTACGACCTACAACCTTATTGGCAAGATATGATGACATTTTCATTGGGAACAAAGAAGATTGGAGAAATATGTCTGGAATTCAGTCAAATTCAGGCATGCAAAGGCATGTACCAACACTTCAAGCACATCGAAGAAGATCTACAAACAGAAAATTATTTATTAACAAAACCACGATCACGTCGAGCACCGTTGGATATTGTTGGAAATATTGCCAGTAGCCTGTTTGGAGTATTAGATTCGAATTATGCGCTTGAAATGTCGAACACTATCATGAAGGTAAAGGACAATGAGAATCACTTATTAAAGCTGATTGAAAACCAAACCACGTTAATCGACTCAACAATTAATGTGATACGTCGAGATGAAGTGTCCAACTCAAAAAGACTCACAATCATAGAAGGATTCATGACAGCTGCAAAGAAAGAAAAGAACCACTTCCAGTCTTTTCAATGGTACATCACACTTACCACGCAGCTAACACTCTTAGCAACAAACCTACAACGAATGCAAAGTGAGATTATTAATGTGTTAACAGACATTCGTCATAATACGATAAGTCCAGCACTGATCTCACCAAAACAATTAAAGGAACAAATGAATCAAATACGAGAGCACCTGAAGAGTGAACAAATGCTACCTGTCACGCCGGACAACTTGCTAATGCTCTACAAAATGATGAGGGCTGAAGGAACTATAGTAAATAATCATGTAATTATCAAAATTACATTACCACTAGTATCCACACAAATGCTTGAAATATTTAAGCTCAGTCCTATTCCGTCAACATCCGAGAATGGAATAATCAACTATGACATCAAGATTCCGTTCATTGCAATCAACGATCATCGAGATGAATTTGTAGAATTGACAGAAATGGATTTTCAAAATTGCTACCCAAGAGACACTGACGATTTTATATGCAAAAATAAACAAACAAAATTCACAACTGAAACTAGTTGCGAAATGAAATTGTTTCACAACAGAACAGATGCATCATGTCATTTGACACAGTCAAATAAAACATTTACACTACTAAACATGCATGCAAGAAATCACTGGATATTTGCTACAAATTCTCAAGTGCAACTATCAGCAGTGTGTCCGGATGGAGCATCAGACATAATTTTACAAAACTCTGGAATACTAAGTGTAACTGCTGGATGTACACTACGAAACTCATTGATGACTCTCACCAGTCAAGATACCATCAAGACAATCATACCTACGTCGTTCGCTCGTTTTGGAGATATGATCAGCAAAATTAAAACAACAACAGCACAACCTGACACCACACTAACAAAGGAAGAGTTGATGCAACATTACATCGACTTACAACAACTACGAAAGAAACTCCTCCCAAGCAACACATTTCAATTACCTCAAGAAATTGAACCGATTAAACATCATCACATCGCATTATACGGTGGACTTCTGTTCATGATGATCATGTCCATATTCTATATTAGAAACAAGTACTACAAAGGAAGGACATCCGCCAAATCAAATCCACCAACCGAAGAGAACCTACATCAATTTAGAATCAATATCGAAGATTCTTGAACATATGTTCAACGGCCGGGAGGATGTACGATTTTACATTAACTGCAGAAAATCGTACGCTGCAGATAATACGTAGGCACACTGCTATCGTAAGCAGATAGGCGACAGGGTACGTTTTCACACGCACCTAAATCAACAGTGACCCTTTACTGATATGCACTGAATCAATACTGACCGTTCGCTGATATGCAGGCGGACTTAGTAAATAAGGACCCTTTTTATCGCTATGCATGCAGATGCACGATTTCGCACCATCTGCATGCCATAAATCAGCAGATATCATTAGACTTAGATAGTTAACATTTGTCTTTTATCATGTAGCATGTAACCTAAGTAAATACCTAGCTTGTAAGAAACGTGTATATAAACCCCACAACGAGGAAAATAAAATCAGTATGAAAAGTAACTCTCACTTGACTACTCATTCTTACTCCGCAGCCCAATTTGTTTCTGTACTTATTGCGGCGACCTCTGCCACATGGTTATGCACCTGGGGCAAGCAAATTTAATAATAACACAATAAAATACCGTTGATATTACTCCGACGTTGAGTGATATCAATTCTAATCTAAATTTTTTTTTTTTTATATTTTTTTTTTTTTTTTATTTTTTTTTTTTTTTTTTTTTTTTTTTTTTTTTTTTTTTTTTTTTATTAAAATTTTTTTTTTTTGGGGGGGAGGGGGGAGGGGGAAATTTTTTTTTTTTATTATTATTTTTTTTTTTTATTAATAAAAATTTTACCCCCTTCCCCTTTCTCCAAGAATTTTTTTTTTGTTTTTGTAATTTTTAGGGTCTTAACCCCCCCCCCCCCCCCCCTTCCCCGGCTCTCCTGTTGCTATTAAAGCAGTTTTATCTTTTGTGAAGAGCAAAACTCAACAAACCTAGCACCTGTGAAACTTCTCCCCTGATCAGCCACTTCGCGAATAGGAACCCCAAACAAGGAAATCGAAGATTTCAATGCCATCACGCAAGATTCTGCACTTAATGTGTAATTTGTACAATTACATATTCTTTACGATCACTTTTACCACTAAGCTTGCCTGATATATCTACGTGAATAGTATGCCATGGAATGCTAACTTTAGGAATAGGATAAAATTCCATCTGTACTTTCCCTGAAGCTGATTTGGAAACTCTGCATGTTATGCAATTTTCAACAAATCTTCGGTCGTATTTGGCCATGCCCTCAAACTTATAGTAATCGTATACTTTGTCAAGCGTTTTCTCCCATCCCAGATGCATTATGGATTCATGTACTTGGTTAATAACCGACCATTTAAAGCCCCGAGGTACTACTGGTGAACAAAGGGTCTTGCCATTCCTTTGGATAACCCTGTACAAAACTCCAGCCCTCAACTCATATGTCTTGGACAAATCCAATGAGAATTCATCATTGTTCAACTTGGAAATAATATCTACTATATCTGGATCTTTCTGTTGTTCTGCATGAATCCAATCTTCAGATACTTCGGTTAGTTCGATTCGCTTTTCAACAACCTTTACATATTCAGGGGAGTTTTTTGGAGGAAGTGGATTTCTGGAAAAGAAATCAGCAATACGTTTGCCTCTTCTATATTCTATATCAAAATCAAATGTTTGTAAATATGCCCACCAACAGTAAACTCTGGGCAACAACTCAATCTTGTTTCGAGATGATTTCAACGAATTACAATCCGTGAATATTACAAATTTTCTACCATGTAAGTAGTGAGGAAAATGCCTAACAGCATTGACCACAGCAAGTGTTTCTATGCATTCTATGCAAGAGTTTGGCACCATATCCGATTTCACTTGCATCGGTGTGCAACTCGATCGGATGCTGAGGGTCGAAGATCATCAAGACTGGCTTATTTGTTAGAATGTAAATAATTTTCTTACGAATCTCCTCATGGTTTATGTTCCACTTGAACTTATTTTTCTCTGAGGTTAGAAAATATAGAGGCTTCATTAGCTGTGAAAATCCGGGAACGAACTGTCGGAAATATGTCGCCAAACCAATAAACTGTCTTAATATTGTTACCGACCTAGGAGGTGGCAAAGCATTTAGGGATTCTATTTTTCGCGAATTCGGCCTAATCTCACCCGCCCTCACTTCAAATCCAAAATATTGGACAGCAGTCCTTAAGAAGAAACATTTTTCAACATTGAATGAAAACCCTGCCTTTGTTAAAATGTCCAAAACAATCTTTAGCCTCTCACAAGCGGTTTCCTTGGTTGGAGCTACAATCATTATGTCATCCATGTACACAATGACATACGAATAAGCTATCTCACCTAACGCCTTCATGACGGCTCTTTGGAAAACTGATGGGGCATTCTTGAGTCCAAAGAACTTTGCACCGCGCAGCCTGGCTATCTGATCAGCTATTAACGGTAACGGAAACTTATCGGCAACAGTATTTGAGTTAAGTTCTCTATAGTCCACACAAAGCCTGGCTGATCCGTTCTTCTTCTTCATTAATAAAATAGGGCTCGCAAAGGGGGAACTACTCGGTCTGATAACTTTGTACTCTAATAGCTCTTGAATTTTGCTTCGGACTACATCTCTCTCACTGGGACTCAATCTATATGGTCTTCTCTGTACAGTTTTGGTCTCGTCGATCAATCGAATTATCATTTCACCTGAATTAACACGAGTCTGTGGCGTTCCCATTATAAACGAATCTGTGTAAGATTTTAACAGTGTTATTACTTCGTTTGTGTCTTCTCCATATACATCACTCTCTATCTTATCAAATGAGTTGTCTTCTACTGTAGAGCACGTATTTACAGTTTTTGATTTAATTATTTCAACTCCCTCACAAGACACCATTGCAACGTATCCCTGAGCTAAAACTTATCGTCCTAGTACCATATTATTTGACATACAGTCATCTGGTATTATATGAAATATTACATTTAGACTATTTCCATTAATAAGGACATTATTATCATTTTGCATTGTGCTACAAACATTAGCATTTCCAATTCCTTTCAAACTTACAACATTATTTAGTCTTTTTCCACTTAGCATGTTTGAAAAACTCTCTTTAACTAATGACCACTCCGATCCCGAATCAAAAATAATTGGAAAGTTCTCACCTCGCAACAGCATACTTGTTTTTGGCTCTTCTACCACGTACAGCTCAGCCCTCTTTTCGTTCCGCGATCCAGCTCCACCAGTTAACATGTTCTTAGGGCATTGTGAAGCTATATGGCCTTGCTCCTGGCAACGATAGCAAGTTACGCTGCCCTTAAAATGTGTCTCGGCATACCAGTGCTCTGCTTCCTGTTTCTGCAATCAGCCATTTTGTGGCCCATGTTACCACAACGATGACACTTTATTGAAGAAAACTTGGTTCGCTTTGCTCCATATTCCTCGTTTCCCATATGCTGTGTACGCTTGTCAAACGCAAAGACCTGCAACTCGGCTTGTAACTCACGTCTGGTCTTGATATCCGCAGTGTATGTTATTCGTTGCAGTCGTCGATCAACGTTGGCCAAATGTCCCAGGACCACAGATACAGCAATCCTCTCAGCGTCGAAGCCCTTCCATTTGCCAACGAGTGATTTCACCAAGCGACTAGCATATATCGCAAGGCACTCACCGTTGCTGGGGCGACCGTTTAATAACTGTAAAAACATGGCGGCCGGCGTCTCAATTTTTGCATAACGTTGCTGAAATAACTGCTTAAATTCCAGCCATGTTACTCCTGTGTAACATGTTTGAGAGAGCCATTGGGACGCGCTTCCTTCCAGCGATTTTGTTAGTGCCAGTATTAAAGCACTGCCTTCCAGTGGGTTTTCACTTAAAACAATATCAACGGTTTCACACCATTGAGTGGCGTCGGCGCCCGAAGTCTCGGCATTGAATTTTGGCAATATGACGCCGCCATTTTGTGCCGGCTCTTCATGAAGATAGCTCAAAAACTGAGAGACTAGTTTGCGTTGCAACAGACGGACGGACGGACGGAATCTTGTTGCAATATCTTGAAAAATAACGAAAATCGGTCGAATGTGGGAAGTCGAGATTTTTAACTGATTACCATTAAGGCGATACAAAAGGCTATGAATCAAACACCTGCATCGAAAAAAAATAATTGTACCTTTTTAATGCTATTGTATATACCTGGATTTCTAGAAGAAGATGAAGAAGATGAAGAGAACGAAGAGAAACACGTGCTTCGGAAATATTTTAAAAGGGGACTCACTACACAATACAAGAAGTACTACAACCAATAAAGAAGATAATATATCTTCTCCGTCATCAGAAGTGGGATATAATTCTCGCCAACGACACATGGAAGATCAACTTCGCATTTTGATGGAGCAGCAAAGCCAAAGTTTCCTGGAATTGGCAAAAACTTTGCAAGCGTCGGTGAGAGAGCCGGCACAAAATGGCGGCGTCATATTGCCAAAATTCAATGCCGAGACTTCGGGCGCCGACGCCACTCAATGGGTCATGTGCCTGCTATCACTTGAACTATACAGCGGTACAGTGCCGTGCAGTTCAGTGCAGTATTGTCACATGTTCATGCTGGTGCCTGAACATTCTTCGGGGGCCAGGAAACACGACAGCCATTAGTTCACGCCTTTGGTCCATTTTTTTCTTGTAATATATCAATATTCCAGCTATCACAATAGTCACCAGGCCAAGTGATATGTGTCCGTTCACGGTGTGGAAAACCAGATCCTCGATGCGTACCCTCTTGCCTTCCAGCTCTTTCAGGCACTTTCGTACGTGATACAACTCAATTGAATTATTAACCACTGTAGTTTGCCAAAGTTGATCATCAGCCGTTGAAACTCCTCTGCACACTTTCTGTTAAGAATTAACAGAGGGCGAATTCAAAAATAGCTGTTATGTGAAACGGCGCTCTCAATTCCTCTCGCGGAAGAATGGTGCCAAAAGAGAATCAAGAATATCACACCATTAAACAGTTAGCTAATGCAGTTAGAGTTGCTTCGAGAATTTTTGACAGCGCCACCTTTCGTCTATAAATAGAGGCTGAACGCGCATTTCTGCAGAATAATTGGCAACGAAGCTAAGCATCACGCAGCGAAAATATATTTATTGAAAATAAAATACGAGTGGCAAAATAAATTGTAAGTCCACATATTCTTGGTAAATTACCTATATTCACGCCGGCAAAATAATAATATATGTATGCCAAGGGCATCGCAAAATCGGAACCATAGCCAGCAGTGTAGAAAGTTTCATTAAAGAAAGGTGATATTTGTGTCTAATCACGTGTAAATTGTGAAGTAATTGTTGTGATTTTTACAGCGACAACGATTTCTTGCGGTCAATACCACTCATTGTCAGATACCCGCAAGATTGGTCAACTTGATGCCCAATAAGCTTGGGTCTGCAACGTGGTGGACGCAAACACATTTTCTGGAGTATCGCTACATTTGCTCATGTATGAGTGCGCTGCAACACTTCACACAGTGCAACCACGTTGAATTCTTGCCTTGCATTACGGCGCCAGACTTTTCGCAACGTGTGGCTGCACCTAACCTTTTTGTGTATGGTGTTGAAGTGCTCAACGCAGACTTCGATCGACGTGCAACGCACGCCCAGGTGACATGGCATTGCCATAAAATCAAGAACCTTTCGTCTACATGAAATATCTCTAAATATTACAGTTTGGCAATAGTATTTATTAATTTGTATTTCCTATAACTAGCTTAAACATTGTAAAAATGTGCGCATGAGGAATTATCACAATCATCTATAATTTTCCATAAACATCACACATGAATCTACCATAATCATTTAAATATTTTTGGCAACAGCGACAGCTCAACAGCTCCTGCATCGAAGGGCCCTACGACAGCATGAAGCGGATTTTGTGAGTGAGTAAATATTGAACCACTCAGTATGTATGTATAAATAATAATGATTATGGATAGTCATAGTATAAGAATGATGGTCTGAATTAGTTCCCCGTGCGCATAGAAATTTACTTAATATCTTAAAAATTCTAAATACTTGGTAAACCCAAGTCATGTCTTATCTTGAAATCCAAATTAAAATTTGTAATAAATGAAGTTTGTAAGCATCATGTATAACAAAACTCCCGTTTAACCGTCTCTTTATGGTTCGTCGCAGGAACAATAGGTATGCGATAGTTCAGCAGCCACAGTAAATAATATGTAGATTATACAAGGGGTGACCCAAACCATATAACGGCGTCACCAAGGCAGAGTGGGTAAAGAAGGGATCACGTGTAACATCTAGTGCATCCCAATAACCCTATTTTGAAATCAGTCGTCCATAGCCCAGTCCATTGACCAAACCGACTTACATGGAACCTCTTTTTATTTTATCAGTTAGTTAGAGAAGTAAAAGTGCACTTAACTTTTGTTTTTATGAGGCCGTAGGACCAGATTAGGAAAGAACCCCGCCCCATCCGGCGAGCAGAAAGCCCGGAGCAAGAAGTGCACGAAGCCTAATCAGTCATACAAAAGTTGAATTTCCTTTCGACCAGAAGCCCGAGTATTACGTAGTAGTACTCGGTCTAAGACGTTTCAACGCGCATACTACATAAAGATAAAATGGCGCCCAAACGTGGAGCCCGAACGAGATGTTACCACCATCAAAGATAATCTCTTTTCTCAATTATTAGAATAATCGGCATCTAACCCAAAAGGCTAGATGACACAACATCTTCATTGTCAATTATACTAATAATTGTTGCCTAGAAGAGCAGGTATTGGTGTAAACATCGGTGCAAAGGCTCCAATTCAAATTGCGTGTATATCATCGGCACCCAGAACAAAAAGCCATGAAAAGCAATTAGTATCAAATATTTAAAAAGAAGCAAACGACACCATAAGCGATAATAAGACCCTATTGCAAGAAAGCTTCATATTCATGTTTACATATGTATATTAATCCATCCACTATAAATTACATTTTTGAAACAACAAACCAAAACGAGTGTTAAAGCTTATAGATCAGGTGTATCCATAGTATGGAACAGCGATCACAATTCTGCTAAAAGGATTGATCGACCTACATGGACCTGCATGATCACGAGTAGCTTTAATCTTTAATTCTCGATTTTGTAAAACGGATGCTGCAATTTACCAATATATGAGAGTGCGAATGGAACTTTGATTTCTGGAATAGCGGATAGTAGCTGGTAATTAACTAGCGTTCGACCGAATCAAACCCATTTTTAGCTGTCATATCCTTTTTATTAATTTAACGGTCCGCAAAATAAACACTGTCAATTGACTTCCCTAGAATCGGAAAAGGAATCGCGAGCAACTATAGTATATTCATTGGAAGCTCGACCTGTACAATTCAAAGAAATCAATTTCAGTGCCATAGTATTCTTTTAAGCGAACGAATGACTTTTTGACGAATAGGATTATTTACCGGCCTGAACGAAAACATCCTTTTGGGAAAGCGACGAACCAATAAATTTAATGAAATTATTATATACCATTATTAATTTATAAATTTAGCAAAATGTCTGTTAGGCACAGCCACGAAGATTTAAGCGACGCCTTGCAGCAGCAAGACCCATTTTGCGGAAGTTGTCACGAACCTATGAATTCTAATGAATTAACGGCAGTCTCACCATGCAAGCATAAATTTCACAATCAATGTATATTACGATCTCTGCAAAACAATAGAAGCTGTCCGGTTTGTAAGAATCCGTGTACGGTTAGACAGTTGTCGCTATCGAATAACAATTTGGCTGCTGAATTAGACGCAGCTGAACAAGCACGTGAATTAATAACGCTTGGCCTTAATGATAACGTTAATACTTCCATAGGAAACCGATCAGTAGGTAGAAACCATAGAGGAGGTACTCCTCGTCGCGGAATGACAACCAGGTCCACCAATAGAAATAATCAGAACCAACACTGCACCAGCAATAACAACAGTAAAGGTCAAAAACTTTTGAATGCAGTACCCCACCAGACTAATAGTACGGTCCATTTTGATTCCTTATTACAAAACGCTTTGCGAATTCAACAGCAGCAGATTATGCAAAATGTCACGGCGTTAATATAGAATTAATTAGCGAATATCCATATACATAAGGAGCAGCACACCTCACCTCCGCCCATTGCGAGCGTTGATCTCCCTCGTAGCGTTAACATGAATCAGAGTCAAAATGATAGTAGTAATCGATCCGTGAATAACAGTACCTTAATACCGCCAGAAAAGGTGTCGAACATTATCCAGAACTGGCATATAAAGTTCGATGGTTCCAAAAGTGGCTTGGCTACGGAAGATTTTCTATATAGAGTACGCTCTATGACAAACCAGAACTTATACGGTAATCACAGCCTATTGTGTGACCATTTGCATCTACTTTTGGTAGGCAAGGCTAACGAATGGTTCTGGAAATTCCACAAAACATATCCACATTTTACTTGGAATACATTTTGTGTAGAGTTTAGGAAGAAATTTGAGGACATTGAAACAGATATGGATATTTGGGAATCCATAAACTCTAGGCGACAAGGTGAAAAAGAATCCTTTGACGAATTTCAATTTGAAGTCGAGAAACTTGTTACTCGGTTAAGAAATCCCATACAAGAAGAATCTCTAGTGCGACTCTTAATTCGGCATTCCAAACCGTCTCTTCGCTACGAGCTAATGCACTTGAACATACTTACCTTAGCGAGGCTACGAGAAGAAATTCGTACACATGAGCAATTCTGTAAACAGAACAGAACTAGATTCAATAGACCTTTTGTATCCGAGTTAGATGACACTTCTGAAGTAGTAGCCATGCAGCTCAAAAGCATCAAATGTTGGAACTGTGGCAAATATGGGCATCGTTATGACGTTTGTTTTGAGCCACGCTCTATTTTTTGTTACGGCTGTGGTAAGAAAGACACCTACAAGCCAAACTGCCTATCATGCAATCCTTCGGAAAACCCTCCGTCGGATGCGCGGAAGATTCCGGCGCATCCGACCAATTAAAACTTAATAACGCAATTCAGACTGCAATTCCATCGCAAAGTCTGTCCAATCGAAAATATTCAGATAATAAAGACAAAACCTCATCGTATAGACGTCTACCTTTTCATGCTCGATACGCAAATTATCTGTCAGCACGACAGCGTATATTTGGTAAAATTGACAGTGTAGACAGGAAACCTAAAACCAGTCGTTCCACGCTACGCATGCGAAGATTTTGGAAGAAAGTTCGATCGTGTCGTAAAAAGCTAGTAGAGTCTATATTTACCAATTCAGATAACCGTTTGTACACCGAAATAAATATAGAAGATAAGGAATACATAGCTCTTCTTGATTCAGGTGCAACCCTTTGCTGTCTCGGAGGCAAAGCCGAAAACAAAAAGATGCTCCGGTCGTATTAGAACAGCCAATAACGCAGAATGTCCAGTTCTAGGCATGCTAACAACTAATGTCAAATATCAAGGCATCAGTAAGACAATTGAATTTTACATTATCCCTGATCTAAAACATGATGATTATCTTGGAGTTGATTTTTGGCGCGATTTCGGTCTTCTTAAGAGTATCATGAGAACTTCTAACAGCATATCAGAACTAGATGTTGGAAAAGACAACAACTTAGACGATCCACCTAAAATGCATATTCTTTCCGAACAACAGCAGCGAGAATTAGACTTAGTCATTCAAAAACTTCCCTCCTACAAGAAAGAAGGACTAGGTCGAACACAGGTTATCGAACACAGTATCGATGTTGGGGAATCCAAGCCCATAAAACAACGACACTGGCCCGTTTCACCGGCTAGGGACAAACTCATGTTCGCGGAGATAGATAATATGCTGGCCATGGATGTTATCGAGCTATCGAATAGTCCATTGCGCAGCAATTGTGTTTTAGTACAAAAAGGAAGCAAGACTCGATTGTGTCTCGATTCACGCGAGGTAAACAAACATACACGGAAAGATGCATATCCACTTCTTCATGTGGATGGTATCTTGAGTCGTCTTCCTCCAGCCCGCTATATTACTGGGTTGGACATGAAGCACGCATTTTGGCAGATACCACTGGAGAGAAAGTCACGGCAGTATACGGCATTTACCGTACCGAATCGTCCACTTTACCAATACAAGGTTATGCCTTTTGGACTTTGCAATGCAGCACAGACTCTCTGCCGATTAATGGATCAAGTCATACCAGCACATCTCCGTACTAGAGTATTTTTATACCTGGATGACTTGTTAATCTTGTCAGATGATTTTAGTTCGCAAATGTTACTTTTAAGCGAAATAGCAACCTACCTTCGACACGCAAATCTTACAATAAATATTGCTAAATCGAAATTCTGTATGAAAGAAATTAAGTATTTAGGTTTTATAATAGGAAATGGGAAAATTAAAACTGACCCAGGCAAGGTGATTGCCATCAAACAGTTTCCGATACCATCTACAGTTAAACAACTGCGGAGATTCTTGGGACTGTGCGGTTGGTATCGCCGATTCGTCGACGGATATGCCACACTCTCAATGCCTCTTACAGATTTGTTAAGAAAGAACAGAAAATACTGTTGGAGCGATGAAGCTGATAACGCGTTTTCAAAGCTCAAAGAAAAGATAACTACCACATAGTTATAACTATAGTTCTATATTAAGTACTCCTGATTTTTCTAGACCATTTTTATTACTATGCGACGCAAGTCAATATGGACTTGGTTGTGTCCTTGCACAAGCCAATAGTGATGGAGCAGAAATGCCGATAGCATACATGTCCAGCAAACTCACTAAAGCTCAGCGCAACTATTCCGTCACAGAATTTGAATGCTTAGCAGTTATCCAAGGTATTTACAAATTTCGTTCCTATATTGAAGGACAAGAATTCACGGTAATAACTGACCACTCCGCGCTGAAATGGTTGATGAATCAGAAAGATTTGTTAGGTCGATTGGCGCGCTGGTCACTTAAACTGCAAGGATTCAATTTCTCAATTCAGCATCGTCGAGGTTCACAAAATGTAGTAGCCGATTCATTATCTCGTCGTGATGAAGATGAAGTTAGTGAATTCTCGAGTTTTGGCCCAATCGTTGATTTGTCATCAAAAGAATTCACCTCTACAGAATATGAATAACTGAAGAAACAAATATCAGAAAATATTGCGAGACTTCTAGATTTAAAAATTGTAGATAACCTTATTTATAAACGTACCGAGTATTCAACAGGAGACTTAATACAAGAATCCGAATCATGGAAACTCTGGATACCGAAGGGACTACAAGCAGAAGTGTTGAGTCGAGCACACGACCCGCCAGATGCTGCACATTGTGGTACCAGCAAGATGATAGAAAAATTAAAAAGATATATATTTTGGACTGGCGGTTACCAAACCGCGATTCGAAATTACGTTGCACAGTGTTCATCCTGCCGAATGACCAAAAGCCCCAATACAATTTTAAGACCGCCAATGGGAAAACCAATGACGTCAGATAGACCGTTCCAAAAATTGTATGTTGATTTATTAGGCCCGTACCCAAGGTCCAAGAAAGGCAACATAGGATTACTAATAATAGTTGACCACTTTAGTAAATTTCATTTCTTACAACCTTTGAAGAAATTTACGGCCGTCAAGATATGTGAATTCTTGGAAACTTCAGTCTTCCATACATTTGGATTTCCAAAAATAATTCTGTCTGACAACGGTTCCCAATTCAAATCAGGAGAATTTAAATCATTTCTAACACGTTTTGGCATTACACAAATTTGCACTGCAATATATTCTCCGCAGGCGAATGCCAGCGAGCGTCTCAATCGCTCAGTACTAGCAGCAATTCGAGCATATATAGGAAAAGATCATGCCCAATATTTGAATTTGAATGAAATAAGTGGTTCATTTAGATCTACTATTCATCGCAGTACAGGATACTCTCCCTATTATCTCTGTTTCGGTCAAAACATGATAAGTAATAGTAAAGACTATGGCTTGTTACGTAAACTGAACGCATAGGCTGACGATGTGCATTTGACACGTGCTGATGTATTGCAGTTGGCACGCGCCAAAGCAAAAGAAAAAGTAGCAGATACACATGATGATAACGCGCGAAGATATAATCTACGCAGCAGATCAGTTCAACTTAATCCCGGTGATTCTGTCGCCAGAAATTTTGCACAGAGTAACGCTCAAAAGAAATTTAATCATAAGTTAGCACCTGTCTTTTTGCAAGCCAAAGTGTTGCGAAAGCATAGAAACATATATTATGAGCTACAGAACGATCTAGGAAAATCAATCGGGGTATATCATTTAAAAGATATAAAACTCTGAAAATCAACTTCAAGTCTCACTTTTTTCTGTTAATGAATTCTTGTGTAAGACGCTCGAATCATTAACAGATGGATGTAGTGTGCCAAAGTTGATCATCAGCCGTTGAAACTCCTCTGTACACTTTCTGTTAAGAATTAACAGAGGGCGAATTCAAAAATAGCTGTTATGTGAAACGGCGCTCTGAATTCCTCTCGCGGAAGAATGGTGCCAAAAGAGAATCAAGAATATCACACCATTAAACAGTTAGCTAATGCAGTTAGAGTTGCTTCGAGAATTTTTGACAGCGCCACCTTTCGTCTATAAATAGAGGCTGAACGCGCATTTCTGCACAATAATTGGCAACGAAGCTAAGCATCACGCAGCGAAAATATATTTATTGAAAATAAAATACGAGTGGCAAAATAAATTGTAAGTCCACATATTCTTGGTAAATTACCTATATTCACGCCGGCAGAATAATTATATATGTATGCCAAGGGCATCGCACAATCGGAACCATAGCCAGCAGTGTAGAAAGTTTCATTAAAGAAAGGTGATATTTGTGTCTAATCACGTGTAAATTGTGAAGTAATTGTTGTGATTTTTACAGCGACAACGATTTCTTGCGGTCAAAACCACTCATTGTCAGATACCCGTAAGATTGGTCAACTTGATGCCCAATAAGCGTGGGTCTGCAACGTGGTGGACGCAAACACATTTTCCGGAGTATCGCTTTGTATTTCCTATAACTAGCTTAAACATTGTAAAAATGTGCGCATGAGGAATTATCACAATCATCTATAATTTTCCATAAACATCACACATGAATCTACCATAATCATTTAAATATTTTTGGCAACAGCGACAGCTCAACAGCTCCTGCATCAAAGGGCCCTACGACTGCATGAAGCGGATTTTGTGAGTGAGTAAAATATTGAACCACCCAGTATGTATGTATAAATAATAATGATTATGGATAGTCAATTACGTCCACGTACCGTCATGTGATAGAGAGTATAGTTTACAACTGTATGTATAAGAATGATGGTCTGAATTAGTTCCCCGTGCGCATAGAAATTTACTTAATATCTTAAAAATTCTAAATACTTGGTAAACCCAAGTCATGTCTTATCTTGAAATCCAAATTAAAATTTGTAATAAATGAAGTTTGTAAGCATCATGTATAACAAAACTCCCGTTTAACCGTCTCTTTATGGTTCGTCGCAGGAACAATAGGTATGCGATAGTTCAGCAGCCACAGTAAATAATATGTAGATTATACAAGGGGTGACCCAAACCATATACCGGCGTCACCAAGGCAGAGTGGGTAAAGAAGGGATCACGTGTAACATCTAGTGCATCCCAATAACCCTATTTTGAAATCAGTCGTCCATAGCCCAGTCCATTGACCAAACCGACTTACATGGAACCTCATTTTATTTTATCAGTTAGTTAGAGAAGTAAAAGTGCACTTAACTTTTGTTTTTATGAGGCCGTAGGACCAGATTAGGAAAGAACCCCGCCCCATCCGGCGAGCAGAAAGCCCGGAGCAAGAAGTGCACGAAGCCTAATCAGTCATACAAAAGTTGAATTTCCTTTCGACCAGAAGCCCGAGTATTACGTAGTAGTACTCGGTCTAAGACGTTTCAACGCGCATACTACATAAAGATAAAATGGCGCCCAAACGTGGAGCCCGAACGAGATGGATGTAGTGTGCCAATTGATCATCAGCCGTTGAAACTCCTCTGCACACTTTAAGTTAAGAATTAACAGAGGGCGAATTCAAAAATAGCTGTTATGCGAAACGGCGCTCTCAATTCCTCTCGCGGAAGAATGGTGCCAAAAGAGAATCAAGAATATCACACCATTAAACAGTTAGCTAATGCAGTTAGAGTTGCTTCGAGAATTTTCGACAGCGCCACCTTTCGTCTATAAATAGATGCTGAACGCGCATTTCTGCACAATAATTGGCAACGAAGCTAAGCATCACGCAGCGAAAATATATTTATTGAAAATAAAATACGAGTGGCAAAATAAATTGTAAGTCCACATATTCTTGGTAAATTACCTATATTCACGCCGGCAAAATAATAATATATGTATGCCAAGGGCATCGCAAAATCGGAACCGTATATATATAATAGCCAGTGTAGAAAGTTTAATTAAAAAAAAAGGTGATATTTTTGTCTAATCACGTGTAAATTGTGAAATAATTGTTGTGATTTTTACAGCGACAACGATTTTTTGCGGTCAATACCACTCATTATCAGATACTCTTAAGATTGGTCAACTTGGTGCCCAATAAGGGTGGGTCTGCAACGTTGTGGACGCAAACACGTTTTCTGGAGTATCGCTACATTTGCCCATGTATGAGTGCGCTGCAACTCTTCACACAGTGCAACCACGTTAAATTCTTGCCTTGCATCACGGCGCTAGACTTTTCGCAACGTGTGGCTGCACCTAACCTTTTTGTGTATGGTGTTGAAGTGCTCAACGCAGACTTCGATCGACGGTCAACGCACGCCCAGGTGACATGACATTGCCATAAATCAAGAATCTTTCGTCTACATGAAATATCTCTAAATAATACAGTTTGACAATAGTATTAATTAATTTGTATTTCTTATCTTGAAATCCAAATTAAAATTTTTAATAAATGAAGTTTGTAAGCATCATGTATAACAAAACTCCCGTTTAACCGTCTCTTTATGGTTCGTCGCAGGAACAATAGGTATGCGATAGTTCAGCAACCACAGTAAATAATATGTAGATTATACAAGGGGTGACCCAAACTATATAACGGCGTCACCAAGGCAGGGTGGGTAAAGAAGGGATCACGGGTAACATCTGGTGCATCCCAATAACCCTATTTCGAAATCAGTCGTCCATAGCCCAGTCCATTGACCAAACCGACTTACATGGAACCTCTTTTTATTTTATCAGTTAGTTAGAGAAGTAAAAGTGCACTTAACTTTTGTTTTTATGAGGCCGTAGGACCAGATTAGGAAAGAACCCCGCCCCATCCGGCGAGCAGAAAGCCCGGAGCAAGAAGTGCACGAAGCCTAATCAGTCATACACAAGTTGAATTTCCTTTCGACCAGAAGCCCGAGTATTACGTAGTAGTACTCGGTCTAAGACGTTTCAACGCGCATACTACATAAAGATAACAAGTGGGTAGGGCTACAGTCGAAGCACGAGAGTAGGATACCCTTCTCCCAATTTTTAAAATCCATTACAAACGTGTAACCACACTCATAATTTCAAACAGAAATTTTGCACAAATACTTCTACTACATAAAGCTTTCTCGCTCACACTCACACAGCGACGCACGTTAAGAGTGACGTCGACGTCGACGTCAACTGCTAAAGTAGCGCGCAGGCTGCTGCTCGTACATTTGTACTGAAAACGTTGACTTGAATAACTTCTGTGTTATGGGTCCGATCGAATTGTAATTTGGAGTATATGTTCGTATATATATATATATATATAGCTTTATACATACCAAAGCAGAACTTTATAAGTTTAATAGTTTGCTAAATAATCGTAAATTTATATGTTCAGTACGTTGCTTAATAATCAAAAATTACCGATTTGCGGGGGCGGTGGGCGTGGCACCAAACATTTGAAATAAACTTCACTTGTTTGGGAAATATAAGAACCTCCATTCTCTAGCTCTTTTAATAGCTGAGATCCGTTGTCTCATACAAACAGACGGACAGACGGACAGACAGACGGACATGGCTCAAATGACTCGGCTAGTGATCCTGAGTAAGAATATATATACTTTATTGGGTCTGCCACGCCTCCTTATGCCTGTTACATACATTTCACAAAGTTAGTATACCCTTTTTTGACCATTTTCAATGGTCGAAGGGTATAAAAATGGCGCCCAAACGTGGAGCCCGAACGAGATGTTACCACCATCAAAGATAATCTCTTTTCTCAATTATTGGAATAATCGGCATCTAACCCAAAAGGCTAGATGACACAACATCTTCATTGTCAATTATACTAATAATTGTTGCCTAGAAGAGCAGGTATTGGTGTAAACATCGGTGCAAAGGCTCCAATTCAAATTGCGTGTATATCATCGGCACCCAGAACAAAAAGCCATGAAAAGCAATTGGTATCAAATATTTAAAAAAGGAAGCAAACGACACCATAAGCGATAATAAGACCCTATTGCAAGAAAGCTTCATATTCATGTTTACATATGTATATTAATCCATCCACTATAAATTACATTTTTGAAACAACAAACCAAAACGAGTGTTAAAGCTTATAGATCAGGTGTATCCATAGTATGGAACAGCGATCACAATTCTGCTAAAAGGATTGATCGACCTACATGGACCTGCATGATCACGAGTAGCTTTAATCTTTAATTCTCGATTTTGTAAAACGGATGCTGCAATTTACCAATATATGAGAGTGCGAATGGAACTTTGATTTCTGGAATAGCGGATAGTAGCTGGTAATTAACTAGCGTTCGACCGAATCAAACCCATTTTTAGCTGTCATATCCTTTTGATTAATTTAACGGTCCGCAAAATAAACACTGTCAATTGACTTCCCTAGAATCGGAAAAGGAATCGCGAGCAATACAATTCAAAGAAATCAATTTCAGTGCCATATTATTTTTTTAAGCGAACAACTAATGACTTTTTGACGAATAGGATTATTTACCGGCCTGAACGAAAACATCCTTTTGGGAAAGCGACGAACCAATAAATTTAATGAAATTATTATAAACCATTATTAAATTGTAAAATTTAGCAAAATGTCTGTTAGGCACACCCACGAAGATTTAAGCGACGCCTTGCAGCAGCAAGACCCATTTTGCGGAAGTTGTCACGAACCTATGAATTCTAATGAATTAACGGCAGTCTCACCATGCAAGCATAAATTTCACAATCAATGTATATTACGATCTCTGCAAAACAATAGAAGCTGTCCGGTTTGTAAGAATCCGTGTACGGTTAGACAATTGTCGCTATCGAATAACAATTTGGCTGCTGAATTAGACGCAGCTGAACAATCACGTGAATTAATAACGCTTGGCCTTAATGATAACGTTAATACTTCCATAGGAAACCGATCAGTAGGTAGAAACCATAGAGGAGGTACTCCTCGTCGCGGAATGACAACCAGGTCCACCAATAGAAATAATCAGAACCAACACTGCACCAGCAATAACAACAGTAAAGGTCAAAAACTTTTGAATGCAGTACCCCACCAGACTAATAGTACGGTCCATTTTGATTCCTTATTACAAAACGCTTTGCGAATTCAACAGCAGCAGATTATGCAAAATGTCACGGCGTTAATATAGAATCAATTAGCGAATATCCATATACATAAGGAGCAGCACACCTC
Organism: Zaprionus tsacasi; assembly: GCA_018904105.1. NCBI lineage: Eukaryota > Metazoa > Arthropoda > Insecta > Diptera > Drosophilidae > Zaprionus > Zaprionus tsacasi. The sequence goes on along the minus strand of JAEIFR010000593.1, from coordinate 72,175 downwards.
ACCTCCGCCCATTGCGAGCGTTGATCTCCCTCGTAGCGTTAACATGAATCAGAGTCAAAATGATAGTAGTAATCGATCCGTGAATAACAGTACCTTAATACCGCCAGAAAAGGTGTCGAACATTATCCAGAACTGGCATATAAAGTTCGATGGTTCCAAAAGTGGCTTGGCTACGGAAGATTTTCTATATAGAGTACGCTCTATGACAAACCAGAACTTATACGGTAATCACAGCCTATTGTGTGACCATTTGCATCTACTTTTGGTAGGCAAGGCTAACGAATGGTTCTGGAAATTCCACAAAACATATCCACATTTTACTTGGAATACATTTTGTGTAGAGTTTAGGAAGAAATTTGAGGACATTGAAACAGATATGGATATTTGGGAATCCATAAACTCTAGGCGACAAGGTGAAAAAGAATCCTTTGACGAATTTCAATTTGAAGTCGAGAAACTTGTTACTCGGTTAAGAAATCCCATACAAGAAGAATCTCTAGTGCGACTCTTAATTCGGCATTCCAAACCGTCTCTTCGCTACGAGCTAATGCACTTGAACATACTTACCTTAGCGAGGCTACGAGAAGAAATTCGTACACATGAGCAATTCTGTAAACAGAACAGAACTAGATTCAATAGACCTTTTGTATCCGAGTTAGATGACACTTCTGAAGTAGTAGCCATGCAGCTCAAAAGCATCAAATGTTGGAACTGTGGCAAATATGGGCATCGTTATGACGTTTGTTTTGAGCCACGCTCTATTTTTTGTTACGGCTGTGGTAAGAAAGACACCTACAAGCCAAACTGCCTATCATGCAATCCTTCGGAAAACCCTCCGTCGGATGCGCGGAAGATTCCGGCGCATCCGACCAATTAAAACTTAATAACGCAATTCAGACTGCAATTCCATCGCAAAATCTGTCCAATCGAAAATATTCAGATAATAAAGACAAAACCTCATCGTATAAACGTCTACCTTTTCATGCTCGGTACGCAAATTATCTGTCAGCACGACAGCGTATATTTGGTAAAATTGACAGTGTAGACAGGAAACCTAAAACCAGTCGTTCCACACGACGCATGCGAAGATTTTGGAAGAAAGTTCGATCGTGTCGTAAAAAGCTAGTAGAGTCTATATTTACCAATTCAGACAACCGTTTGTACACCGAAATAAATATAGAAGATAAGGAATACATAGCTCTTCTTGATTTAGGTGCAACCCTTTGCTGTCTCGGAGGCAAAGCCGCCACTCAACTGTTAATGCACCCGAAAACAAAAAGATGCTCCGGTCGTATTAGAACAGCCAATAACGCAGAATGTCCAGTTCTAGGCATGCTAACAACTAATGACAAATATCAAGGCATCAGTAAGACAATTGAATTTTACATTATCCCTGATCTAAAACAAGATGTTTATCTTGGAATTGATTTTTGGCGCGATTTCGGTCTTCTTAAGAGTATCATGAGAACTTCTAACAGCATATCAGAACTAGATGTTGGAAAAGACAACAACTTAGACGATCCACCTAAAATGCATATTCTTTCCGAACAACAGCAGCGAGAATTAGACTTAGTCATTCAAAAACTTCCCTCCTACAAGAAAGAAGGACTAGGTCGAACACAGGTTATCGAACACAGTATCGATGTTGGGGAATCCAAGCCCATAAAACAACGTCACTGGCCCGTTTCACCGGCTAGGGAGAAACTCATGTTCGCGGAGATAGATAATATGCTGGCCATGGATGTTATCGAGCTATCGAATAGTCCATGGAGCAGCAATTGTGTTTTAGTACAAAAAGGAAGCAAGACTCGATTGTGTCTCGATTCACGCGAGGTAAACAAACATACACGGAAAGATGCATATCCACTTCTTCATGTGGATGGTATCTTGAGTCGTCTTCCTCCAGCTCGCTATATTACTGGGTTGGACATGAAGCATGCATTTTGGCAGATACCACTAGAGAGAAAGTCACGGCAGTATACGGCATTTACCGTACCGAATCGTCCACTTTACCAATACAAGGTTATGCCTTTCGGACTTTGCAATGCAGCACAGACTCTCTGCCGATTAATGGATCAAGTCATACCAGCACATCTCCGTACTAGAGTATTTGTATACCTAGATGACTTGTTAATCTTGTCAGATGATTTTCGTTCGCATATGTTACTTTTAAGCGAAATAGCAACCTACCTTCGACACGCAAATCTTACAATAAATATTGCTAAATCGAAATTCTGTATGAAAGAAATTAAGTATTTAGGTTTTATAATAGGAAATGGGCAAATTAAAACTGACCCAGGCAAGGTGATTGCCATCAAACAGTTTCCGATACCATCTACAGTTAAACAACTGCGGAGATTCTTGGGACTGTGCGGTTGGTATCGCCGATTCGTCGACGGATATGCCACACTCTCAATGCCTCTTACAGATTTGTTAAGAAAGAACAGAAAATACTGTTGGAGCGATGAAGCTGATAACGCGTTTTCAAAGCTCAAAGAAAAGATAACTACCACACCTATATTAAGTACTCCTGATTTTTCTAGACCTTTTTTATTACTATGCGACACAAGTCAATATGGACTTGGTTGTGTCCTTGCACAAGCCAATAGTGATGGAGCAGAAATGCCGATAGCATACATGTCCAGCAAACTCACTAAAGCTCAGCGCAACTATTCCGTCACAGAATTAGAATGCTTAGCAGTTATCCAAGGTATTTACAAATTTCGTTCCTATATTGAAGGACAAGAATTCACGGTAATAACTGACCACTCCGCGCTGAAATGGTTGATGAATCAGAAAGATTTGTTAGGTCGATTGGCGCGCTGGTCACTTAAACTGCAAGGATTCAATTTCTCAATTCAGCATCGTCGAGGTTCACAAAATGTGGTAGCCGATTCATTATCTCGTCGTGATGAAGATGAAGTTAGTGAATTCTCGAGTTTTGGCCCAATCGTTGATTTGTCATCAAAAGAATTCACCTCTACAGGATATGAAGAACTGAAGAAACAAATATCAGAAAATATTGCGAGACTTCTAGATTTAAAAATTGTAGATAACCTTATTTATAAACGTACCGAGTATTCAACAGGAGACTTAATACAAGAATCCGAATCATGGAAACTCTGGATACCGAAGGGACTACAAGCAGAAGTGTTGAGTCGAGCACACGACCCGCCAGATGCTGCACATGGTGGTACCAGCAAGATGATAGAAAAATTAAAAAGATATATATTATGGCCTGGCGGTTACCAAACCGCGATTCGAAATTACGTTGCACAGTGTTCATTCTGCCGAATGACCAAAAGTCCCAATACAATTTGAAGACCGCCAATGGGAAAACCAATGACGTCAGATAGACCGTTCCAAAAATTGTATATTGACTTATTAGGCCCGTACCCAAGGTCCAAGAAAGGCAACATAGGATTACTTATAATAGTTGACCACTTTAGTAAATTTCATTTCTTACAACCTTTGAAGAAATTTACGGCCGTCAAGATATGTGAATTCTTGGAAACTTCAGTCTTCCATACATTTGGAGTTCCAGAAACAATTCTGTCTGACAACGGTTCCCAATTCAAATCAGGAGAATTTAAATCATTTCTAACACATTTTGGCATTACACAAATTTGCACTGCAATATATTCTCCGCAGGCGAATGCCAGCGAGCGTCTCAATCGCTCAGTACTAACAGCAATTCGAGCATATCTAGGAAAAGATCATGCCCAATGGGATATGAATTTGAATGAAATAAGTGGTTCATTTAGATCTATTATTCATCGCAGTACAGGATACTCTCCCTATTATCTCTGTTTCGGTCAAAACATGATAAGTAATGGTAAAGACTATGACTTGTTACGTAAACTGAACGCATTGGCTGACGATGTGCATTTGACACGTGCTGATGTATTGCAGTTGGCACGAGTTACCACATGCACCCTTCCCCCCGGTCAGTATCGTACCCCCTCCTAAACCGAAGCGGGAGAACAACAAAGAGAGTAATACGACTCCAACTCTCGACGGCGGTACTTATATTTACTCTTAAACACTTACACACTTACACACTAAAATGAAACTCAAGTGCATATTTATATATAAGTAAACCCAAACCCAAGAGTACATTGCTCCAATTAAAATAACAAACAGGAAAAAGGCCAGAATGCTGAATAGGCATTGTTGCAACATTGTAAAATTCTTAGAAGCACAAAATATGTTCTGAGTCGTTTTAAGTATCGAGTGGTGTTGAATAAATTCATTCTGTATCTTACATCCAAAACAAACCGACGTGTTTAAGTTCCAAACTATTCCCTTTTATTAAAACTACAAGTGAATAGTACAGTTAAAGGAAAATAAAGTTAAACTATTCAACGTCATCTCATCGATCGGACGATCGGACCGTTTTGGTTCAACAAACAAACCCTCGGGAACATCGTTGGATCTATAACTGGCGCAGCCGGACTTAAAGGACCATGCAGTCGACTCCTGCACTTTTTGTACTCATGTAAGATAGTAACGGTAGTAGGGAAAATTAAAACATTAACGAATAAATGAATTAAACAAAATTTAATTAAAATGCAAAAATTACACACAACCAATCTCAGTACGAAAATCACAATGCATCGTCAGCGAAAACTCGGTTGCCGCTCTTGACGGCCGCAGCCACGTATCGGATTGCATATATTTTTTTTAGCAAGCGAGTACGTGGCAGCATAAGTCCATAGCGACTTCGGTTTAGTGATGTATGCATGTGATGTATAATGTACATACGAATACCCAGATTAAAAAAGCGAAAAGGCTTACGCAATAAGGCGACACGATAAGGTGTTCTGGAGTTATTCAAGAGAATGGAAAAGCAACAAGGCTTACAAAAATGTGTATAAGATATATATGAAAAAAAAAAAAAATATATATATATATATATATATACAAGCAATAAGGCTTCCGCAAATAAGTGCGAGATAAATCAAAAAGAAATAAGTAAGACTTGATCGGCAGAGGCTCCACTTGAATGACGATAACGGGAAATGGTTCAATTTCCATTACATGCAGAGTTGCAGGGCGCAAAACTGCATGTTGTCTTTGAATACACCCGAGTTCGTTGTTTGACGGGACGCAAGCTGATTATTAAGCCCACTTAAAATAATATGAAAAATTAACAAATGCAAAACAAAAACAATAACTACCGATTGCACTAGATTCATTAGTTTACACATACACACCGAAACTAAAAAATTCTTCATTACAGGAAATTTTAGAAGACACCATCAACACACACCACAACACATCGTTAACGAGACACGCGAGATAGAATAAGTTAATTATAATAATAGTAATACACACATACATTAGAATCTAAGAAAACAATACACACATTTGAAACTAAGAAAACAATACACACTAGAAACTAAGTATCAACAAACATTAATAATTAAGTCAATAACACATAAACACACATTGTGCAGATTAGCAAGAGAAGAGTAATTAGAAATTCACTGACATAATCGAAAATGCTGTTTAGTCTACCTTGATGATATTGTCGTGTTTTCTAGTTCTCTTCAGGAGCATATGACACACTTAAAGTTGGTTTTTCAGAAATTAGTTTAAGCTAATTTAAAGCTCCAAATAGAAAAGTCCGAATTCTTAAAAAAAAGAAATAGAGTACTTAGGTCATATAGTGACAGCAGAGGGGATCAAACCTAATCCTAAGAAAATTGAAGCAATTAAAAAATTTCCTTTTCCCCAGACTAAAAAGGAAATTAAATCGTTCCTCGGACTACTAGGTTATTATAGAAAGTTCATTAGGGATTTCGCAAGAATCACTAAGCCGTTGACGAGACAGCTAAAAGGCAAATTAAAAACAATAAAAATAGACGAAGAATTTACTGACACTTTCGAGACGTGTAAAACGCTCCTATGCAACGATCCAGTGTTGCAATACCCCGACTTCGACAGAGAATTCATTCTGACAACAGATGCCAGCAATGTGGCAATTGGGGCAGTTTTGTCGCAGGGTAATTTAGGGAAAGATAAACCATTTTTTTTCGCAAGTAGGACTCTTACAGATACGGAATTAAATTATTCCACGGTCGAAAAGGAAATGTTGGCCATAATCTGGGCCACGAAGTACTACAGACCATACTTATATGGACAAAAGTTCAAAATTATCACTGACCACAAACCATTAACTTGGCTAATGAGTTTTAAAGAACCTAACTCGAAACTTGTCCGGTGGAAATTACAACTACTGAGTTCGATTTTGAAGTCATTTACAAAAAAGGTTCTCAAAACGTAGTGGCAGATGCGTTGAGTAGGGTACAAATAGATGTGAATGTCAATGATCACGATTCAATAGTGGCTTCAGCGGGGGACACCATACATTCCAGCCTAGAGGAGACTGAGCAAAATCTGTTCATATAGGAAAAACCTATAAATAAATTGAAGATTCAACTTATGTTCGAAATAGGTCCGAATTCAAAAGTTAAGACGACGGCTCCCTTTAAGAACAAAATTAGGAAAACCATATACGAACGACAATTCATGGACGAAATTACAACTAAACTATTAAAAAATCTATTAAGACCTAATAAAATATGTGCAATCTTTGCGCCTGATTCGGTATTCCGAAAAATTCAGGAAATTTACGCCAAATATTTTGCTCACAGTAAAATTTATAAGGCGGTAAGATGCACAGTATTTCTACAGGATATAGTTAACACAGATGAACAAGAAAGGAAAATATTAGAACAACATCAAAATTCCCACCATAGGGGAATAGATGAAGTAACCGCCCAGCTGAAAAGAAAATGTTACTTCCCTAATATGAAACAAATAATAAGAAAGACAATAAATAACTGTAACATATGCAAATTATTAAAGTATGACCGATCACCACCAAGAATTAAGTACTTGGAGACAGAAACTCCTTCAGCCCCAATGCAAATATTACACACGGACTTGTATACTATTAACGGTAATTACGTAATGACTGTAATTGATAAGTTTTCTAAATTCGCTGCGGCATACACTATCCCCACAAGAAATAGTATAAATATTGTAAAATCAATGCAACAGTTCATACAATATTTCGGTACTTGTTCAAAGATTTTTGCATACAGTATGGAATAGAGTTGCACATGACTTCTTTTCAACAGTCATCTAGCAATGCACCAGTAGAGAGGTTGCACTCAACATTAACGGAAATATACAGAATTATAATGGAAAAGAAAAAGACAGAAAATTTAAACATAGAACATGACAGTATATTGACCGAAACTTTAATAACCTATAACAATGCCATCCATTCGGCAACAAAACTCACACCGTTCGAACTGTTCTCAGGTAGAACTCATTCTTTAATAAGAATATCGAATTTAACGACCAACATGACTATCTCAAACAACTAAACGCCTTTAGGGAAAAACTCTACCCGGACGTAACTAAACAAATGAGTTTGATGAAGAGTCAGAATATAGAAAAGTTAAACGAAGGAAGAGAAGACCCACAACACTTAGAAACAGGGAAAAAATTTTAAAAAAAAAAAAAAAAGAAAAATAAAAAAATTAAAAGAAGGAAGAGAAGACCCACAACACTTAGAAACAGGAGCAATAATATTTAGAAGAGAAAATAGAAGGAATAAATTGACACAAAGATTTACTAAACACAAAGTACTAGAAGACAGTGGGCATACATTAACCTCAAACAAAAAACAGAAGTTACATAAGTCAAAATTAAGAAAAGACACTAAAAGTTACAATACAAATTGACTATAAAACAATAACATTACAAATACCCCATGAAAATATCTACAGGTTTGCCCTAGCAGAGGGTCAATTTGTTACCGTTCAGTACTTGGAACCAGGAACTCCGATGGTGAGACTAGAATTAGGAACAGCTAAAAATATACATAACTATAGAATTATAGCTCATATTATCTGTATTGAAGATTATAAGAAGAATATAGAACAGTTGCAAAGTGCACTGCAGGAAATGAAAACAGTAGAGTTTTCGGGAGAAGCTATTAAAACATTAGAGGAAAAACTTAACCAGGTTAAAGAAAAAATTAATATTTTAACTCCAAGAAAGAGACAAATAAGAGGAGCAATTAATAGATTAGGAAGTTTAATTAAAACAATAACAGGAAATATGGATGCAGAAGATTCTAATAAAATAAAATATGAGTTTCAAAATATACATTATAGCTTAGGCGAGTTAGCATCAGAAATTAATAACGAAAATGAAGTTGTAGTAAGATTCCAAAACATAACTAAACACATAAACCAAGAGCAAATAGTAATAAGCAAATTCATTAAGAATTTTAAAAACAAAATTTTTAAACATTTAACACAAGAACACAATGAAATTCATGCTCTACAATATACAAACAGATTAGGATATAACATCGATATATTATATAATCACATTTCAAACATATTAGAAAGCATATTGTTAACTAAATTAAGAATAATACCTAAGTTTATATTGTCAACGGAAGAAATAGATAAAATTATGGATATATTTACAGAACAAAATGTTAAAATAGAATCCCAAGAGCATTTATACAGACTATTAGAAATGGATACATTTATAAACAAAACAAATGTTATTTTTTATATAAAAGTACCTATGTTCGAACTCGAGAATTATAAACTCGCTCATATTATACCAATACCCTTAAACAAGACAAAATATCTGCATATTCCAAATTATACTTTATTTAACAAAAATGTCTTAAAATCTGTAAAAGAAAAATGTGACAAAGTTCACGAACAATATATTTGTAAATCTAAACTAGAAGATACCCCCAATGGAGACAAAAGGTGCCTTCGATCAATCGCCAACGCGGATTTGGCGGTCTGTGACGCGGTTGAAATGGACGACAAGGAACGTATTTTTGAACCTGAAAGAGGAAAAGTTTTGGTATTAAATGGAATTCAAACGCAAATACAATCAAATTGCGTGAGGCCATTCCAAGTAACGGGAAATGCTATCGTTACCTACAAAGACTGCAACCTGACTATTAATGGATTTACGTACGGAAATGCAGAGATAAGGATCGACGAATCAATAGAGCTTGTTATTCCCCTGTACAAAAGGGTGAAAATCAATAACACAATAGAAGATCTAAACCTCCCAAAGCTGCATTTGGAAAACGCAAATAACCGGAATAAATTGGTCTACATCCAAAACGTGACGCGAACCCACTTCGCAGCTATTTACATCGCTTTGGCCATACTAGCAGGGACCATCATAAAGATAATGATGGTAAAGCGGAGAGCTGCCGTATTCACACCGTCGACTCCACTGGTAGATTTCGTGCCGACACTTCCCTCGATGTGGCCGTCACTTCAATTCAGGGGGGGAGGAGTTACCACATGCACCCTTCACCCGTTCAGCATCGTACCCCCTCCTAAACCGAAGCGGGAGAACAACAAAGAGAGTAATACGACTCCAACTCTCGACGGCGGTACTTATATTTACTCTTAAACACTTACACACTAAAATGAAACTCAAGTGCATATTTATATATAAGTAAACCCAAACCCAAGAGTACATTGCTCCAATTAAAATAACAAACAGGAAAAGGGCCATAATGCTGAATAGGCATTGTTGCAACATTGTAAAATTCTTAGAAGCACAAAATATGTTCTGAGTCGTTTTAAGTATCGAGTGGTGTTGCATAAATTCATTCTGTATTTTACATCCAAAACAAACGGACGTGTTTAAGTTCCAAACTCTTCCCTTTTATTAAAACTACAAGTGAATAGTACAGTTAAAGGAAAATAAAGTTAAACTATTCAACGTCATCTCATCGATCGGACGAAGAAGATCCCTTCTTCCCCTTTTGATTCAACAAACAAACCCTCGGGAACATCGTTGGATATATAACTCACGCGCCAAAGCAAAAGAAAAATTAGCAGATACACATGATGATAACGCGCGAAGATATAATCTACGCAGCAGATCAGTTCAACTTAATCCCGGTAATTCTGTTTACGCCAGAAATTTTGCACAGAGTAACGCTCAAAAGAAATTTAATCATAAGTTAGCACCTGTCTTTTTGCAAGCCAAAGTGTTGCGAAAGCATAGCAACATATATTATGAGCTACAGAACGATCAAGGAAAATCAATCGGGGTATATCATTTAAAAGATATAAAACTCTGAAAATCAACTTCACGTCTCACTTTTTTCTGTTAATGAATTCTTGTGTAAGACGCTCGAATCATTAACAGATGGATGTAGTGTGCCAATTGATCATCAGCCGTTGAAACTCCTCTGCACACTTTAAGTTAAGAATTAACAGAGGGCGAATTCAAAAATAGCTGTTATGCGAAACGGCGCTCTCAATTCCTCTCGCGGAAGAATGGTGCCAAAAGAGAATCAAGAATATCACACCATTAAACAGTTAGCTAATGCAGTTAGAGTTGCTTCGAGAATTTTTGACAGCGCCACCTTTCGTCTATAAATAGAGGCTGAACGCGCATTTCTGCACAATAATTGGCAACGAAGCTAAGCATCACGCAGCGAAAATATATTTATTGAAAATAAAATACGAGTGGCAAAATAAATTGTAAGTCTACATATTCTTGGTAAATTACCTATATTCACGCCGGCAGAATAATTATATATGTATGCCAAGGGCATCGCACAATCGGAACCATAGCCAGCAGTGTAGAAAGTTTCATTAAAGAAAGGTGATATTTGTGTCTAATCACGTGTAAATTGTGAAATAATTGTTGTGATTTTTACAGCGACAACGATTTTTTGCGGTCAATACCACTCATTATCAGATACTCTTAAGATTGGTCAACTTGGTGCCCAATAAGGGTGGGTCTGCAACGTTGTGGACGCAAACACGTTTTCTGGAGTATCGCTACATTTGCCCATGTATGAGTGCGCTGCAACTCTTCACACAGTGCAACCACGTTAAATTCTTGCCTTGCATCACGGCGCTAGACTTTTCGCAACGTGTGGCTGCACCTAACCTTTTTGTGTATGGTGTTGAAGTGCTCAACGCAGACTTCGATCGACGTGCAACGCACGCCCAGGTGACATGACATTGCCATAAATCAAGAATCTTTCGTCTACATGAAATATCTCTAAATATTATAGTTTGACAATAGTATTAATTAATTTGTATTTCTTATCTTGAAATCCAAATTAAAATTTTTAATAAATGAAGTTTGTAAGCATCATGTATAACAAAACTCCCGTTTAACCGTCTCTTTATGGTTCGTCGCAGGAACAATAGGTATGCGATAGTTCAGCAACCACAGTAAATAATATGTAGATTATACAAGGGGTGACCCAAACTATATAACGGCGTCACCAAGGCAGGGTGGGTAAAGAAGGGATCACGGGTAACATCTGGTGCATCCCAATAACCCTATTTCGAAATCAGTCGTCCATAGCCCAGTCCATTGACCAAACCGACTTACATGGAACCTCTTTTATTTTATCAGTTAGTTAGAGAAGTAAAAGTGCACTTAACTTTTGTTTTTATGAGGCCGTAGGACCAGATTAGGAAAGAACCCCGCCCCATCCGGCGAGCAGAAAGCCCGGAGCAAGAAGTGCACGAAGCCTAATCAGTCATACACAAGCTGAATTTCCTTTCGACCAGAAGCCCGAGTATTACGTAGTAGTACTCGGTCTAAGACGTTTCAACGCGCATACTACATAAAGATAACAAGTGGGTAGGGCTACAGTCGAAGCACGAGAGTAGGATACCCTTCTCCCAATTTTTAAAATCCATTACAAACGTGTAACCACACTCATAATTTCAAACAGAAATTTTGCACAAATACTTCTACTACATAAAGCTTTCTCGCTCACACTCACACAGCGACGCACGTTAAGAGTGACGTCGACGTCGACGTCAACTGCTAAAGTAGCGCGCAGGCTGCTGCTCGTACATTTGTACTGAAAACGTTGACTTGAATAACTTCTGTGTTATGGGTCCGATCGAATTGTAATTTGGAGTATATGTTCGTATATATATATATATATATAGCTTTATACATACCAAAGCAGAACTTTATAAGTTTAATAGTTTGCTAAATAATCGTAAATTTATATGTTCAGTACGTTGCTTAATAATCAAAAATTACCGATTTGCGGGGGCGGTGGGCGTGGCACCAAACATTTGAAATAAACTTCACTTGCTTGGGAAATATAAGAACCTCCATTCCAAATTTGGAGTCTCTAGCTCTTTTAATAGCTGAGATCCGTTGTCTCAAACAAACAGACGGACAGACGGACAGACAGACGGACATGGCTCAAATGACTCGGCTAGTGATCCTGAGTAAGAATATATATACTTTATTGGGTCTGCCACGCCTCCTTATGCCTGTTACATACATTTCACAAAGTTAGTATACCCTTTTTTGACCATTTTCAATGGTCGAAGGGTATAAAAATGGCGCCCAAACGTGGAGCCCGAACGAGATGTTACCACCATCAAAGATAATCTCTTTTCTCAATTATTAGAATAATCGGCATCTAACCCAAAAGGCTAGATGACACAACATCTTCATTGTCAATTATACTAATAATTGTTGCCTAGAAGAGCAGGTATTGGTGTAAACATCGGTGCAAAGGCTCCAATTCAAATTGCGTGTATATCATCGGCACCCAGAACAAAAAGCCATGAAAAGCAATTGGTATCAAATATTTAAAAAAAGAAGCAAACGACACCATAAGCGATAATAAGACCCTATTGCAAGAAAGCTTCATATTCATATTCACATATGTATATTAATCCATCCACTATAAATTACATTTTTGAAACAACAAACCAAAACGAGTGTTAAAGCTTATAGATCAGGTGTATCCATAGTATGGAACAGCGATCACAATTCTGCTAAAAGGATTGTTCGACCTACATGGACCTGCATGATCACGAGTAGCTTTAATCTTTAATTCTCGATTTTGTAAAACGGATGCTGCAATTTACCAATATATGAGAGTGCGAATGGAACTTTGATTTCTGGAATAGCGGATAGTAGCTGGTAATTAACTAGCGTTCGACCGAATCAAACCCATTTTTAGCTGTCATATCCTTTTGATTAATTTAACGGTCCGCAAAATAAACACTGTCAATTGACTTCCCTAGAATCGGAAAAGGAATCGCGAGCAACACAATTCAAAGAAATCAATTTCAGTGCCATAGTATTCTTTTAAGCGAACAACTAATGACTTTTTGACGTATAGGATTATTTACCGGCCTGAACGAAAACATCCTTTTGGGAAAGCGACGAACCAATAAATTTAATGAAATTATTATATACGAAGATTTAAGCGACGCCTTGCAGCAGCAAGACCCATTTTGCGGAAGTTGTCACGAACCTATGAATTCTAATGAATTAACGGCAGTCTCACCATGCAAGCATAAATTTCACAATCAATGTATATTACGATCTCTGCAAAACAATAGAAGCTGTCCGGTTTGTAAGAATCCGTGTACGGTTAGACAATTGTCGCTATCGAATAACAATTTGGCTGCTGAATTAGACGCAGCAGAACAAGCACGTGAATTAATAACGCTTGGCCTTAATGATAACCAAGGCAACGTTAATACTTCCATAGGAAACCGATCAGTAGGTAGAAACCGTTGAGGAGGTACTCCTCGGCGCGGAATGACAACCAGGTCCACCAATAGAAATAATCAGAACCAACACTGCACCAGCAATAACAACAGAAACGGTCAAAAACTTTTGAATGCAGTACCCCACCAGACTAATAGTACGGTCCATTTTGATTCCTTATTACAAAACGCTTTGCGAATTCAACAGCAGCAGATTATGCAAAATGTTTTTGTTTACTTCCTCTGTGGATATTCGCACTAGATCGGAAGTTGCATTTATAATGGAGGCCTGGCTGTCCATATATTCAGTCAGTTGCTTCTCATTTTTGATAATTTTCTCCATATTCTCCTTGAGTCTTTCTGCTGTGCCGATGTCGAAGAACATAATGAACCTTCTTTTCCTTTTTGATGATTGAGTTATTATCTTATTTCTGTCCTGTATGCTGTCTACTTTGGCCTTCATGGTACTGCAGACTGATGAGCAATAATCGGTGAATCCTCCCAATTTTCCACAAATTGAGGTAGTTGTGTCCAGGAAATCATCGGCTTGTTGAAGGAAAGTGAAGTAAGCTTGCATATCGTAGTAGAATAAAAGCTGCCAACTTGACGATACGACTTCAATTTTCTTAATTTTATCCATTATTATCGTCGATTTCTCCTCCACATTTTGGATATTTAGCCTGCTAACATTGGTTGCAGGCGTTGCAGCGGTGCTCGCTACTTGAAGTATCATCAGAAGGCTCACGATCGCATTTTTTGGCGTGAATTTTGCTTTATTCCTGAGCTGCCTCTTTTTATCGGTTGACTGGTGGACAGGATCTTGCGTTTTCTCGCTGTTTTGTTCCCCTCCATTTCACGGCAGCAGACAGATCTAATTCAATGGCCTTTTAACTTCGCCATTGTTGGTCTTCATGGTGACTACTCGGACTTTATTATTCTGTCCCTTGGTAGTCTTCACGATTCGCCCCATTGGCCATCTGGCTGGAGGCGTGTTTTCATTTTTAATGAAGGCTAATTGGCCTTCTTCCCGGTTTGGCCTATCCTGGCGCCATTTTGTCCTCTGTTGAAGAGTCACCAGATAATCCTCCTTCCACTTTCTCCAGAATTCCCCTCTGATGCGCTGCAGATGTCGCCATCTATCCAGGGATCCCACTCTTTGATTTTCATCAAAGTGTTCTGGAGCTCCAATAAGTGATCTTCCCACGATGAAGTGTCCTGGCGTGAATACTATTGTCAGTTGCTGCTTGCTGCCATTTTAATTGTCGTTTTTTTATTGGTTTGGTTGTTATTTTCTTTATTTATTTTATGTTTTTCAATATAATACAATTTTATACACCAAGCCAGCCACAGTTCTTTGGTCTTAAGGTCAAGGTTTTATCTTTGTAATTATATGAAAGTTTAATTGTTTTATTTATTTTTTTCGTACTTCTGTATCGAAAAAATGTGAGTTTATTTCACTCGGGTTTTTTCTCGTTGGGCGCCAGTTATTAATTTATTCAGATTAATGTTCCAAATAAAAAGACCTTGTCCTGTTATGATACAGAACTCTTTAATCGTCAAAGTCCAACTAACAACTAAGTACAAAATATTCTTAACGCAAAGCTAGCCCTGTCACCTGAAAGTGTTGATCTAGTGTTGCCAAACGGCTCAAATGTCAGGTGGCCGGCGAACGAGCCCTGTCACCTAAAAGTGTTGATCTAGTGTTGCCAAACGGCTCAAATGTCAGGTGGCCAGCGAACGTGGGAACGTTACAGACAGTCTCGTTAACTCCTGTATGTTAACTCTATGTTAACTTATATATAAATTCATTGTAACCTCAAACTTGTATATATATATATATATATATATATATATGTTGAATGACAACTACAGTATACATGTATTCAATAATGGCAAAAAGAATGGGCAATATATGTTATCTTTTTAATTAACTAATTTAGGTATGCAAAAATTAAATGCACTAGTGCAACATCTAAGACGGTGTTTCAAAAATTTATTTTTTTGTATAAAATATATGATAAGTCCGTGACTTTTTGAATAAAATATATTTTTTTCGTCAAAGAAGCGTTTTATTTCTCAACATAATCTCCTTTTAGCTCTATACATTTAGTCCAGCGTTTTTCCAATTTTTTTATTCCTTCCAAATAATAGGTTTTCTCAAGGCCCTCAAAATAGTCGTTTGTTTCTGTGATGACCTCTTCATTTGACCCGAATCTCTTACCGCCGAGCCATTTCTTCATGTTTGGAAACAAAAAATAGTCACAGGGGGCTAAATCTGGAGAATATGCTGGATGGGGTAGCAGTTCGTAGCCCAATTTATGAAATTTTGCCATGCTGACTACACACGTGTGCACCCGTGCATTGTCCTGATGGAACAGCACTTTTTTTCGCCAAATGCGGTCGTTTCTGCTTCAAATCAATATCGAATCTGTCCAAAAGCTCTGAATAATATTCGCCGGTGATCGTTTTACCCTTTTCTAGGTAATCGATGTGAATGATACCTTGTGCATCCCAAAAAACTGTGGCCATGACCTTGTTGGCCGACAGACCCACCTTGGCCTTCTTTGGTGCACGTTCACCCGGAGAAACCCACTGTCTTGATTGTTCTTTGGTCTCTGGTGTGGTGTGGTGGATCCATGTTTCGTCTACGGTAACGAAACGGCGCAAAAATTCGTTTGGATTGCGGTTGAACATCGCCAAACACTCCTTTGAAATGGTCACACGGTTGCGCTTATGGTCGTGTGTGAGCAATCGCGGCACCCATCGCGCGGAAAGCTTTTTCATGTCCAAATATTCATGTAAAATGTGATGTACCCGTTCAGTTGAGATGCCTACAGCCTCAGCTACCTCACGCACTTTCATTCTCCGATCATCCAATATCATTCCATGGATTTTGTCGACGATTTCTGGCATGACGACCTCTTTTGGGCGACCTGAACGTTCGGCATCACTTGTACTGGTACGACCACAACGGAACTCAGTAAACCATTTCTTAACCATTGAAATTGATGGTGCAGAGTCCCCATAATATTTATCAAGTCTTTCCTTGGTTTCGGTGATGGATTTTTTACGCAAAAAATAATGCTTAATTAGCACACGAAATTCACTTTTTTCCATTTTCGTTAAAATTCACGAGATCGTCTGCTTTCAATGCCTATAAAACGCAAACCAAAAAACGCAGCTTTCTCAAAATTTTACAGTCAGCTGTTAATCGATAACTGCTGACAGGAGCAGTGTTGTATTTAGAGCAGGTGCGCGGCAAATACAAAAAGTCACGGACTTATCAAACGACCCTCGTATCTCCTCTCCTTGGTCGTCATTATTAAGACTCAACAACGGCCGGGAGTTTTACACTGCTTAGATTTGACAAAGGAGTGTTGTGAACTCCTCAAAGGTGAAGCTGTTTTCGCCGATGACACGCCTGAGATGGTGTTTCACCGACTTAACACCAGCTTCCCACAATCCTCCCATATGGGGGCTTGCCGGCGGGATAAAGTGCCAGTGGATGCCTTCCTTAACGAGAATTGGCGCCAGATGATTATTGTTTCTAAGCGCGGTTACAAGCTCCTTGTCTAATATTCTGGCTGCTCCTACGAAGTTAGTGCCGTTGTCCGAGTACAGGTGTTCGCTTTTCCCTCGTCTAGCAAAAAATCGCCGTAACGCTTCCAAAAATCGATCTGTTGAAAGATCGCCGACTGCTTCCAAATGAATTGCCTTCGTTGCCATACAAGCAAAAAGGCATATATATCCTTTGAAAGTCTTTTGACCTCTTCCATTCGAACTTCGGATTTAAAAGGGTCCAGCGTAGTCGATCCCAGTATTTTGGAATGGATGTTCTCCTGTTACTCGATGTACTGGCAAATTCCCCATTAGTTGATTTGCCACATCTTTTTTGTATCTTATACAAGTAACACATTCTTGAAGAAACTTTTTTAATTGGTTCCGCAGTCCGACAATCCAGAATTCTCCTTGAACGTGGCTACGCATTAGCTTCAGTCCGCCATGTAGGGTTTCTTTATGTGCTTTACTTATTAAACGCCATGAGAAGTGTGACTTTCCAAGTATCACTGGGTGTTTTGCGTCGTATGGCAGCAATGAGTTTTGAAGCCGACCACCTACTCTTAGGATGCCATCAGTTTACTTTTTGCTTCAAAAGGTCTTTTCTTTTGAAGCAACAGAATTTCTTGACCAAAATCTAGCTGTTGCTGTAACTTTACAACGGCTGTTTTGGCATTCTTGAATTCTTCCACGGAAAGGTAAGTTGGCTGAGGTGCTTTTCTTCGTAGTTTAGCTATAAAGCGTGATACATAAGCCATTACGCTATTAAGCTTGTCTACCGAAGAATACTTCCATAATAGCGGAGTAAAGCTGTTTTCCTCTTCTGTTATTGTTGTAACAGCAACAATTTCCGGTAGTTCGGGTTGAATCCATTGACTCGGTAGTTTTACCAACCAGGGTAGTCCTTTCCACCAGATGTCACATGCTGCCAATTGCGTTGGAGATATTCCCCTTGAAGCCACGTCTGCTGGGTTCTCCTCAGATTGCACGTAGTTCCATTGAACGTTTGGCAGTTTTTTATTTATATCGTCAACTCGGGTTTTGACGAATTTGTCCTTGCTGCGTTTATTTTGAATCCAAGCCAGAGTAATCTGAGAGTCACTCCATGCTTGCGATTTGATCCGATCTCCCACTATGTCTTGTATTCTACATAGTAGCTTGCTTAGGAGATGAACGGCACAAAGTTCCAATTTAGGAATCGTTTTTTTATTTTTTATTGGGTTTACCTTGCTTTTTGCAGCCAGCAAGGTTATCTTAGCTCCAATTTTGGCATACACCACTGCTGCACACGCTTTTTCAGAGGCATCGCAAAACCCATGAATTTCTATGTCGTCCGCAGCTGAGCTTCCAGACCAGCGAGGTATGCTTATTTATCACAGACTTGGTAGCTCGCTAGCATATTCTTGCCAGATCCGTGCAAGATTGGGGTCCAACTCAGTATCCTATGCAAGCGGCAATTTCCAGAGCTCCTGAATATAACATTTTCCTTGCAGAGTCACTGGTGTAAGCCATCCGAGAGGGTCGAAGATCCTTGCTAATTGCGAAAGAACTAACCGTTTTGTAATTCGTGTTAGTTTAGGGCAATCGACCATAAAAGAAAAGACATCCTTTTTGGGGTCCCATTGCAAGCCAAGTGTCT
Organism: Zaprionus tsacasi; assembly: GCA_018904105.1. Classification (NCBI taxonomy): domain Eukaryota; kingdom Metazoa; phylum Arthropoda; class Insecta; order Diptera; family Drosophilidae; genus Zaprionus; species Zaprionus tsacasi. Next base: position 53,401 of record JAEIFR010000593.1, on the reverse strand, counting down.
TAATTGACTCGTCCTCCTGGATGGTAATCTTCTCAGTCGAGTCGCCACCTTGAATTCCAGCAATGATTCGATCGTCGTTGGAGACCCATTTGCGCAGGTGTAAGCCAGCCTTCTCCATAATGCTTCGGAGTTCGACTTGTATTTTGACGCAGTCATCGATGGAGTCCCCACCAGTAATAAGATCATCCATGTAGAAGTCTTCTCTTAGGGTTGTCAGCAATCGTGGATTGTCTTTGCAGTATCGGTTTGCCAACTCTTGAAGACATCTGACGGCTAAAAATGGTGCTGCTGAAGTTCCATATGTTACTGTAGTCAGTTTAAATTCCTTGACTTCTGCTTTGGGATTATCTCTCCATAGAATATACTGATATTATTGGTCTTCTTTGGCTATTTTAATTTGGCGATACATTTTCTCGATGTCAGCTGTCATCACGTATTGCCATTGTCGCCATTTTAGCAAGATATCAAAAATGTCCTTTTGTATTCTTGGACCGACGAGCATCACATCGTTGAGGCTCAATCCATTGGAGGTTTTTGCAGAGGCGTCAAACACTACCCTAAGTTTGGTAGTTAGACTGTTCGGTCTAATGACTGCCTGATGTGGCAAGTAGTATTTTCCTTTTCCACTTATGTTGACCGGTTCCATGTGCCTCAGTCTTACGTATTCCTCCATAAAGGCACAATAATCGCTGAAGATCTGTTGACTTCTCTTGAACCGTTTCTCCATTTGAAGGAGTCTAGCCATGGCTTGTTTCCTAGAGTCTCCGAGTTCAAACTCTTTGCGGAAAGGTATGGAAACCACAAGCCGACCTTCATTATCCCACGTAGTGGTTTTCTGGAAGTGTTCTTCACACTCTAGGTCTTCTTCTCGTTCGTTAGTTTCGCTTTCCAATTCCCAGAAGCGCTCGAGATCGTCCAACCGTATTGTTGTAGCTGCGCTGATCACCTTCTTATTGCACTCTGTGGATAATTGCCCAGAGACTATCCATCCAAGGCTGGTTTTCTGTCCCAAGATCTGTTTGACTCTTTTAATTTTTTCTGTCATGATCGACGGCAACAGGTCAACTCCTATTATGAGGTCGATCCTGCTAGGCTCGTTGAAGTGTGGGTCGGCTAGCTCGCAGCCCTTCCAGTCCTTGGCAACGTTTGTAATTATTTGTTTGCTTGGTAGGCTTGCGTTGTCGCTTGAAAACTACTAGCAAACCTTGGTTTTATTTCCAGTCGCACACTACTTTTCACCACGTCGCCGCCTTCTGAAATCCTCTGGACTTCTATATTGCTTTTCGTCCTCTGTAGTTTCAAAAGTTGCACTGCTTCCTCTGATATTAGAGTTTTTTGTGAGCCTCCATCAATAAGGGCTCTCAACTGCTCATAATTTCCAGTTTTGTTTTTTACTAGAACAAGAGCTGTGGCCAGTAACGTATCTTGCCCTTTATTCTGTTTAAGGCAATTGCTAGTTACGACCTGATTTTTGGCTCCATCGTCGTGAAGCCAGTTATGATGTGCTTTAGGGCACCGTTCACATGTCCAGGTCTTTTTACAATCCTTCATGTTGTGTGCTCCTAAGCATTTGTAGCAAAGCGAGTTTTTGTTTACAAACTCTCTACGCTTTCCAATAAGCTCCGCTTTGAATTTCAAGCATTTACCTATTTCATGCCCCTCTTTTTGGCAAAATCGACATTTCTTATTGCTTGTCCTTTTGGCTTCATTATAGGGGGCATTATTCTGCATTGAGTCCATTGAGGCCTTCCTTACGTGTTGTTCGTATAGTTGTAAGACCTCTGTAGAGAAACGTCGAATCAATATTTGGGCGAATACATATAATACATCAATACATCAAAATCTTGGCCAATTTGCTCTTTTATGATGCATATGTTTTCCCTTGCTGTATCCAGGAACTTGCGGATACTGCCTTCATTATGATTCTTCAGCAGTTCCAAGTCCATCAGCTGGTTGAAGCGATCGGCAAATATTTTGCGCTTATTTGCATAGCGCTTGCATACCAGCTCCCATGCCAAATTGTAATTGGCCGAGGACCCATTTAATAGGTGTCCAACGACTAATTTCGCGTCTCCCGTGAGGTGAGTCCGTAGGTAGTTCAGCTTCCTAGTATCGCTGATATCTTCCCTGGAATCAATAGTTAGTGAGAAAATCTCGTAGAACGATTGCCATTCCTTCGGATCTACGCTGAATGTAGGCACAGTCGTTTTCGGAAGTTCCGGTCTGTCGTCCTCTCTATTGCGTACGTTGTGTATCTTCCTTTCGAGTTGGTCAGATAACACATAGACATCTACATCCATTTCTACAAGCCTTGACATATCAACGGCATTATTTTCATAATCGGCGTTTAGTGACTCTTGCAATTTTGACCACAGATAGTTTAATTTGCACTTATGGCTTTCCAATATAGTCTGTAGTATGCGCGTTGAAACGTCTTAGACCGAGTACTACTACGTAATACTCGGGCTTCTGGTCGAAAGGAAATTCAAATTGTGTATGACTGATTAGGCTTCGTGCACTTCTTTCTCCGGGCTTTCTGCTCGCCGGATGGGGCGGGGCTCTTTCCTAATCTGGTCCTACGGCCTCATAAAAACAAAAGTTAAGTGCACTTTTACTTCTCTCTAACTAACTGCGAAATAGGGTTATTGGGATGCACTAGATGTTACACGTGATCCCTTCTTTACCCACCCTGCCTTGGTGACGCCGTTATATGGTTTGGGTCACCCCTTGTATAATCTACATATTATTTACTGTGGCTGCTGAACTATCGCATACCTATTGTTCCTGCGACGAACCATAAAGAGACGGTTAAACGGGAGTTTTGTTATACATGATGCTTACAAACTTCATTTATTACAAATTTTAATTTGGATTTCAAGATAAGACATGACTTGGGTTTACCAAGTATTTAGAATTTTTAAGATATTAAGTAAATTTCTATGCGCACAGGGAACTAATTCAGACCATCATTCTTATACATACAGTCGTAAACTATACTCTCTATCACATGACGGTACGTGGACGTAATTGACTATCCATAATCATTATTATTTATACATACATACTGGGTGGTTCAATATTTTACTCACTCACAAAATCCGCTTCATGCTGTCGTAGGGCCCTTCGATGCAGGAGCTGTTGAGCTGTCGCTGTTGCCAAAAATATTTAAATGATTATGGTAGATTCATGTGTGATGTTTATGGAAAATTATAGATGATTGTGATAATTCCTCATGCGCACATTTTTACAATGTTTAAGCTAGTTATAGGAAATACAAATTAATTAATACTATTGTCAAACTGTAATATTTAGAGATATTTCATGTAGACGAAAGATTCTTGATTTATGGCAATGCCATGTCACCTGGGCGTGCGTTGCATGTCGATCGAAGTCTGCGTTGAGCACTTCAACACCATACACAAAAAGGTTAGGTGCAGACACACGTTGCGAAAAGTCTAGCGCCGTGATGCAAGGCAAGAATTCAACATGGTTGCACTGTGTGAAGAGTTGCAGCGCACTCATACATGGGCAAATGTAGCGATACTCCAGAAAACGTGTTTGCGTCCACAACGTTGCAGACCCACCCTTATTGGGCACCAAGTTGACCAATCTTAAGAGTATCTGATAATGAGTGGTATTGACCGCAAGAAATCGTTGTCGCTGTAAAAATCACAACAATTATTTCACAATTTACACGTGATTAGACACAAATATCACCTTTCTTTAATGAAACTTTCTACACTGCTGGCTATGGTTCCGATTGTGCGATGCCCTTGGCATACATATATTATTATTTTGCCGGCGTGAATAAAGGTAATTTACCAAGAATATGTGGACTTACAATTTATTTTGCCACTCGTATTTTAAATTAATAAATATATTTTCGCTGCGTGATGCTTAGCTTCGTTGCCAATTATTGTGCAGAAATGCGCGTTCAGCCTATATTTATAGACGAAAGGTGGCGCTGTCGAAAATTCTCGAAGCAATTCTAACTGCATTAGCTAACTGTTTAATGGTGTGATATTCTTGATTCTCTTTTGGCACCATTCTTCCGAGAGAGGAATTGAGAGCGCCGTTTCGCATAACAGCTATTTTTGAATTCGCCCTCTGTTAATTCTTAACAGAAAGTGAGAGAGGAGTTTCATCGGCTGATGATCAACTTTGGCACACTACATCCATCTGTTGATGATTCGAGCGTCTTACACAAGAATTCATAAACAGAAAAAAGTGAGACTTGAAGTTGATTTTTAGAGTTTTATATCTTTTAAGTAATATACCCCGATTGATTTTCCTTGATCGTTCTGTAGCTCATAATATATGTTGCTATGCTTTCGCAACACTTTGGCTTGCAAAAAGACAGGTGCTAACTTATGATTAAATTTCTTTTGAGCGTTACTCTGTGCAAAATTTCTGGCGTAAACAGAATCACCGGGATTAAGTTGAACTGATCTGCTGCGAAGATTATATCTTCGCGCGTTATCATCATGTGTATTTGCTACTTTTTCTTTTGCTTTGGCGCGTGAGTTATAGATCCAACTATGTTCCCGAGGGTTTGTTTGTTGAACCAAAACGGTCCGATCGTCCGATCGATGAGATGACGTTGAATAGTTTAACTTTATTTTCCTTTAACTGTACTATTCACTTGTAGTTTTAATAAAAGGGAAGAGTTTGGAACTTAAACACGTCCGTTTGTTTTGGATGTAAGATACAGAATGAATTTATTCAACACCACTCGATACTTAAAACGACTCAGAACATATTTTGTGCTTCTTAGAATTTACAATGTTGCAACAATGCCTATTCAGCATTCTAGCCCTTTTCCTGTTTGTTATTTTAATTGGAGCAATGTACTCTTGGGTTTGGGCTTACTTATATATAAATATGCACTTGAGTTTCATTTTAGTGTGTCACGTTTTGGATGTAGACCAATTTATTCCGGTTATTTGCGTTTTCCAAATGCAGCTTTGGGAGGTTTAGATCTTCTATTGTGTTATTGATTTCCACCCTTTTGTACAGGGGAATAACAAGCTCTATTGATTCGTCGATCCTTATCTCTGCATTTCCGTACGTAAATCCATTAGAAGTCAGGTTGCAGTCTTTGTAGGTAACGATAGCATTTCCCGTTACTTGGAATGGCCTCACGCAATTTGATTGTATTTGCGTTTGAATTCCATTTAATACCAAAACTTTTCCTCTTTCAGGTTCAAAAATACGTTCCTTGTCGTCCATTTCAACCGCGTCACAGACCGCCAAATCCGCGTTGGCGATTGATCGAAGGCACCTTTTGTCTCCATTGGGGGTATCTTCTAGTTTAGATTTACAAATATATTGTTCGTGAACTTTGTCACATTTTTCTTTTACAGATTTTAAGACATTTTTGTTAAATAAAGTATAATTTGGAATATGCAGATATTTTGTCTTGTTTAAGGGTATTGGTATAATATGAGCGAGTTTATATTTCTCGAGTTCGAACATAGGTACTTTTTTATAAAAAATAACATTTGTTTTGTTTATAAATGTATCCATTTCTAATAGTCTGTATAAATGTTCTTGGGATTCTATTTTAACATTTTGTTCTGTAAATATATCCATAATTTTATCTGTTTCTTCCGTTGACAATATAAACTTATTATTCTTAATTTAGTTAACAATATGCTTTCTAATATGTTTGAAATGTGATTATATAATATATCGATGTTATATCCTAATCTGTTTGTATATTGTAGAGCATGAATTTCATTGTGTTCTTGTGTTAAATGTTTAAAAATTTCGTTTTTAAAATTCTTAATGAACTTGCTTATTACTATTTGCTCTTGGTTTATGTGTTTAGTTATGTTTTGGAATCTTACTACAACTTCATTTTCGTTATTAATTTCTGATGCTAACTCGCCTAAGCTATAATGTATATTTTGAAACTCATCTTTTATTTTATTAGAATCTTCTGCATCCATATTTCCTGTTATTGTTTTAATTAAACTTCCTAATCCATTAATTGCTCCTCTTTTTTGTCTCTTTCTTGGAGTTAAAATATTAATTTTTTCTTTAACCTGGTTAAGTTTTTCCTCTAATGTTTTAATAGCTTCTCCCGAAAACTCTACTGTTTTCATTTCCTGCAGTGCACTTTGCAACTGTTCTATATTCTTCTTATAATCTTCAATACAGATAATATGAGCTATAATTCTATAGTTATGTATATTTTTAGCTGTTCCTAATTCTAGTCTCACCATCGGAGTTCCTGGTTCCAAGTACTGAACGGTAACGAATTGACCCTCTGCTAGGGCAAACCTGTAGATATTTTCATGGGGTATTTGTAATGTTATTGTTTTATAGTCAATTTGTATTGTTACTTTTAGTGTCTTTTCTTAATTTTGACTTATGTAACTTCTGTTTTTTGTTTGAGGTTAATGTATGCCCACTGTCTTCTAGTACTTTGTGTTTAGTAAATCTTTGTGTCAATTTATTCCTTCTATTTTCTTTTCTAAATATTATTGCTCCTGTTTCTAAGTGTTGTGGGTCTTCTCTTCCTTCGTTTAACTTTTCTATATTCTGACTCTTCATCAAACTCATTTGTTTAGTTACGTCCGGGTAGAGTTTTTCCCTAAAGGCGTTTAGTTGTTTGAGATAGTCATGTTGGTCGTTAAATTTGATATTCTTATTAAAAGAATGAGTTCTACCTGAGAACAGTTCGAACGGTGTGAGTTTTGTTGCCGAATGGATGGCATTGTTATAGGTTATTAAAGTTTCGGTCAATATACTGTCATGTTCTATGTTTAAATTTTCTGTCTTTTTCTTTTCCATTATAATTCTGTATATTTCCGTTAATGTTGAGTGCAACCTCTCTACTGGTGCATTGCTATATGACTGTTGAAAAGAAGTCATGTGGAACTCTATTCCATACTGTATGCAAAAATCTTTGAACAAGTACCGAAATATTGTATGAACTGTTGCATTGATTTTACAATATTTATACTATTTCTGGTGGGGATAGTGTATGCCGCAGCGAATTTAGAAAACTTATCAATTACAGTCATTACGTAATTACCGTTAATAGTATACAAGTCCGTGTGTAATATTTGCATTGGGGCTGAAGGAGTTTCTGTCTCCAAGTATTTAATTCTTGGTGGTGATCGGTCATACTTTAATAATTTGCATATGTTACAGTTATTTATTGTCTTTCTTATTATTTGTTTCATATTAGGGAAGTAACATTTTCTTTTCAGCTGGGCGGTTACTTCATCTATTCCCCTATGGTGGGAATTTTGATGTTGTTCTAATATTTTCCTTTCTTGTTCATCTGTGTTAACTATATCCTGTAGAAATACTGTGCATCTTACCGCCTTATAAATTTTACTGTGAGCAAAATATTTGGCGTAAATTTCCTGAATTTTTCGGAATACCGAATCAGGCGCAAAGGTTGCACATATTTTATTAGGTCTTAATAGATTTTTTAATAGTTTAGTTGTAATTTCGTCCATGAATTGTCGTTCGTATATGGTTTTCCTAATTTTGTTCTTAAAGGGAGCCGTCGTCTTAACTTTTGAATTCGGACCTATTTCGAACATAAGTTGAATCTTCAATTTATTTATAGGTTTTTCCTATATGAACAGATTTTGCTCAGTCTCCTCTAGGCTGGAATGTATGGTGTCCCCCGCTGAAGCCACTATTGAATCGTGATCATTGACATTCACATCTATTTGTACCCTACTCAACGCATCTGACACTACGTTTTGAGAACCTTTTTTGTAAATGACTTCAAAATCGAACTCAGTAGTTGTAATTTTTAATGTTTGTTGATACTTAGTTTCTAGTGTGTATTGTTTTCTTAGTTTCAAATGTGTGTATTGTTTTCTTAGTTTCTAATGTATGTGTGTATTACTATTATTATAATTAACTTATTCTATCTTGCGTGTCTCGTTAACGATGTGTTGTGGTGTGTGTTGATGGTGTCTTCTAAAATATCCTGTAATGAAGAATTTTTTTGTTTCGGTGTGTATGTGTAAACTAATGAATCTAGTGCAATCGGTAGTTATTGTTTTTGTTTTGCATTTGTTAATTTTTCATATTATTTTAAGTGGGCTTAATAATCAGCTTGCGTCCCGTCAAACAACGAACTCGGGTGTATTCAAAGACAACATGCAGTTTTGCGCCCTGCAACTCTGCATGTAATGGAAATTGAACCATTTCCCGTTATCGTCATTCAAGTGGAGCCTCTGCCGATCAAGTCTTACTTATTTCTTTTTGATTTATCTCGCACTTATTTGCGGAAGCCTTATTGCTTGTATATATATATATATATATTTTTTTTTTTTTTTTTTTTTCATATATATCTTATACACATTTTTGTAAGCCTTGTTGCTTTTCCATTCTCTTGAATAACTCCAGAACACCTTATCGTGTCGCCTTATTGCGTAAGTCTTTTCGCTTTTTTAATCTGGGTATTCGTATGTACATTATACAAAACATGCATACATCACTAAACCGAAGTCGCTATGGACTTATGCTGCCACGTACTCGCTTGCTAAAAAAAATATATGCAATCCGATACGTGGCTGCGGCCGTCAAAAGCGGCAACCGAGTTTTCGCTGACGATGCATTGTGATTTTCGTACTGCGATTGGTTGTGTGTAATTTTTGCATTTTAATTAAATTTTGTTTAATTCATTTATTCGTTAATGTTTCAATTTTCCCTACTACCGTTACTATCTTACATGAGTACAAAAAGTGCAGGAGTCGACTGCATGGTCCTTTAAGTCCGGCTGCGCCAGTTATAGATCCAACGATGTTCCCGAGGGTTTGTTTGTTGAACCAAAACGGTCCGATCGTCCGATCGATGAGATGACGTTGAATAGTTTAACTTTATTTTCCTTTAACTGTACTATTCACTTGTAGTTTTAATAAAAGGGAATAGTTTGGAACTTAAACACGTCGGTTTGTTTTGGATGTAAGATACAGAATGAATTTATTCAACACCACTCGATACTTAAAACGACTCAGAACATATTTTGTGCTTCTAAGAATTTACAATGTTGCAACAATGCCTATTCAGCATTCTGGCCTTTTTCCTGTTTGTTATTTTAATTGGAGCAATGTACTCTTGGGTTTGGGTTTACTTATATATAAATATGCACTTGAGTTTCATTTTAGTGTGTAAGTGTTTAAGAGTAAATATAAGTACCGCCGTCGAGAGTAGGAGTCGTATTATTCTCTTTGTTGTTCTCCCGCTTCGGTTTAGGAGGGGGTACGATGCTGACCGGGGGGAAGGGTGCATGTGGTAACTCGTGCCAACTGCAATACATCAGCACGTGTCAAATGCACATCGTCAGCCAATGCGTTCAGTTTACGTAACAAGTCATAGTCTTTACCATTACTTATCATGTTTTGACCGAAACAGAGATAATAGGGAGAGTATCCTGTACTGCGATGAATAATAGATCTAAATGAACCACTTATTTCATTCAAATTCATATCCCATTGGGCATGATCTTTTCCTATATATGCTTGAATTGCTGTTAGTACTGAGCGATTGAGACGCTCGCTGGCATTCGCCTGCGGAGAATATATTGCAGTGCAAATTTGTGTAATGCCAAAATGTGTTAGAAATGATTTAAATTCTCCTGATTTGAATTGGGAACCGTTGTCAGACAGAATTGTTTCTGGAACTCCAAATGTATGGAAGACTGAAGTTTCCAAGAATTCACATATCTTGACGGCCGTAAATTTCTTCAAAGGTTGTAAGAAATGAAATTTACTAAAGTGGTCAACTATTATTATGTTGCCTTTCTTGGACCTTGGGTACGGGCCTAATAAATCAACATACAATTTTTGGAACGGTCTATCTGACGTCATTGGTTTTCCCATTGGCGGTCTTAAAATTGTATTGGGGCTTTTGGTCATTCGGCAGGATGAACACTGTGCAACGTTATTTCGAATCGCGGTTACCATGCCAGGCCAAAATATATATCTTTTTAATTTTTCTATCATCTTGCTGGTACCACAATGTGCAGCATCTGGTGGGTCGTGTGCTCGACTCAACACTTCTGCTTGTAGTCCCTTCGGTATCCAGAGTTTCCATGATTCGGAGTCTTGTATTAAGTCTCCTGTTGAATACTCGGTACCTCTGTAGAGGTGAATTCTTTTGATGACAAATCAACGATTGGGCCAAAACTCGAGAATTCACTAACTTCATCTTCATCACGACGAGATAATGTATCGGCCACCACATATTGTGAACCTCGACGATGCTGAATTGAGAAATTGAATCCTTGCAGTTTAAGTGACCAGCGCGCCAATCGACCTAACAAATCTTTCTGATTAATCAACCATTTCAGCGCGGAGTGGTCAGTTATTACCGTGAATTCTTGTCCTTCAATATAGGAACGAAATTTGTAAATACCTTGGATAACTGCTAAGCATTCTAATTCTGTGACGGAATAGTTGCGCTGAGCTTTAGTGAGTTTGATGGACATGTATGCTATCGGCATTTCTGCTCCATCACTATTGGCTTGTGCAAGGACACAACCAAGTCCATATTGACTTGCGTCGCATAGTAATAAAAATGGTCTAGAAAAATCAGGTGTACTTAATATAGGTGTGGTAGTTAGCTTTTCTTTGAGCTTTGAAAACGCGTTATCAGCTTCATCGCTCCAACAGTATTTTCTGTTCTTTCTTAACAAATCTGTAAGAGGCATTGAGAGTGTGGCGTATCCGTCGACGAATCGGCGATACCAACCGCACAGTCCCAAGAATCTCCGCAGTTGTTTAACTGTAGATGGTATCGGAAACTGTTTGATGGCAATCACCTTGCCTGGGTCAGTTTTAATTTGCCCATTTCCTATTATAAAACCTAAATACTTAATTTCTTTCATACAGAATTTCGATTTAGTAATATTTATTGAAAGGTTTGCGTGTCGAAGGTAGGTTGCTATTTCGCTTAAAAGTAATATATGCGAACTAAAATCATCTGACAAGATTAACAAGCCATTTAGGTATACAAATACTCTAGTACGGAGATGTGCTGGTATGACTTGAGCCATTAATCGGCAGAGAGTCTATGCTGCATTTCAAAGTCCGAAAGGCATAACCTTGTATTGGTAAAGTGGACGATTCGGTACGGTAAATGCCGTATACTGCCGTGACTTTCTCTCTAGTGGTATCTGCCAAAATGCATGCTTCATGTCCAACCCAGTAATATAGCGAGCTGGAGGAAGACGACTCAAGATACCATCCACATGAAGAAGTGGATATGCATCTTTCCGTGTATGTTTGTTTACCTCGCGTGAATCGAGACACAATCGAGTCTTGCTTCCTTTTTGTACTAAAACACAATTGCTGCTCCATGGACTATTCGATAGCTCGATAACATCCATGGCCAGCATATTATCTATCTCCGCGAACATGAGTTTCTCCCTAGCCGGTGAAACGGGCCAGTGACGTTGTTTTATGGGCTTGGATTCCCCAACATCGATACTGTGTTCGATAACCTGTGTTCGACCTAGTCCTTCTTTATTGTAGGAGGGAAGTTTTTGAATGACTAAGTCTAATTCTCGCTGCTGTTGTTCGGAAAGAATATGCATTTTAGGTGGATCGTCTAAGTTGTTGTCTTTTCCAACATCTAGTTCTGATATGCTGTTAGAAGTTCTCATGATACTCTTAAGAAGACCGAAATCGCGCCAAAAATCAATTCCAAGATAAACATCTTGGTTTAGATCAGGGATAATGTAAAATTCAATTGTCTTACTGATGCCTTGATATTTGACATTAGTTGTTAGCATGCTTAGAACTGGACATTCTGCGTTATTGGCTGTTCTAATACGACCGGAGCATCTTTTTGTTTTCGGGTGCATTAACAGTTGAGTGGCGGCTTTGCCTCCGAGACAGCAAAGGGTTGCACCTGAATCAAGAAGAGCTATGTATTCCTTATCTTCTATATTTATTTCGGTGTACAAACGGTTGTCTGAATTGGTAAATATAGACTCTACTAGCTTTTTACGACACGATCGAACTTTCTTCCAAAATCTTCGCATGCGTAGCGTGGAACGACTGGTTTTAGGTTTCCTGTCTACACTGTCAATTTTACCAAATATACGCTGTCGTGCTGACAGATAATTTGCGTATCGATCATGAAAAGGTAGACGGATACAAAAGGTCTATTGAATCTAGTTCTGTTCTGTTTACAGCCTCGTTAGCCTCGTTAGCCTCGCTAAGGTAAGTATGTTCAAGTGCATTAGCTCGTTGCGAAGAGACGGTTTGGAATGCCGAATTAAGAGTCGCACTAGAGATTCTTCTTGTATGGGATTTCTTAACCGAGTAACAAGTTTCTCGACTTCAAATTGAAATTCTTCAAAGGATTCTTTTTCACCTTGTCGCCTAGAGTTTATGGATTCCCAAATATCCATATCTGTTTTAATGTCCTCAAAGTTCTTCCTAAACTCTACACAAAATGTATTCCAAGTAAAATGTGGATATGTTTTGTGGAATTTCCAGAACCATTCGTTAGCCTTGCCTACCAAAAGTAGATGCAAATGGTCACACAAAGGGCGGTGATTACCGTATAAGTTCTGGTTTGTCATAGAGCGTACTCTATATAGAAAATCTTCCATAGCCAAGCCACTTTTGGAACCATCGAACTTTATATGCCAGTTCTGGATAATGTTCGACACCTTTTCTGGCGGTATTAAGGTACTGTTATTCACGGATCGATTACTACTATCATTTTGACTCTGATTCATGTTAACGCTACGAGGGAGATCAACGCTCGCAATGGGCGGAGGTGAGGTGTGCTGCTCCTTATGTATATGGATATTCGCTAATTGATTCTGTATTGACGCCGTGACATTTTGCATAATCTGCTGCTGTTGAATTCGCAAAGCGTTTTGTAATAAGGAATCAAAATGGACCGTACTAGTAGTCTGGTGGGGTACTGCATTCAAAAGTTTTTGACCGTTACTGCTGTTATTGCTGGTGCAGTGTTGGTTCTGATTATTTCTATTGGTGGACCTGGTTGTCATTCCGCGTCGAGGAGTACCTCCTCTACGGTTTCTACCTACTGATCGGTTTCCTATGGAAGTATTAACGTTATCATTAAGGCCAAGCGTTATTAATTCATGCTTGTTCAGCTGCGTCTAATTCAGCAGCCAAATTGTTATTCGATAGCGACAATTGTCTAACCGTACACGGATTCTTACAAACCGGACAGCTTCTATTGTTTTGGAGAGATCGTAATATACATTGATTGTGAAATTTATGCTTGCATGGTGAGACTGCCGTTAATTCATTAGAATTCATAGGTTCGTGACAACTTCCGCAAAATGGGTCTTGCTGCTGCAAGGCGTCGCTTAAATCTTCGTGGCTGTGCCTAACAGACATTTTGCTAAATTTTACAATTTAATAATGGTTTATAATAATTTCATTAAATTTATTGGTTCGTCGCTTTCCCAAAAGGATGTTTTCGTTCAGGCCAGTAAATAATCCTATTCGTCAAAAAAGTCATTAGTTGTTCGCTTAAAAAAATAATATGGCACTGAAATTGATTTCTTTGAATTGTACAGGTCGAGCTTCCAATGAATATACTATAGTTGCTCGCGATTCCTTTTCCGATTCTAGGGAAGTCAATTGACAGTGTTTATTTTGCGGACCGTTAAATTAATCAAAAGGATATGACAGCTAAAAATGGGTTTGATTCGGTCGAACGCAAGTTAATTACCAGCTACTATCCGCTATTCCAGAAATCAAAGTTCCATTCGCACTCTCATATATTGGTAAACAGCATCCGTTTTACAAAATCGAGAATTAAAGATTAAAGCTACTCGTGATCATGCAGGTCCATGTAGGTCAATCAATCCTTTTAGCAGAATTGTGATCGCTGTTCCGTACTATGGATACACATGATCTATAAGCTTTAACACTCGTTTTGGTTTGTTGTTTCAAAAATGTAATTTATAGTGGATGGATTAATATACATATGTGAATATGAATATGAAGCTTTCTTGCAATAGGGTCTTATTATCGCTTATGGTGTCGTTTGCTTCTTTTTTTAAATATTTGATACCAATTGCTTTTCATGGCTTTTTGTTCTGGGTGCCGATGATATACACGCAATTTGAATTGGAGCCTTTGCACCGATGTTTACACCAATACCTGCTCTTCTAGGCAACAATTATTAGTATAATTGACAATGAAGATGTTGTGTCATCTAGCCTTTTGGGTTAGATGCCGATTATTCCAATAATTGAGAAAAGAGATTATCTTTGATGGTGGTAACATATCGTTCGGGCCCCACGTTGGGCGCCATTTTATTTTTATGTAGTATGCGCGTTGAAACGTCTTAGACCGAGTACTACTACGTAATACTCGGGCTTCTGGTCGAAAGGAAATTCAACTTGTGTATGACTGATTAGGCTTCGTTCACTTCTTGCTCCGGGCTTTCTGCTCGCCGGATGGGGCGGGGTTCTTTCCTAATCTGGTCCTACGGCCTCATAAAAACAAAAGTTAAGTGCACTTTTAGTTCTCTAACTAACTGATAAAATAAAAATAGGTTCCATGTAAGTCGGTTTGGTCAATGGACTGGGCTATGGACGACTGATTTCGAAATAGGGTTATTGGGATGCACTAGATGTTACACGTGATCCCTTCTTTACCCACCCTGCCTTGGTGACGCCGTTATATGGTTTGGGTCACCCCTTGTATAATCTACATATTATTTACTGTGGCTGCTGAACTATCGCATACCTATTGTTCCTGTGACGAACCATAAAGAGACAGTTAAACGGGAATTTTGTTATATATGATGCTTACAAACTTCATTTATTACAAATTTTAATTTGGATTTCAAGATAAGACATGACTTGGGTTTACCAAGTATTTAGAATTTTTAAGATATTATGTAAATTTCTATGCGCACAGGGAACTAATTCAGACCATCATTCTTATACATACAGTTGTAAACTATACTCTCTACCACATGACGGTACGTGGACGTAATTGACTATCCATAATCATAATTATTTATACATACATACTGGGTGGTTCAATATTTACTCACTCACAAAATCCGCTTCATGCTGTCGTAGGGCCCTTCGATGCAGGAGCTGTTGAGCTGTCGCTGTTGCCAAAAATACATAAATAATTATGGTAGATTCATGTGTGATGTTTATGGAAAATTCTATATGATTGTGATAATTTCTCATGCGCACATTTCTACAATGTTTTACCTAGTTATAGGAAATACAAATTAATTAATACTGTTGTCAAACTGTAATATTTAGAGATATTTCATGTAGACGAAAGATTCTTGATTTATGGCAATGCCATGTCACCTGGGCGTGCGTTGCACGTCGATCGAAGTCTGCGTTGAGCACTTCAACACCATACACAAAAAGGTTAGGTGCAGCCACACGTTGCGAAAAGTCTAGCGCCGTGATGCAAGGCAAGAATTCAACATGGTTGCATTGTGTGAAGAGTTGCAGCGCACTCATACATGGGCAAATGTAGCGATACTCCAAAAAACGTGTTTGCGTCCACAACGTTGCAGACCCACCCTTATTATTACCAAGTATTACCAAGTTGACCAATCTTAAGGGTATCTGACAATGACCGAACGAAATCGTTGTCGCTGTAAAAATCACAACAATTATTTCACAATTTACACGTGATTAGACACAAATATCACCTTTCTTTAATGAAACTTTCTACACTGCTGGCTATGGTTCCGATTTTGCGATGCCCTTGGCATACATATATTATTATTTTGCCGGCGTGAATATAGGTAATTTACCAAGAATATGTGGACTTACAATTTATTTTGCCACTCGTATTTTATTTTCAATAAATATATTTTCGCTGCGTGATGCTTAGCTTCGTTGCCAATTATTGTGCAGAAATGCGCGTTCAGCCTATATTTATAGACGAAAGGTGGCGCTGTCGAAAATTCTCGAAGCAACTCTAACTGCATTAGCTAACTGTTTAATGGTGTGATATTCTTGATTCTCTTTTGGCACCATTCTTCCGAGAGAGGAATTGAGAGCGCCTTTTCGCATAACAGCTATTTTTGAATTCACCCTCTGTTAATTCTTAACAGAAAGTGTGCAGAGGAGTTTCAACGGCTGATGATCAACTTTGGCACACTACAAGTCACATCGCTTTTTTTCATGCCGGCTTTGACTTCGGCTATATGCTGCGTTAACAGCTTCGTTAGTGTGTCCGAGGTATCTCCCAAGGGAACCGGGGTAGGCGTGCTTCGAATTACACTTGCTCTTGCCCCTAATCCTTTAGAGGTACTTGGCCTGGTATCCAGCACTTCCCTTTGTCCTTAAGAGGTACTTGACCTGGTATCCAGCACTTCCCTTTGTCCTTGAGAGGTACTTGGCCTGGTATCCAGCACTTCCCTTTGTCCAGTTTCCTCTAGCTGAAACAGTTCTTCGCCAATCGTGGCTTCTTCGACCTTCATTTCCGACTCCAAGTAACTACGGACTTCAGCCATTTTGGATTCATAAACCTTCTCGTTGAAGTATTGATGATCGATAGGCC
Source organism: Zaprionus tsacasi (assembly GCA_018904105.1). Classification (NCBI taxonomy): domain Eukaryota; kingdom Metazoa; phylum Arthropoda; class Insecta; order Diptera; family Drosophilidae; genus Zaprionus; species Zaprionus tsacasi. The sequence goes on along the minus strand of JAEIFR010000593.1, from coordinate 36,878 downwards.
CAATCCTTACCAGCGACGTGTGGTTGCTCCTGAAAATGGCGCTTAATTCCCTCACGCTCGATGAGTTTCCTCTCTCCGCTAGTAGCTCCTGGATTTGTTGTAGCACTTCATTTTGCCTTTTTAGCAGTGCCAACGTTTGTTCGGACATCATTCTGATTTGCTTTTTATTTTAAAAACTTTTGAATTAACTTGGCTAATCGTTGGAGGTATTTTTTGTTTGATCGCCTGGTTGGTCTAGCTGCGCCTCGACTCACAACTTGTTGATGTTAACCAAGAATACAAAAGAATGCAAAACAGAATTTTCACTAGATTTTTACTTAGTACACCCGCGGACGGCTCGAAGGACCAAAAAATGTAAAGAAAATACACTTTACAACACTTGTACGAATTTATTTCGAACTGTCAATGTAGAATGTACGTCTCTACACTTTGTGAGTTTATTTGGAACTGTTTCTTAAATCTAATGCGGTGTTGTAAGAACCGCGGTGGTGGTTGTTTTTCTTATCTCTATTTTTATACTTGTATGCTGCACTTGAAATACGCAGCGTGTGATAATAATTATTCAATACAAATAGGATAGTTGCGTTCCCTTCTTACTTATCGTAAACATGTGTGTACGCCGGGTCATAAAATATTGTAGACGGTCGTAAACACAGATAAGGGATCGCTGCATGGGGTCATGTGCCTGCTCTCACTTGAACTATACAGCGGTACAGTGCCGTGCAGTTCAGTGCAGTATTGTCACATGTTCATGCTGGTGCCTGAACAGCTGTCATGGAGCCTATCGGCCGATTTTCGTTATATATCAAGATGTAGCTATCAGGCTTACCACATCCAAATCTAAGTTTATCCTTAATAATAAAGTTTCATCAAAATCGAAGTTTTGTAACTTATAACAATCAACGATCGGCCTAATGAAGGTTTCAATTTTATGGAAATCTGAGTACTATTACACGTAGCTGTTAAACAAAAAATCATATAGCTGTTATTCAAACGCATTTTTGAATGAGAACTTTTCAAATTTATATTTTATGACCACCAGATCCTTTACACAAAGACATTTCCTCATAACATTTTGTATAAGAAATCCAGGTATATACAATAGCATTAAAAAGGTACAATTATTTTTTTTCGATGCAGGTGTTTGATTTATAGCCTTTTGTATCGCCTTAATGGTAATCAGTTAAAAATCTCGACTTCCTACATTCGTCCAATTTTCGTTATTTTTCAAGATATTGCAACGAGATTCCGTCCGTCCGTCCGTCCGTCCGTCCGTCCGTCTGTTGCAACGCAAACTAGTCTCTCAGTTTTTGAGCTATCTTCATGAAACTTGGCACACAAGCTTCTTATTGCTGTACGCTGTAAATAAGCCGGAACGAGCCAGATCGGACCGATATATCGTAAAGCTGTCATAGAAGCTATCGGCCGATTTTTGTTGTTTTTCAAGATATTGCAACAAGATTTGGCAAATCTTATTCTTATTACGTTCTTAATATATACTTTATAGGGTCGGAGATGTCTCCTAAGGTGCGTTGCAATTTTCTGGCTAAAATTAATATACCCTCTGCAAGGGTTTAAAAATATAAAATACAAATAAATATAAATAAAAACAAAAACTCGCACCCCAATCAACCATTCGTTCGCCCCTTTAACCCATTCCTATATCCCACGCTGATCCAAAACCCAAGCGTAAACAATCCGACCCCTCATAAACAAACTTTTCCGTCCAGACAACAACAATTCGATAAAAAGAGATCTAATTTGTATAATGAATTCAGAGAAGACTTAAATCGCGACCGAAAGAACGACACCCGACACTATTATCAACCCCCTCAACAACTAAGAGTGCCGAATAAGCGCTTCAAAGAAGGCAGCGGACAATCACGTATGCAGACAGATGAAAATCATCATAAACACGAGTTAGACTACAATAAGATAACTGACCAAGACAATAACAACGACGAACAGTTCCACGAAGATCATTTTCAGTATACGCAAAACGAGATGTATACAGATCAGCAAATTCAACACGTCGAAAATTTTTCCAATACCAGCTTGGGAACCCACCAGCACATAGAGATCATGTTTAATAATCATAGATACCGATAAATAGTAGACACTGGTTCATCAATAAACATGATGAACTCAAACTTTTTCAATCTTCAAGTTAAAGAGAATGTAGTATTCATAGAAACATACTACGGCCTCACTGAGCGCTGATCCTGGAGATCAATGCCTAGCGCATAGAGTAGGAGGGCGTGCACTTCTAGCGTCGCTCTGATGTAGCTCGTCGGATATGTCGTGGGATCTTTTCCTAACCCGCTCTATACGGCCTCTTGTGGGTAGAAAGAAAGAATAAGGGCACTGTCTGTAAGCTATATGATGGGCCAAATAAAATAAGGTGAATTGTTGTTGAATTGCACGTTACGTTCGTTAATAGACTGCAAGGGTGGCTGAGCTGATGGTTGCCCCCTCCTCTGTACCCTCCCGACCTTGGTAACGCGATGGATTAGTTTGACGGTTACCCCTTAACAAATGTTTATTTACATTGGTTTAAATTTCATAGTATGTTAGATACATTATAACTTCATTTAGACGGACCATAATTCACAAACAATCTGATCATCTTGATCAAAAATAGGCTTAAAAACGTTTCAAAATTTAACTTTGCTAAAATATATATATATATATATATATATTAAAAAAATATATATATATTCATCGTAATTTTTTTATTTATTTATATATATATATAAATATATATATATATTATAGAATAACTATTTTAGTATATATGTATTCAATAATGGCAAAAGAATCTTGGCAATTATTATCTTTAATTATGTATGAAAATTAAATGCACTAGTGCAACATCTAAAAAAATTTATTTTTTTGTATAAAATAGTAATAATGTTTTACTTTCATTTACTCACACACATTCCTCCCTTGCGCGTTCGTTGGGCCCTTCGAAGATGCAGGTGATGATGCTGTTAAAAATCTTTATATTTATGTTGAAAACAGTCGATGATGTTGCATTTGCATTTACAAATGAATGATGTGCACTATATATATATATATAAGTGTCTTAGTCTAATTGTGTAGAGAAAAATTGAATTTAATGTGTGATATGTTTTTTTTTTCTTTTATATAAAAAAACAAGTGGACATGGCTACAGTCGAGCGCTCGACAGTAAGATACCCTTCTCCCAATTTTTAAAATCCGTTACAAACGTGTAAACAACCTCATAATTTCAAACAGAAATTTTGCACAAATAGTTCTACTACATATAGCTTTCTCGCTCACACTCACACAGCGACGCACGTTAAGAGTGACGTCGACGTCGGCGTCAACTACTCAAAGCAGCGCGCAGGCTGCTGGTCGTACATTTGTACTGAAAACGTTGACTTGAATAACTTCTGTGTTATTGGTTCGATCGGATTGTAATTTGGGGGATATGTTTAAATGGCATTTAGCATTATACATACCAAAGCAGAACTTTATAAGTTTAATAGTTTAATAATCACAAATTACCGATTAGCGGGGGCGGTGGGCGTGGCAAATATAGGAACCTCCATGCCAAATTAAGAGTCTCTAGCTCTTTTAATAGCTGAGATCCGTTGTCTCAAACAAACAGACGGACAGACGGACAGACAGACGGACATGGCTCAATCGACTCGGCTAGTGATCCTGAGTAAGAATATATATACTTTATGGGGTCTGCCACGCGTCCTTATGCCTGTTACATACATTTCACAAAGTTAGTATACCCTTTTTTGACCATTTTCAATGGTCGAAGGGTATAAAAAAAAGGAAATGAAAAGAGTTTTTCTTTAAGTAATCAATAACTTGCGTGAACCAAATGATTGCGCTGGTGAATTCGTACAGATCTACCAAGCGCTAGAGTGAGAGACAAACATTTTGCATCTTCTTATGTACGACCAGTGTCAAAGTTCTGCAGAGCTTTCGAGAACTGCAGTCAGTATGCTTCTCGGTGTTGAAAATGCACCTTGAGGTCGCAACCCGGACTGTTGATGCCCTACACGAAAAAGAGGCAGTTTCCCTGCACCAATCACAAGTGTGCGCTATCCAGAATTTAGGTTATGGGGACGGCTAAATAACAATTGGCCGACCGGTTGCTAATTTCGGCGTTACGTCTATGCTGCTAATGCGCGATAGTACTAGTCGCAAACCGGCCGGCAACGATATAAATTATTCTGATCTGCCTGAAATAACGCTTTGTTAGACAAACACATTTCAGATATGATAAAATTAACATCACCTTTTCACGGGTTTACTACTTGTACCCAATAATCCAATGCTTTTTAGTTACGCGGAGTTTAAATATACTTTGTAGAAAATAAAATATAAACTAGCGCGTGTTAACCTTTGCAGGGTTTAAGGTTAATTGTATCAACTTTTACTTGCAATTCAGAATGCAGTAATGCATCTGCGAGCTGAGACCGTTCAAATCAAAATGAACATGTGCTTCAATATTTTTCGCTCAGGTAGCGGAGTTCTTTTCCAATTTGCATTACCTCTTCATGGAATAACTAACTGTAAATGTTTATCTCATCTTTTCCCTTCAGTTTCGTCGCCTCGATTGTAGTGTGTAGGTAAGGGATAAAACATGTTAAACCTCATCTTCTATTATAGTGACAGAGCAAGCAAATGAGAAGAGCGAATGAGGTGAATTGCAGGGGACAGAGCTTTTATCTCTTATACAATAATCTTATCGCATGCGATATTTAATTCGATTATCAGTAGGTGGACAGTTTCCTATTGGATTTGTTAACTGACCCCTACAAGAAACAAATAGTTGTTCGAAGTAAGACAGCCTACTCAAAATTAAAAAAATTGGTAAACCTTCCAGCCAATGGGTTATTTCAGCAATCACAGAAATTCTATATTCATTCGTTTTCACCATTTTATGACATTCTATTAGGAAGAAAAATACTAATGGAGTATAACGGTGTTGCATTGATTATTTTAGAAAAGAAACAGTTATCAATGGAAGATCATTCCTTTATAATATTTGTGACGGAAACTGCTCAAAAAATTTTGAAGCAATTTTACAAGAAAACCACTTAACAACTGAAGTAAATTACGCATTAGACAATGAAATAAACTCGGACCGCACATACAGACTAGACCACTCTAGACCTAGACTTAAACAACGAAGAAAAACATAAATTGACACAGTTATTAAAAGAGTTTAAAGATATTCAGTATTCTGACAAAGAAGACCTAACATTCACGAGCATCATACGGCACGAAATAAAAACAGTTCATGAAAATCCAATCTACAAAAGATCCTTTTCATACCCTTTTGCTTAAGAAGCAGAAGTAAACAAACAAATTTTAGGAAATGCTACAACAAGGCATTATACGCGAAACCGATTCCCCTTATTGCAGTCCATTATGGATTGTTCCCAAAAAGATGGCCGCTTCTGGCAAACCAAAATTTAGGTTGGTCGTAGACTATCGAAACTTAAACGAAATAAAAATAAATGATAAATTCCCAATTCCGAACATGGATGAAAGGTTTTCACCAAATCTAAATGGACTCTAAGTCCATACCAAAAACTGCATTTTCACTTCGAGTATACTCGTATGCCATTTGGGTTGAAAAATAGCCCGGCAACATTCCAACGTTGCATGAACTTCGTCCTAAAAGATTTAATCAACAAACATTGTCTTGTATATTTAGATGATGTTATCATCTACTCAACATCCCTCACCGAGCACCTGGACTCACTAAGAAAAGTTTTTCAGAAACTTAAAGAGGCAAATCTTAAGCTCCAATTAGGCAAATGTGAATTTTTTAAAAAACAAACAAATTTTCTAGGTGATGGTATAAGACCCAACAAAGAAAAAGTAAAAGCTATTGAAATATTTCCCATTCCAAAAACCTCAAAAGAAATCAAATCTTTTTTGGGTTTATGCGGATACTACCGCAAGTTCATTCCAGATTTTGCAAAACTATATTTCTCAAAAATGGAGCTAAAATTGACATAAAGGACGAAGCATATAATAAATCTTTTGAAAAATTAAAAACACTAATCATGAATGACCCCATTCATATCTGCCCTGACTTTACAAAAACATATCAAGTTACTACTGACGCGAGCAATAGGAGCCGTACTCTCACAAGAAAAAAAGCCGATTAGTTTCGCAAGCAGAACTTTAAGTGACCACGAACAAAATTACTGTACAATGGAAAAAGAATTATTGGCAATTGTTTGGGAAACCAAATACTTCCGCCCATATTTATATGGAGTCCCCTTTGAAATATTAAGTGATCATACACCCCTTGTTTGGTTAAACAATATTAAGGAATCTTATATGAAATTACAACGATGGAGAATTAAACTTAGTGAATACAACTTTAAAATTAAATATTTGGAAGGATAGCTGAATCATGTAGCAGATGCTTTATCACGCGTTAAAATTGAGAAAATTTGGTAGGCGAAGAAGAAAATATGTCAACAGCAGCAACAATACATAGCACATCAGAAAGTAACGAAAACTATATTGAAATCACTGAAAAACCTTTAAACCATTTTTCAAGACAGATAGAATTTGTAAAAGACTCCATTAATCAAGTAGACATATCAAAATACTTCAATAAAACAAAAATCACTATAAAATACACTGAAATGACTCTCCCAATAGCAAAAGACCTTTTATTAAAATACTTCTTAAACAACACAAACGTCATCTACATTGACAATGACAATGACTTTTCAATTCTTCAAAACGTGTACCACGAAATTATCAACCCACACAGTAACGTAAAAACATTAAAAAGCATAATAAAATTAAAAGACATTAGCTCTTACGCTGAATTTAAGGAATTCATTATTACTCAACATATAAAACTATTGCACCCTGGTATCGAAAAAATGATACGACTTTTTAAAGAAACTCACTATTTTCCAGATTATAATAAATTAATTCAAAATATCATTAATGATTGTGAAATTTGTAATCTTGCAAAAACAGAACACATACCAACAAACCTTACTTTTGAAATAACCCCAGAAACAAATAACCCAAGAGAACTTTACGTAATCGACTTTTATGCTATTGATAATGAACAATATTTATCCTGTATAGACGTTTATTCAAAATTTGCATCCCTTATAAAAACAAATAGTAGAGATTGGTTAGAAGCCAAGAGAGCCCTTACCAGAATATTCAATGACATGGGAAAACCACAGAAAATTAAAGCAGACAAAGACTCAGCGTTTATGAGCAATTCTTTAAAGATTTGGTTGAATAATGAAGGAATACAAATAGATATCACCACGAGCAAAACAGGAATAGCAGATGTAGAACGCGTTCACAAAACTATAAACGAAAAAAATCAGAATTATCAATACTGAAAATAACACAGAAAATAAGGAAACAAGAATAGAAACAATTTTATACACATATAACCATAAAACTAAACATAACACAACCGGACAAATACCAGCTTACATACTACTCTACGCAGGCACACCTACTTACGATTGCCAGATGATAAAAGAAAATAAAATTAAGAAACTTAATGAGAACCGACAAAACTACGAAATAGACACAAAATTTAGACAGGCCCCTATAACGCGCTCAAAATCTAAAAACCCCTTTAGGAAAACAGGCAAAATTCAACAATTAGATGAAAAACACTATAACTTAAATAATAGAGGCCAAAATGTTACACATTATAAAAGTAAATTTAAAAAGGAAAAAGGTTAATTATAGCAAATACTTACAGCCGACCAACAAATCCCAATCATCGGACTCATAATAATTATAATGAATTATATGATGACACAAACTACGGCAGGAACAATCGAAATAAACCCTATTGAAAACAATCAAGGATTCATTTTGTTCAAATCAGGAACAATACAACTCCCTATTACCAGCACCACTGTCTCACTATTAACATAACACAAATTGAAGAAACATAAAACAATCTTATTACACAGCCACTAACGAAATATTCCTAATGTCTCACATTCCCACAAATACAATCGAACAACCTACTTTTCTTATCGCACCTTACCCCGACAATAATGGACAAATTATTAATGAAAACATAGAAGGCAAATTTTACCTACATAATAGTCATGTTTTAAATACACAAACAAAGAACATTATCAAAGACCATTCCATAGCTAACATAATGAAACACAAAACACCAACCTGTACTTTCCAGAAATATCGTAAACCGTTTTATGTTCAATACATTAAACCTAATATAATTATAACATGGAATATGACTCGAGGAAAATTTGATCAAAATTGTAACAATCAAGAAATTTTTATTGAAAATAACAAAATTATAAAAATATTTAATTGCACAGAAGAATTAAAACAAGTTTCAATATCAAACAATATTCATCAATATACAAACCTAATATTTACCGAATACAACGTAACAAAAGATGAACCAATGGCACACATAGAAATAAAAGAAATGATTATGCTAATCAAAAATAATTTTACAATCTATAGAAATATATTAATAATTCTCTTGTTAGTATTAAGTATAATCTCTATATTTTACCTTTATATTAAATGTAAAACAGCACCTCATAATATAATAATATATTAATAATTCTCTTGTTAGTATTAAGTATAATCTCTATATTTTACCTTTATATTAAATGTAAAACAGCACCTCATAATATTATAATTACCTATCTGAAACCTAAAGCAAGCAGGACAGTTAAGCAAAATATTGAGACAGAAACAGTTAGAGAAAAAAATACTGAAAAAGTAGACATTGAAAATCCAATACCACAATAATATCCAGAAGTAAACGCTTGAGCTTAATTCTAATTGGTGGGGGAGTGACATATTCATTCACCGTATTTAAAAAGCTTCACTATTTAAAAGCTTCACAGTAAAAGTTCAAACCGATCTTTTGAAAAGCTTCACTATTCAAAAGCCTCGCAGTAAAAGTTCTGACAAAGACATTAACCGTCAAATGATAACAAGCTTAAGTTACTGATAAACAAATATGTAAAGCTCTGTAGAACTTAAAGGTTTGCTGGACCGTAAGAATAAATCTGTCAGTCAGTTGTTGAATGACTCTAGTGTAATAAAGACAAATAAATGTAACAAATAAAAATGATAAATAAAAATTATATTTTTTTTATTTAAATGAACACCTAAATTCTTTATTGGCGCAGTCGGTAGGATACCGCAAAAAGTCCTAGTAAAACTCGTAATCCTTTGACAATCAAGTGAAAAGGTAACTTGTACGACTTGTAACCGCGACTTGGCCGCAACAAAGTGATTCAGTTCGTTAAAGTGACTAAAATCGGTATCCGCACAAGAACCTGTGTAATCGGAGTTAATTCAAAGACCTAACTTTGTGGCCCGATTCGTTAAGTGAGATCGCCACTAAGGTGTAATAAAGTTAACAAAAGTCAAGGTGCACAGTGCAGCTCACATAAACGACATAAGACTCAACATATCGCAGCAGTCAGTGAACAAAAACAGAAGCCTGCTTAAATAAAAACAAGTGTGACCGTTCTTAAAAAGAACCTAAATAACATTAAAAAAAAAGTGTTATAAATAAATAAATCTAAAATGGCAATATCGGTCGATAATCTATCCCAACTACTTCGTCAAATACGTCAAGTGCCACACTTCTCTGGAGAACCAAGCAGCCTCAGCACGTTTATCAAACGAAATGAGTATCTGCTTAGTCTATACCCATCAAACGATCTTCGACAGAAAGCCGTCATATTTGTAGCCATCGAACTACAAGTCATCGGAGATGCTGAGAAGGTCTGCCAATTCGGATTTCATAACCAGTGGTCAACTCTTAAAGAAGCTCTCATCGTGGAATTCAAGACTCAAACTCCACTGGAGGAACTTTTGCGACGTTTGTATTACACGCCCTATAAAGGTTACTTACGTCAAGTTTGTGAAGAATTAGAATATAAGTCAACTGTCATTATAAATAAGTTAGCCTTAGAAGGCGATCAAAATAACACAATTGTTTATTCACAAGCAATGGCAACCACAATAAAAAACACTATTAAAAGTTCATTACCTGACAGATTGTTCATGACACTAGCGAGGCATGACATTTCAACTGTTCATAAATTGCGACAAATTGCCCAACAAGAAGATCTATACGAAGACCCAGTTTCAAGAAATAATTGTCCAAAATTAAATTCAAATTCAAAAAACCCAAGCACTAACAACAATACTAATATTAATAAAAACAATAACTTGCACCCCAATCAACCATTCGTTCGCCCCTTTAACCCATTCCTATATCCCACGCTGATCCAAAACCCAAGCGTAAACAATCAGACCCCTCATAAACAAACTTTTCCGTCCAAACAACAACAATTCGATCAAAACAGATCAAATTTGTATAATGAATTCAGAGAAGACTTAAATCGCGACCGACAGAACGACACCCGAAACTATTATCAACCTCAACAACTAAGAGTGCCGAATAAGCGCTTTAAAGAAGGCAGCGGGCAATCACGTATTCAGACAGATGAAAGTCATCATCAACACGAGTTAGATTACAATAACATAACTGACCAAGACAATAACAACGTTTATAGTTTATAGTTTATAGTTTATAGTTTATAGTTTATAGTTTATAGTTTATAGTTTATAGTTTATAGTTTATAGTTTATAGTTTATAGTTTATAGTTTATAGTTTATAGTTTATAGTTTATAGTTTATAGTTTATAGTTTATAGTTTATAGTTTATAGTTTATAGTTTATAGTTTATAGTTTATAGTTTATAGTTTATAGTTTATAGTTTATAGTTTATAGTTTATAGTTTATAGTTTATAGTTTATAGTTTATAGTTTATAGTTTATAGTTTATAGTTTATAGTTTATAGTTTATAGTTTATAGTTTATAGTTTATAGTTTATAGTTTATAGTTTATAGTTTATAGTTTATAGTTTATAGTTTATAGTTTATAGTTTATAGTTTATAGTTTATAGTTTATAGTTTATAGTTTATAGTTTATAGTTTATAGTTTATAGTTTATAGTTTATAGTTTATTTAGTTTATAGTTTATAGTTTATAGTTTATAGTTTATAGTTTATAGTTTATAGTTTATAGTTTATAGTTTATAGTTTATAGTTTATAGTTTATAGTTTATAGTTTATAGTTTATAGTTTATAGTTTATAGTTTATAGTTTATAGTTTATAGTTTATAGTTTATAGTTTATAGTTTATAGTTTATAGTTTATAGTTTATAGTTTATAGTTTATAGTTTATAGTTTATAGTTTATAGTTTAGCCTATAGTTTATAGTTTATAGTTTATAGCCTAGTTTATAGTTTATAGTTTATAGTTTATAGTTTATAGTTTATAGTTTATAGTTTATAGTTTATAGTTTATAGTTTATAGTTTATAGTTTATAGTTTATAGTTTATAGTTTATAGTTTATAGTTTATAGTTTATAGTTTATAGTTTATAGTTTATAGTTTATAGTTTATAGTTTATAGTTTATAGTTTATAGTTTATAGTTTATAGTTTATAGTTTATAGTTTATAGTTTATAGTTTATAGCTTATAGCTTATAGCTTATAGTTTATAGCTTATAGCTTATAGTTTATAGTTTATAGTTTATAGTTTATAGTTTATAGTTTATAGCTTATAGTTTATAGCTTATAGCTTATAGCTTATAGCTTATAGCTTATAGTTTATAGCTTATAGTTTATAGTTTATAGTTTATAGTTTATAGTTTATAGTTTATAGTTTATAGTTTATAGTTTATAGTTTATAGTTTATAGTTTATAGTTTATAGTTTATAGTTTATAGTTTATAGTTTATAGCCTATAGTTTATAGTTTATAGCCTTTAGCCTATAGTTTATAGTTTATAGTTTATAGCCTATAGTTTATAGTTTATAGTTTATAGTTTATAGCCTATAGTTTATAGCCTATAGCCTATAGCCTATAGCCTAGCCCATAGTTTATAGTTTATAGTTTATAGCCTATAGCTTATAGTTTATAGTTTATAGTTTATAGTTTATAGTTTATAGCTTATAGTTTATAGCCTATAGCCTATAGCTTATAGTTTATAGTTTATAGTTTATAGCCTTATAGTTTATAGTTTATAGTTTATAGTTTATAGTTTATAGTTTATAGTTTATAGTTTATAGTTTATAGTTTATAGTTTATAGTTTATAGTTTATAGTTTATAGTTTATAGTTTATAGTTTATAGTTTATAGTTTATAGTTTATAGTTTATAGTTTATGGCCTATAGTTTATAGCTTATAGCCTATAGTTTATAGTTTATAGTTTATAGTTTATAGTTTATAGTTTATAGTTTATAGTTTATAGTTTATAGTTTATAGTTTATAGTTTATAGTTTATAGCTTATAGTTTATAGTTTATAGTTTATAGTTTATAGCTTATAGTTTATAGTTTATAGCTTATAGTTTATAGTTTATAGTTTATAGTTTATAGCTTATAGCTTATAGCTTATAGTTTATAGTTTATAGTTTATAGCTTATAGTTTATAGGTTATAGGTTATAGGTTATAGTTTATAGTTTATAGTTTATAGTTTATATATAGTTTATAGTTTATAGCCTATAGTTTATAGTTTATAGTTTATAGTTTATAGCTTATAGCCCATAGCCTATAGCCTTATAGCCTATAGCCTATAGCCTATAGCCTAAGCCTATAGCCTTATAGCCTATAGCCTATAGCCTAGCCTATAGCCTATAGCCTATAGCCTATAGCCCATAGCCTATAGCCTATAGCCTATAGCCTCATAGCCTATAGCCTATAGCCTATAGCCTATAGCCTATAGCCCATAGCCTATAGCCTTTATAGCCTATAGCCTATAGCCTATAGCCTATAGCCTATAGCCTATAGCCTATAGCCTATAGCCCATAGCCTATAGCCCATAGCCTCATAGCCCATAGCCTATAGCCTATAGCCTATAGCCCATAGCCTATAGCCCATAGCCTATAGCCTATAGCCTATAGCCCATAGCCTCATAGCCTATAGCCTATAGCCTATAGCCTATAGCCTATAGCCTATAGCCCATAGCCTATAGCCTATAGCCCATAGCCTATAGCCTATAGCCTATAGCCTATAGCCCATAGCCCATAGCCCATAGCCCATAGCCTATAGCCCATAGCCTATAGCCCATAGCCTATAGCCTATAGCCTATAGCCCATAGCCTATAGCCTATAGCCTATAGCCCATAGCCTATAGCCTATAGCCCATAGCCTATAGCCTATAGCCTATAGCCCTATAGCCTATAGCCCATAGCCTATAGCCCATAGCCCATAGCCTATAGCCCATAGCCTATAGCCTATAGCCTATAGCCTATAGCCTATAGCCTATAGCCTTATAGCCTATAGCCTATAGCCTATAGCCTTATAGCCTATAGCCTATAGCCTATAGCCTATAGCCTATAGCCTATAGCCTATAGCCTATAGCCTATAGCCTATAGCCTATAGCCTATAGCCTATAGCCTATAGCCTATAGCCTATAGCCTTATAGCCTATAGCCTATAGCCTATAGCCTATAGCCTATAGCCTATAGCCTATAGCCTATAGCCTATAGCCTATAGCCTATAGCCTATAGCCTATAGCCTATAGCCTTATAGCCTATAGCCTATAGCCTATAGCCTATAGCCTATAGCCTATAGCCTATAGCCTATAGCCTATAGCCTATAGCCTATAGCCTATAGCCTATAGCCTATAGCCTATAGCCTATAGCCTATAGCCTATAGCCTATAGCCTATAGCCTATAGCCTATAGCCTTATAGCCTATAGCCTATAGCCTATAGCCTATAGCCCATAGCCTATAGCCTATAGCCTATAGCCTATAGCCTATAGCCTATAGCCTATAGCCTATAGCCTATAGCCCATAGCCTATAGCCCATAGCCCATAGCCCATAGCCTATAGCCTATAGCCTATAGCCTATAGCCTATAGCCTATAGCCTATAGCCTATAGCCTTATAGCCTTATAGCCTATAGCCTATAGCCTATAGCCTATAGCCTATAGCCTATAGCCTATAGCCTATAGCCTATAGCCTATAGCCTATATAGCCTATAGCCTATAGCCTATAGCCTATAGCCTATAGCCTATAGCCTTATAGCCTATAGCCTTATAGCCTATAGCCTATAGCCTATAGCCTATAGCCTATAGCCTATAGCCTATAGCCTATAGCCTATAGCCTATAGCCTATAGCCTATAGCCTATAGCCTATAGCCTATAGCCTATAGCCTATAGCCTATAGCCTATAGCCTATAGCCTATAGCCTATAGCCTATAGCCTATAGCCTATAGCCTTATAGCCTATAGCCTATAGCCTATAGCCTATAGCCTATAGCCTATAGCCTATAGCCTATAGCCTATAGCCTATAGCCTAGCCTATAGCCTATAGCCTATAGCCTATAGCCTATAGCCTATAGCCTATAGCCTATAGCCTATAGCCTATAGCCTATAGCCTATAGCCTATAGCCTATAGCCTATAGCCTATAGCCTATAGCCTATAGCCTATAGCCTATAGCCTAGCCTATAGCCTATAGCCTATAGCCTATAGCCTATAGCCTATAGCCTATAGCCTTATAGCCTATAGCCTATAGCCTATAGCCTATAGCCTATAGCCCAGCCTATAGCCTATAGCCTATAGCCTATAGCCTATAGCCTATAGCCTATAGCCTATAGCCTATAGCCTATAGCCTATAGCCTATAGCCTATAGCCTATAGCCTATAGCCTATAGCCTATAGCCTATAGCCTATAGCCTATAGCCTATAGCCTATAGCCTATAGCCTATAGCCTATAGCCTATAGCCTATAGCCTATAGCCTATAGCTTATAGCCTATAGCCTATAGCCTATAGCCTATAGCCTATAGCCTATAGCCTATAGCCTATAGCTTATAGTTTATAGCCTATAGCCTATAGCTTATAGCCTATAGCTTATAGCCTATAGCCTATAGCCTATAGCTTATAGCCTATAGCTTATAGCCTATAGCCTATAGCCTATAGCCTATAGCCTATAGCCTATAGCCTATAGCTTATAGCCTATAGCCTATAGCCTATAGCCTATAGCCTATAGCCTATAGCCTATAGCTTATAGCCTATAGCCTATAGCCTATAGCCTAGCCTATAGCCTATAGCCTATAGCCTATAGCCTATAGCTTATAGCCTATAGCCTATAGCCTATAGCCTATAGCCTATAGCCTATAGCTTATAGCCTATAGCCTATAGCCTATAGCCTATAGCCTATAGCCTATAGCCTATAGCTTATAGCCTATAGCCTAGCCTTATAGCCTATAGCCTATAGCCTTATAGCCTATAGCCTATAGCTTATAGCCTATAGCCTTATAGCCTATAGCCTATAGCCTATAGTTTATAGCCTATAGCCTATAGCCTATAGCCTATAGCCTATAGCCTATAGCCTATAGCCTATAGCCTATAGCCTATAGCCTATAGCCTATAGCCTATAGCCTATAGCCTATAGCCTATAGCCTATAGCCTATAGCCTATAGCCTATAGCCTATAGCCTATAGCCTATAGCCTATAGCCTATAGCCTATAGCTTATAGCCTAGCCTAGCCTATAGCCTTATAGCCTATAGCTTATAGCTTATAGCCTATAGCCTTATAGCCTATAGCTTATAGCCTTATAGCCTTATAGTCTTATAGCTTATAGCCTTTATAGTTTATAGCTTATAGCTTATAGTTTATAGTTTATAGCCTTATAGCCTTATAGCTTATAGCTTATAGCTTATAGCTTATAGCTTATAGCTTATAGCCTATAGCCTATAGCCTTAGCCTATAGCCTATAGCTTATAGCTTATAGCTTATAGCCTATAGCCTATAGCTTATAGCCTTATAGCCTTATAGCTTATAGCCTTTATAGTTTATAGTTTATAGCTTATAGCCTATAGCTTATAGCTTATAGCCTATAGCCTATAGCCTATAGCCTATAGCTTATAGCTTATAGCCTTATAGTTTATAGTTTATAGCTTATAGCCTTATAGTTTATAGCTTATAGTTTATAGCCTTATAGCTTATAGTTTATAGCCTTATAGCCTTATAGTTTATAGTTTATAGCTTATAGCTTATAGCCTTATAGCTTATAGCTTATAGTTTATAGCTTATAGCTTATAGTTTATAGTTTATAGTTTATAGCTTATAGTTTATAGTTTATAGCCTATAGCCTATAGCTTATAGTTTATAGTTTATAGCTTATAGTTTATAGTTTATAGTTTATAGTTTATAGCCTTATAGTTTATAGTTTATAGTCTTATAGTTTATAGCCTTTATAGTTTATAGCCTTTATAGTTTATAGCTTATAGCTTATAGTTTATAGTTTATAGCTTATAGCCTTTATAGCTTATAGCTTATAGTTTATAGCTTATAGCTTATAGCCTATAGCTTATAGCTTATAGCCTATAGCCTATAGCTTATAGCCTAAGCCTATAGCCTATAGCCCATAGCCTATAGCCTATAGCCTTATAGCTTATAGCCTTATAGCTTATAGCCTTATAGCTTATAGCCTATAGCCTATAGCTTATAGCTTATAGCTTATAGCTTATAGCCTATAGCTTATAGCCTATAGCTTATAGCCTTATAGTTTATAGTTTATAGCTTATAGCCTTATAGTTTATAGCTTATAGTTTATAGTTTATAG
Source organism: Zaprionus tsacasi (assembly GCA_018904105.1). NCBI lineage: Eukaryota > Metazoa > Arthropoda > Insecta > Diptera > Drosophilidae > Zaprionus > Zaprionus tsacasi. The sequence goes on along the minus strand of JAEIFR010000593.1, from coordinate 20,234 downwards.
TTTATAGCTTATAGTTTATAGCTTATAGTTTATAGTTTATAGTTTATAGCTTATAGCTTATAGCTTATAGTTTATAGCTTATAGTTTATAGTTTATAGCCTACTAGTTTATAGCTTATAGCCTTATAGCCTATAGCTTATAGTTTATAGTTTATAGTTTATAGCTTATAGCTTATAGCCTATAGCCTTATAGCTTATAGCTTATAGCTTATAGCCTATAGCCTATAGTTTATAGCTTATAGCTTATAGCCTATAGCCTATAGCCTATAGCCTATAGCCTATAGCCTATAGCCTATAGCCTATAGCTTATAGCCTTATAGCCTATAGCCTATAGCCTATAGCCTATAGCCTATAGCCTTATAGCCTATAGCCTATAGCCTTATAGCCTTATAGCCTATAGCCCATAGCCTATAGCCTATAGCCTATAGCCTATAGCCTATAGCCTATAGCCTTTATAGCCTATAGCCTTATAGCCTATAGCCTATAGCCTATAGCCTATAGCCTATAGCCCATAGCCTATAGCCTATAGCCTATAGCCTATAGCCTTATAGCCTATAGCTTATAGCCTAGCCTATAGCCTATAGCCTTATAGCCTATAGCCTATAGCCTATAGCCTATAGCCTTATAGCCTATAGCTTATAGCTTATAGCTTATAGCCTTATAGCTTATAGCTTATAGTTTATAGCCTTATAGTCTTATAGTTTATAGTTTATAGCTTATAGTTTATAGTTTATAGCCTTATAGTCTAAGCCTATAGTTTATAGTTTATAGTTTATAGTTTATAGTTTATAGTTTATAGCTTATAGTTTATAGTTTATAGTCTTATAGTTTATAGTTTATAGTTTATAGTTTATAGTTTATAGTTTATAGTTTATAGTTTATAGCCTATATAGTTTATAGTTTATAGTTTATAGTTTATAGTTTATAGTTTATAGTTTATAGTTCTATAGCCTTATAGTTTATAGTTTATAGTCTTATAGTTTATAGTTTATAGTTTATAGTTTATAGTCTTATAGTTTATAGTTTATAGCTTTATAGTTTATAGTTTATAGTTTATAGTTTATAGTTTATAGTTTATAGTTTATAGTTTATAGTTTATAGTTTATAGTTTATAGTTTATAGTTTATAGTTTATAGTTTATAGTCTATAGTTTATAGTTTATAGTTTATAGTTTATAGTTTATAGTTTATAGTTTATAGTTTATAGTTTATAGTTTATAGTTTATAGTTTATAGTTTATAGTTTATAGTTTATAGTTTATAGTTTATAGTTTATAGTTTATAGTTTATAGTTTATAGTTTATAGTTTATAGTTTATAGTTTATAGTTTATAGTTTATAGTTTATAGTTTATAGTTTTATAGTTTATAGTTTATAGTTTAATAGCTTATAGTTTATAGTTTATAGTTTATAGTTTATAGTTTATAGTTTATAGTTTATAGTTTATAGTTTATAGTTTATAGTTTATAGTTTATAGTTTATAGTTTATAGTTTATAGTTTATAGTTTATAGTTTATAGTTTATAGTTTATAGTTTATAGTTTATAGTTTATAGTTTATAGTTTATAGTTTATAGTTTATAGTTTATAGTTTATAGTTTATAGTTTATAGTTTATAGTTTATAGTTTATAGTTTATAGTTTATAGTTTATAGTTTATAGTTTATAGTTTATAGTTTATAGTTTATAGTTTATAGTTTTATAGTTTATAGTTTATAGTTTATAGTTTATAGTTTATAGTTTATAGTTTATAGTTTATAGTTTATAGTTTATAGTTTATATTTTATAGTTTATAGTTTATAGTTTATAGTTTATAGTTTATAGTTTATAGTTTATAGTTTATAGTTTATAGTTTATAGTTTATAGTTTATAGTTTATAGTTTATAGTTTATAGTTTATAGTTTATAGTTTATAGTTTTATAGTTTTATAGTTTATAGTTTATAGTTTATAGTTTATAGTTTATAGTTTATAGTTTATAGTTTATAGTTTATAGTTTATAGTTTATATAGTTTATAGTTTATAGTTTATAGTTTATAGTTTTATAGTTTATAGTTTATAGTTTATAGTTTATAGTTTATAGTTTATAGTTTATAGTTTATAGTTTATAGTTTATAGTTTATAGTTTATAGTTTATAGTTTATAGTTTATATAGTTTATAGTTTATAGTTTATAGTTTATAGTTTATAGTTTATAGTTTATAGTTTATAGTTTATAGTTTATAGTTTTTTATAGTTTATAGTTTATAGTTTATAGTTTATAGTTTATAGTTTATAGTTTATAGTTTATAGTTTATAGTTTATAGTTTATAGTTTATAGTTTATAGTTTATAGTTTATAGTTTATAGTTTATAGTTTATAGTTTATAGTTTATAGTTTATAGTTTATAGTTTATAGTTTATAGTTTATAGTTTATAGTTTATAGTTTATAGTTTATAGTTTATAGTTTATAGTTTATAGTTTATAGTTTATAGTTTATAGTTTATAGTTTATAGTTTATAGTTTATAGTTTATAGTTTATAGTTTATAGTTTATAGTTTATAGTTTATAGTTTATAGTTTATAGTTTATAGTTTATAGTTTATAGTTTATAGTTTTATAGTTTATAGTTTATAGTTTATAGTTTATAGTTTATAGTTTATAGTTTATAGTTTATAGTTTATAGTTTATAGTTTATAGTTTATAGTTTATAGTTTTATAGTTTATAGTTTATAGTTTATAGTTTATAGTTTATATAGTTTATAGTTTATAGTTTATAGTTTATAGTTTATAGTTTATATAGTTTATAGTTTATAGTTTATAGTTTATAGTTTATAGTTTATAGTTTATAGTTTATAGTTTATAGTTTATAGTTTATAGTTTATAGTTTATAGTTTTATAGTTTATAGTTTATAGTTTATAGTTTATAGTTTATAGTTTATAGTTTATAGTTTATAGTTTATAGTTTATAGTTTATAGTTTATAGTTTATAGTTTATAGTTTATAGTTTATAGTTTATAGTTTATATAGTTTATAGTTTATAGTTTATAGTTTATAGTTTATAGTTTATAGTTTATAGTTTATAGTTTATAGTTTATATTTATAGTTTATAGTTTATAGTTTATAGTTTATAGTTTATAGTTTATAGTTTATAGTTTATAGTTTATAGTTTATAGTTTATAGTTTATAGTTTATAGTTTATAGTTTATAGTTTATAGTTTATAGTTTATAGTTTATAGTTTATAGTTTATAGTTTATAGTTTATAGTTTATAGTTTATAGTTTATAGTATATAGTTTATAGTTTATAGTTTATAGTTTATAGTTTATAGTTTATAGTTTATAGTTTATAGTTTATAGTTTATAGTTTATAGTTTATAGTTTATAGTTTATAGTTTATAGTTTATAGTTTATAGTTTATAGTTTATAGTTTATAGTTTTATAGTTTATAGTTTATAGTTTATAGTTTATAGTTTATAGTTTATAGTTTATAGTTTATAGTTTATAGTTTATAGTTTATAGTTTATAGTTTATAGTTTATAGTTTATAGTTTATAGTTTATAGTTTATAGTTTATAGTTTATAGTTTATAGTTTATAGTTTATAGTTTATAGTTTATAGTTTATAGTTTATAGTTTATAGTTTATAGTTTATAGTTTATAGTTTATAGTTTATAGTTTATAGTTTATAGTTTATAGTTTATAGTTTATAGTTTATAGTTTATAGTTTATAGTTTATAGTTTATAGTTTATAGTTTATAGTTTATAGTTTATAGTTTATAGTTTATAGTTTATAGTTTATAGTTTATAGTTTATAGTTTATAGTTTATAGTTTATAGTTTATAGTTTATAGTTTATAGTTTATAGTTTATAGTTTATAGTTTATAGTTTATAGTTTATAGTTTATAGTTTATAGTTTATAGTTTATAGTTTATAGTTTATAGTTTATAGTTTATAGTTTATAGTTTATAGTTTATAGTTTATAGTTTATAGTTTATAGTTTATAGTTTATAGTTTATAGTTTATAGTTTATAGTTTATAGTTTATAGTTTATAGTTTATAGTTTATAGTTTATAGTTTATAGTTTATAGTTTATAGTTTATAGTTTATAGTTTATAGTTTATAGTTTATAGTTTATAGTTTATAGTTTATAGTTTATAGTTTATAGTTTATAGTTTATAGTTTATAGTTTATAGTTTATAGTTTATAGTTTATAGTTTATATAGTTTATAGTTTATAGTTTATAGTTTATAGTTTATAGTTTATAGTTTATAGTTTATAGTTTATAGTTTATAGTTTATAGTTTATAGTTTATAGTTTATAGTTTATAGTTTATAGTTTATAGCTTATAGTTTATAGTCTTATAGTTTATAGTTTATAGTTTATAGTTTATAGTTTATAGTTTATAGTTTATAGTCTTATAGCTTATAGCTTATAGCCTATAGCTTATAGCCTATAGCCTATAGCCTTATAGCCTATAGCTTATAGCCTAGCCTATAGCCTTATAGCCTATAGCCTATAGCCTTATAGCCTATAGCCTATAGCCTATAGCCCATAGCCTATAGCCTATAGCCTATAGCCTATAGCCTATAGCCTATAGCCCATAGCCTATAGCCTATAGCCTATAGCCTTATAGCCTATAGCCTATAGCCTATAGCCTATAGCTTATAGCCTATAGCCTATAGCCTATAGCCTATAGCTTATAGCCTATAGCCTATAGCCTATAGCCTATAGCCTATAGCCTATAGCCTATAGCCTATAGCCTATAGCTTATAGCTTATAGCCTATAGCCCTATAGCCTATAGCCTATAGCCTTATAGCTTATAGCTTATAGCTTATAGCCTTATAGCTTATAGCTTATAGCCTTATAGCTTATAGCCTTATAGCTTATAGTTTATAGTTTATAGTTTATAGTTTATAGCTTATAGCTTATAGTTTATAGCTTATAGTTTATAGTTTATAGTTTATAGTTTATAGCCTTTATAGTTTATAGTTTATAGCTTATAGCCTTATAGCTTATAGCCTTTATAGTTTATAGTTTATAGCTTATAGCTTATAGTCTATAGCCTTTATAGCCTAGCTAGCTATAGCCTTTATAGCTTATAGCCTTATAGCCTATAGCTTATAGCCTATAGCTTATAGCCTATAGCTTATAGCCTATTATAGCCTATAGCCTATAGTTTATAGCCTATATAGCTTATAGCCTTATAGCCTATAGCCTATAGCCTATAGCCTATAGCTTATAGCTTATAGCCTATAGCCTATAGCTTATAGCCCTATAGCCTATAGCCTATAGCCTATAGCCTATAGCCTATAGTTTATAGCTTTATAGCCTATAGCCTATAGCCTATAGCCTATAGCCTATAGCTTATAGCCTATAGCCTATAGCCTATAGCCTTATAGCTTATAGCCTATAGCCTATAGCCTATAGCCTATAGCTTATAGCCTATAGCCTATAGCCTATAGCCCATTATAGCCTTATAGCTTATAGCTTATAGCTTATAGCTTATAGCCTTATAGCTTATAGCTTATAGCCTATAGCCTATAGCCTATAGCCTATAGCCTATAGCCTATAGCCTATAGCCTATAGCCTATAGCCTATAGCCTATAGCCTATAGCCTTATAGCCTATAGCTTATAGCCTATAGCCTATAGCCTTATAGCCTATAGCCTTATAGCCTATAGCTTATAGCTTATAGCCTATAGCCTATAGCCTTATAGCCTATAGCCTATAGCCTATAGCCTATAGCCTATAGCTTATAGCCTATAGCCTATAGCCTTATAGCCTATAGCCTTATAGCCTATAGCCTATAGCCTATAGCCTATAGCCTATAGCCTATAGCCTATAGCCTATAGCCTATAGCCTATAGCCTATAGCCTATAGCCTATAGCCTATAGCCTATAGCCTATAGCCTATAGCCCATAGCCCATAGCCTTATAGCCTATAGCCTATAGCCTATAGCCTATAGCCTATAGCCTATAGCCTAAGCCTATAGCCTATAGCCTAAGCCTATAGCCTATAGCCTATAGCCTATAGCCTATAGCCTTATAGCCTAGCCTATAGCCTATAGCCTATAGCCTATAGCCTATAGCCTATAGCCTAGCCTATAGCCTATAGCCTATAGCCTTATAGCCTATAGCCTATAGCCTATAGCCTATAGCCTATAGCCTATAGCCTATAGCCTATAGCCTATAGCCTATAGCCTATAGCCTATAGCCTATAGCCTATAGCCTATAGCCTTATAGCCTATAGCCTATAGCCTAGCCCATAGCCTATAGCCTATAGCCTATAGCCTATAGCCTTATAGCCTATAGCTTATAGCCTATAGCCTATAGCCTATAGCCTATAGCCTATAGCCTATAGCCTATAGCCTATAGCCTATAGCCTATAGCCTATAGCCTATAGCCTATAGCCTATAGCCTATAGCCTATAGCCTATAGCCTATAGCCTATAGCCTATAGCCTATAGCCTATAGCCTATAGCCTATAGCCTATAGCCTATAGCCTATAGCCTATAGCCTATAGCCTAGCCCATAGCCTATAGCCTATAGCCTATAGCCTATAGCCTAGCCTATAGCCTATAGCCTAGCCTATAGCCTATAGCCTATAGCCTATAGCCTATAGCCTATAGCCTATAGCCTATAGCCTATAGCCTATAGCCTATAGCCTATAGCCTATAGCCTATAGCCTATAGCCTATAGCCTATAGCCTATAGCCTATAGCCTATAGCCTATAGCCTATAGCCTATAGCCTATAGCCTATAGCCTATAGCCTATAGCCTATAGCCTATAGCCTATAGCCTATAGCCTATAGCCTATAGCCTATAGCCTATAGCCTATAGCCTATAGCCTATAGCCTATAGCCTATAGCCTATAGCCTATAGCCTATAGCCTATAGCCTATAGCCTTATAGCCTATAGCCTATAGCCTATAGCCTATAGCCTATAGCCTATAGCCTATAGCCTATAGCCTATAGCCTATAGCCTATAGCCTAGCCTATAGCCTATAGCCTATAGCCTATAGCCTATAGCCTAGCCTATAGCCTATAGCCTATAGCCTATAGCCTATAGCCTATAGCCTATAGCCTATAGCCTATAGCCTATAGCCTATAGCCTATAGCCTATAGCCTATAGCCTATAGCCTATAGCCTATAGCCTATAGCCTATAGCCTATAGCCTATAGCCTATAGCCTATAGCCTATAGCCTATAGCCTATAGCCTATAGCCTATAGCCTATAGCCCATAGCCTATAGCCTATAGCCTATAGCCTATAGCCTATAGCCTATAGCCTATAGCCCATAGCCTATAGCCTATAGCCTATAGCCTATAGCCTATAGCCTATAGCCTATAGCCTATAGCCTATAGCCTATAGCCTATAGCCTATAGCCTATAGCCTATAGCCTATAGCCTATAGCCTATAGCCTATAGCCTATAGCCTATAGCCTATAGCCTATAGCCTAGCCTAGCCTATAGCCTATAGCCTATAGCCTATAGCCTATAGCCTATAGCCTATAGCCTATAGCCTATAGCCTATAGCCTATAGCCTATAGCCTATAGCCTATAGCCTATAGCCTATAGCCTATAGCCTACATAGCCTATAGCCTATAGCCTATAGCCTATAGCCTATAGCCTATAGCCTATAGCCTATAGCCTATAGCCTATAGCCTAGCCTAGCCCATAGCCCATAGCCTATAGCCTATAGCCTATAGCCTATAGCCTATAGCCTATAGCCTATAGCCTATAGCCTATAGCCTATAGCCTATAGCCTATAGCCTATAGCCTATAGCCTATAGCCTATAGCCTATAGCCTATAGCCTATAGCCTATAGCCTATAGCCTATAGCCTATAGCCTATAGCCTATAGCCCATAGCCTATAGCCTATAGCCTATAGCCTATAGAGCCTATAGCCTATAGCCTTATAGCCCATAGCCTATAGCCTTATAGCCTATAGCCTATAGCCTATAGCCTATAGCCTATAGCCTAGCCCATAGCCTATAGCCTATAGCCTATAGCCTAGCCCATAGCCCATAGCCCATAGCCTATAGCCTATAGCCCATAGCCTATAGCCTATAGCCTATAGCCTATAGCCTATAGCCTATAGCCTATAGCCTATAGCCTATAGCCTATAGCCTATAGCCCATAGCCTATAGCCTATAGCCTTATAGCCTATAGCCTATAGCCTATAGCCTATAGCCTCATAGCCTATAGCCTATAGCCCATAGCCTATAGCCTTATAGCCTATAGCCTATAGCCTATAGCCTATAGCCTATAGCCTATAGCCTATAGCCTATAGCCTATAGCCCATAGCCTATAGCCTATAGCCTATAGCCTATAGCCTATAGCCTATAGCCCATAGCCTATAGCCTATAGCCCTATAGCCTATAGCCTATAGCCTATAGCCTAGCCCATAGCCTATAGCCTATAGCCTATAGCCTATAGCCTATAGCCCATAGCCTATAGCCTATAGCCTATAGCCTATAGCCTATAGCCTATAGCCTATAGCCTCATAGCCTAGCCCATAGCCTATAGCCTTATAGCCTATAGCCTATAGCCTATAGCCCATAGCCTATAGCCTATAGCCTATAGCCTATAGCCTATAGCCCATAGCCTATAGCCTATAGCCTATAGCCTATAGCCTATAGCCTATAGCCTATAGCCTATAGCCTATAGCCTATAGCCTATAGCCTATAGCCTATAGCCTATAGCCTATAGCCTATAGCCTATAGCCTATAGCCTATAGCCTATAGCCTATAGCCTATAGCCTATAGCCTATAGCCTATAGCCTATAGCCTATAGCCTATAGCCTATAGCCCATAGCCTATAGCCTATAGCCTATAGCCTATAGCCTATAGCCTATAGCCTATAGCCTATAGCCTATAGCCCATAGCCTATAGCCTATAGCCTATAGCCTATAGCCTATAGCCTATAGCCTATAGCCTATAGCCTATAGCCTATAGCCTATAGCCTATAGCCTATAGCCTATAGCCCATAGCCTATAGCCCATAGCCTATAGCCTATAGCCTATAGCCTATAGCCTATAGCCCATAGCCTATAGCCTATAGCCTATAGCCTATAGCCTATAGCCTATAGCCTATAGCCCATAGCCTATAGCCTATAGCCTATAGCCTATAGCCTATAGCCTATAGCCTATAGCCTATAGCCTTATAGCCTATAGCCTATAGCCTTATAGCCTATAGCCTATAGCCTATAGCCTATAGCCTATAGCCTATAGCCTATAGCCTATAGCCTATAGCCTATAGCCTATAGCCCATAGCCTATAGCCTATAGCCTATAGCCTATAGCCTATAGCCTTATAGCCTATAGCCTATAGCCTATAGCCTATAGCCTATAGCCTATAGCCTATAGCCTATAGCCTATAGCCTATAGCCTATAGCCTATAGCCTATAGCCTATAGCCTATAGCCTATAGCCTATAGCCTATAGCCTATAGCCTATAGCCTATAGCCTATAGCCCATAGCCTATAGCCTATAGCCTATAGCCTATAGCCTATAGCCTATAGCCTATAGCCTATAGCCTATAGCCTATAGCCTATAGCCCATAGCCTATAGCCTATAGCCTATAGCCCATAGCCTATAGCCTATAGCCTATAGCCTATAGCCTATAGCCCATAGCCTATAGCCTATAGCCTATAGCCTATAGCCTATAGCCTATAGCCTATAGCCTATAGCCTATAGCCTATAGCCTATAGCCTAGCCATAGCCTATAGCCTATAGCCTATAGCCTATAGCCTATAGCCTATAGCCTATAGCCTATAGCCTATAGCCTATAGCCTATAGCCTATAGCCTATAGCCTATAGCCTATAGCCTATAGCCTATAGCCATAAGCCTATAGCCCATAGCCTATAGCCTATAGCCTATAGCCTATAGCCTATAGCCTATAGCCTATAGCCTATAGCCCATAGCCTATAGCCTATAGCCCATAGCCTATAGCCTATAGCCTATAGCCTATAGCCTATAGCCTAGCCCATAGCCTATAGCCTATAGCCTATAGCCTATAGCCTCATAGCCTATAGCCTATAGCCTATAGCCTATAGCCTATAGCCCATAGCCTATAGCCTATAGCCTATAGCCCATAGCCTATAGCCTATAGCCTATAGCCTATAGCCTATAGCCTATAGCCTATAGCCCATAGCCTATAGCCTATAGCCTATAGCCTATAGCCTATAGCCTATAGCCTTATAGCCTATAGCCTATAGCCTATATAGCCTATAGCCTATAGCCTATAGCCTATAGCCTATAGCCCATAGCCCATAGCCCATAGCCTATAGCCTATAGCCTATAGCCTATAGCCTATAGCCCATAGCCTATAGCCTATAGCCTATAGCCTATAGCCCATAGCCTATAGCCTATAGCCTATAGCCTATAGCCTATAGCCTATAGCCTATAGCCTATAGCCTATAGCCTATAGCCTATAGCCTATAGCCTATAGCCATAGCCCATAGCCTATAGCCTATAGCCTCATAGCCTATAGCCTATAGCCTATAGCCTATAGCCTATAGCCTATAGCCTATAGCCTATAGCCTATAGCCTATAGCCTATAGCCCCCATAGCCTATAGCCTATAGCCTATAGCCTATAGCCTATAGCCTATAGCCCATAGCCTATAGCCTATAGCCTATAGCCTATAGCCCATAGCCTATAGCCTATAGCCTATAGCCCATAGCCTATAGCCTATAGCCTATAGCCCATAGCCTATAGCCTATAGCCCATAGCCTATAGCCTATAGCCTATAGCCTATAGCCCCTATAGCCTCATAGCCTATAGCCTATAGCCCATAGCCCATAGCCTATAGCCTATAGCCTATAGCCCATAGCCTATAGCCTATAGCCTATAGCCTATAGCCTATAGCCTATAGCCTATAGCCTATAGCCTATAGCCCATAGCCTATAGCCTATAGCCTATAGCCTATAGCCTATAGCCCATAGCCTATAGCCTATAGCCTATAGCCTATAGCCTATAGCCTATAGCCTATAGCCCATAGCCCATAGCCTATAGCCTATAGCCCATAGCCTATAGCCTATAGCCTATAGCCTATAGCCTATAGCCTATAGCCTATAGCCTATAGCCTATAGCCTATAGCCTATAGCCTATAGCCTATAGCCTATAGCCTATAGCCTATAGCCTATAGCCTATAGCCTATAGCCTATAGCCTATAGCCTATAGCCTATAGCCTATAGCCTATAGCCTATAGCCTAGCCCATAGCCTATAGCCTATAGCCTATAGCCTATAGCCTATAGCCCATAGCCTATAGCCTATAGCCTATAGCCTATAGCCTATAGCCTATAGCCTATAGCCTATAGCCTATAGCCTATAGCCTATAGCCTATAGCCTATAGCCCATAGCCCATAGCCTATAGCCTATAGCCTATAGCCTATAGCCCATAGCCTATAGCCTATAGCCTATAGCCTATAGCCTATAGCCTATAGCCTATAGCCTATAGCCCATAGCCTATAGCCTATAGCCTATAGCCTATAGCCCATAGCCTATAGCCTATAGCCCATAGCCTATAGCCTATAGCCTATAGCCTATAGCCCATAGCCTATAGCCTATAGCCTATAGCCTAGCCCATAGCCTATAGCCTATAGCCTATAGCCCATAGCCTATAGCCTATAGCCCATAGCCTATAGCCTATAGCCTATAGCCCATAGCCTATAGCCTATAGCCTATAGCCTATAGCCTATAGCCTATAGCCTATAGCCTATAGCCTATAGCCTATAGCCTATAGCCTATAGCCTATAGCCTATAGCCTATAGCCTATAGCCTATAGCCTATAGCCTATAGCCCATAGCCTATAGCCTATAGCCTATAGCCTATAGCCTATAGCCTATAGCCTATAGCCTATAGCCTATAGCCTATAGCCTATAGCCTATAGCCTATAGCCTATAGCCTATAGCCTATAGCCCATAGCCTATAGCCCATAGCCTATAGCCCATAGCCTATAGCCTATAGCCCATAGCCTATAGCCTATAGCCTATAGCCCATAGCCTATAGCCTATAGCCTATAGCCTATAGCCTATAGCCTATAGCCTATAGCCTATAGCCTATAGCCTATAGCCTATAGCCTATAGCCTATAGCCTATAGCCTATAGCCTATAGCCTATAGCCTATAGCCTATAGCCTATAGCCCATAGCCTATAGCCTATAGCCTATAGCCTATAGCCTATAGCCTATAGCCTATAGCCTATAGCCTATAGCCTATAGCCTATAGCCTATAGCCTATAGCCTATAGCCTATAGCCTATAGCCTATAGCCTATAGCCTATAGCCTATAGCCTATAGCCTATAGCCCCATAGCCTATAAGCCTATAGCCTATAGCCTATAGCCTATAGCCTATAGCCTATAGCCTATAGCCTATAGCCCTATAGCCTATAGCCTATAGCCTATAGCCCATAGCCTATAGCCTATAGCCTATAGCCCATAGCCTATAGCCTATAGCCTATAGCCTATAGCCTATAGCCTATAGCCTATAGCCTATAGCCTATAGCCTATAGCCTATAGCCTATAGCCTATAGCCTATAGCCTATAGCCTATAGCCTATAGCCTATAGCCTATAGCCTATAGCCTATAGCCTATAGCCTATAGCCTATAGCCCATAGCCTATAGCCTATAGCCTATAGCCTATAGCCTATAGCCTATAGCCTATAGCCTATAGCCTATAGCCTATAGCCTATAGCCTATAGCCTATAGCCTATAGCCTATAGCCTATAGCCTATAGCCTATAGCCTATAGCCTATAGCCTATAGCCTATAGCCTATAGCCTATAGCCTATAGCCTATAGCCTATAGCCTATAGCCTATAGCCTATAGCCCATAGCCTATAGCCTATAGCCTATAGCCCCATAGCCTATAGCCTATAGCCTATAGCCCATAGCCTATAGCCTATAGCCTATAGCCTATAGCCTATAGCCTTATAGCCTATAGCCTCATAGCCTATAGCCTATAGCCTATAGCCTATAGCCTATAGCCTATAGCCTATAGCCTATAGCCTATAGCCTATAGCCTATAGCCTATAGCCTATAGCCTATAGCCTATAGCCCATAGCCTATAGCCTATAGCCTATAGCCTATAGCCTATAGCCTATAGCCTATAGCCTATAGCCTATAGCCTATAGCCCATAGCCTATAGCCTATAGCCTATAGCCTATAGCCTATAGCCTATAGCCTATAGCCCATAGCCTATAGCCTATAGCCTATAGCCTATAGCCTATAGCCTATAGCCTATAGCCTATAGCCTATAGCCTATAGCCTATAGCCTATAGCCTATAGCCTATAGCCTATAGCCTATAGCCTTATAGCCTATAGCCTATAGCCCATAGCCTATAGCCTATAGCCTATAGCCTATAGCCTATAGCCTATAGCCTATAGCCCATAGCCTATAGCCTATAGCCTATAGCCTATAGCCTATAGCCCATAGCCTATAGCCTATAGCCTATAGCCTATAGCCTATAGCCTATAGCCTATAGCCTATAGCCTATAGCCTATAGCCTATAGCCTATAGCCTATAGCCTATAGCCTAGCCTAGCCCATAGCCTATAGCCTATAGCCTATAGCCTATAGCCTATAGCCTATAGCCTTATAGCCTATAGCCTATAGCCTATAGCCTATAGCCTATAGCCCATAGCCTATAGCCTATAGCCCATAGCCTATAGCCTATAGCCTATAGCCTATAGCCTATAGCCTATAGCCTATAGCCTATAGCCTATAGCCTATAGCCTATAGCCTCATAGCCTATAGCCTATAGCCTATAGCCTAGCCCATAGCCTATAGCCTATAGCCTATAGCCTATAGCCTATAGCCCATAGCCTATAGCCTATAGCCTATAGCCTATAGCCTTATAGCCCATAGCCTATAGCCTATAGCCTATAGCCTATAGCCCATAGCCTATAGCCTATAGCCCCATAGCCTATAGCCTATAGCCTATAGCCTATAGCCTATAGCCTATAGCCTATAGCCTATAGCCTATAGCCTATAGCCTATAGCCTCATAGCCTATAGCCCATAGCCTATAGCCTATAGCCCATAGCCTATAGCCCATAGCCTATAGCCTCATAGCCTATAGCCCATAGCCTATAGCCTATAGCCTATAGCCTATAGCCTATAGCCTATAGCCTATAGCCCATAGCCTTATAGCCTATAGCCTATAGCCTATAGCCTAGCCCATAGCCTATAGCCCATAGCCTATAGCCTATAGCCTATAGCCTATAGCCTATAGCCTATAGCCTATAGCCTATAGCCTATAGCCTATAGCCTATAGCCTATAGCCTATAGCCTATAGCCTATAGCCTATAGCCTATAGCCTATAGCCTATAGCCTATAGCCTATAGCCTATAGCCTTATAGCCTATAGCCTATATAGCCTATAGCCTATAGCCTATAGCCTATAGCCTATAGCCTATAGCCTATAGCCTATAGCCTATAGCCTATAGCCTATAGCCTATAGCCCATAGCCTATAGCCTATAGCCTATAGCCTATAGCCTCATAGCCTATAGCCTATAGCCTATAGCCTTATAGCCTATAGCCTATAGCCTATAGCCTATAGCCCATAGCCTATAGCCTATAGCCTATAGCCTATAGCCTATAGCCTATAGCCTATAGCCCATAGCCTCATAGCCTATAGCCTATAGCCCATAGCCTATAGCCTATAGCCTATAGCCTATAAGCCTATAGCCTCATAGCCTATAGCCTATAGCCCCATAGCCTATAGCCTATAGCCCATAGCCTATAGCCTATAGCCTATAGCCTATAGCCTATAGCCTATAGCCTATAGCCCATAGCCTATAGCCTATAGCCCATAGCCCATAGCCTATAGCCCATAGCCTATAGCCTATAGCCTATAGCCTATAGCCTATAGCCCATAGCCTATAGCCTATAGCCCATAGCCTATAGCCTATAGCCTATAGCCCATAGCCTATAGCCATAGCCCATAGCCTATAGCCTATAGCCTATAGCCTATAGCCTATAGCCTATAGCCTATAGCCTATAGCCTATAGCCTATAGCCTATAGCCTATAGCCTATAGCCTATAGCCTATAGCCTATAGCCTATAGCCTATAGCCCATAGCCTTATAGCCTATAGCCTATAGCCTATAGCCTTAGCCTAGCCTATAGCCTATAGCCTATAGCCTATAGCCTATAGCCTATAGCCTATAGCCTATAGCCCATAGCCTATAGCCTATAGCCTATAGCCTATAGCCTATAGCCTATAGCCTATAGCCTATAGCCTATAGCCTATAGCCTATAGCCTATAGCCTATAGCCTATAGCCTATAGCCTATAGCCTAGCCCATAGCCTATAGCCTATAGCCTATAGCCTATAGCCTATAGCCCATAGCCTATAGCCTATAGCCTATAGCCCATAGCCCATAGCCTATAGCCCATAGCCCATAGCCTATAGCCCATAGCCTATAGCCCATAGCCTATAGCCCATAGCCTATAGCCCATAGCCCATAGCCTATAGCCTATAGCCTATAGCCTATAGCCCATAGCCTATAGCCCATAGCCTATAGCCTATAGCCTATAGCCTATAGCCCATAGCCTATAGCCCATAGCCTATAGCCTATAGCCTATAGCCTATAGCCTATAGCCTATAGCCTATAGCCTATAGCCTATAGCCCATAGCCTATAGCCTATAGCCTATAGCCTATAGCCCATAGCCTTATAGCCTATAGCCTATAGCCTATAGCCTATAGCCTATAGCCTATAGCCTATAGCCTATAGCCTATAGCCTATAGCCTATAGCCTATAGCCTATAGCCTATAGCCTATAGCCTATAGCCTATAGCCTATAGCCTATAGCCTATAGCCTATAGCCTATAGCCTATAGCCTATAGCCTATAGCCTATAGCCTATAGCCCATAGCCTATAGCCCTATAGCCTATAGCCTATAGCCTATAGCCTAGCCTATAGCCCTATAGCCTCATAGCCTATAGCCTATAGCCCATAGCCTATAGCCTATAGCCTATAGCCTATAGCCTATAGCCTATAGCCTATAGCCTATAGCCTATAGCCTAGCCCATAGCCTATATAGCCTATAGCCTATAGCCTATAGCCTATAGCCTATAGCCTATAGCCTATAGCCTATAGCCTATAGCCTATAGCCTATAGCCTTATAGCCTATAGCCTATAGCCTATAGCCTATAGCCTATAGCCTATAGCCTATAGCCTATAGCCTATAGCCTATAGCCTATAGCCCATAGCCTATAGCCTATAGCCTATAGCCTTATAGCCTATAGCCCATAGCCTATAGCCTATAGCCTATAGCCTATAGCCCATAGCCTATAGCCTATAGCCTATAGCCTATAGCCTATAGCCTATAGCCTATAGCCTATAGCCCATAGCCTATAGCCCATAGCCTATAGCCCCATAGCCTATAGCCTATAGCCTATAGCCTATAGCCTATAGCCTATAGCCCATAGCCTATAGCCTATAGCCTATAGCCTATAGCCTATAGCCTATAGCCTATAGCCTATAGCCTATAGCCTATAGCCTATAGCCTATAGCCTATAGCCTATAGCCTATAGCCTTATAGCCTATAGCCTATAGCCTATAGCCTATAGCCTATAGCCTATAGCCTATAGCCTATAGCCTATAGCCTATAGCCTATAGCCTATAGCCTATAGCCTATAGCCTATAGCCTATAGCCTATAGCCTATAGCCCATAGCCTATAGCCTATAGCCTATAGCCTATAGCCTATAGCCTATAGCCCTCATAGCCTATAGCCCATAGCCTTATAGCCCTATAGCCCATAGCCTATAGCCTATAGCCTATAGCCTATAGCCTATAGCCTATAGCCTATAGCCTATAGCCTATAGCCTTATAGCCTATAGCCTATAGCCTATAGCCTATAGCCTATAGCCTATAGCCTATAGCCTATAGCCTATAGCCTATAGCCTTATAGCCTATAGCCCATATAGCCTATAGCCTATAGCCTATAGCCTATAGCCTATAGCCTATAGCCTCATAGCCTATAGCCTATAGCCTATAGCCTATAGCCTATAGCCTATAGCCTATAGCCCATAGCCTATAGCCTATAGCCTATAGCCTATAGCCTATAGCCTATAGCCTATAGCCTATAGCCTATAGCCTATAGCCTATAGCCCCATAGCCTATAGCCTATAGCCTATAGCCTATAGCCCTATAGCCCATAGCCTATAGCCTATAGCCTATAGCCTATAGCCTATAGCCTATAGCCTATAGCCTATAGCCTATAGCCTATAGCCTATAGCCTATAGCCTATAGCCCATAGCCTATAGCCTATAGCCTATAGCCTAGCCTAGCCTATAGCCTATAGCCTATAGCCTATAGCCTCATAGCCTATAGCCTATAGCCCATAGCCTATAGCCCATAGCCTATAGCCTATAGCCCATAGCCTATAGCCTATAGCCTATAGCCTATAGCCCATAGCCTATAGCCTATAGCCTAGCCCATAGCCCATAGCCTATAGCCCATAGCCTATAGCCTATAGCCCATAGCCCATAGCCTATAGCCCATAGCCTACCATAGCCTATAGCCCATAGCCTATAGCCTATAGCCTAGCCCATAGCCTATAGCCTAGCCCATAGCCTATAGCCATAGCCCATAGCCTATAGCCTATAGCCCATAGCCTATAGCCTATAGCCTATAGCCCATAGCCTATAGCCTCATAGCCCATAGCCTATAGCCTATAGCCCATAGCCTATAGCCTATAGCCTATAGCCTATAGCCTATAGCCTATAGCCTATAGCCTATAGCCTATAGCCTATAGCCTATAGCCTATAGCCTATAGCCTATAGCCTATAGCCTATAGCCTATAGCCCATAGCCTATAGCCTATAGCCTATAGCCTATAGCCTATAGCCTATAGCCTATAGCCTATAGCCTCATAGCCTATAGCCTATAGCCTATAGCCTATAGCCTATAGCCTATAGCCTATAGCCTATAGCCTATATAGCCTATAGCCTATAGCCTATAGCCTATAGCCTATAGCCTATAGCCCATAGCCTATAGCCTATAGCCTATAGCCTATAGCCTATAGCCTATAGCCTATAGCCTTATAGCCTATAGCCTATAGCCTATAGCCTACCTAGCCTATAGCCTATAGCCTATAGCCTATAGCCTATAGCCTATAGCCTATAGCCTATAGCCTATAGCCTATAGCCTATAGCCTATAGCCTATAGCCTATAGCCTATAGCCTATAGCCTATAGCCTATAGCCTATAGCCTAGCCTATAGCCTATAGCCTATAGCCTATAGCCTATAGCCTATAGCCTATAGCCTATAGCCTATAGCCTATAGCCTATAGCCTATAGCCTATAGCCTATAGCCTATAGCCTACCTAGCCTATAGCCTATAGCCCATAGCCTCATAGCCTATAGCCTATAGCCTATAGCCTATAGCCTATAGCCTATAGCCTATAGCCCATAGCCTATAGCCTATAGCCTAGCCCATAGCCTATAGCCTATAGCCTATAGCCTATAGCCTATAGCCCATAGCCTATAGCCTATAGCCTATAGCCTATAGCCTATAGCCTATAGCCTATAGCCTATAGCCTATAGCCTATAGCCCATAGCCTATAGCCTATAGCCTATAGCCTATAGCCTATAGCCTATAGCCTATAGCCTATAGCCTATAGCCTATAGCCTATAGCCTATAGCCTATAGCCTATAGCCTATAGCCTATAGCCTATAGCCTATAGCCTATAGCCTATATAGCCTATAGCCTATAGCCTATAGCCTATAGCCTATAGCCTATAGCCTATAGCCTATAGCCTATAGCCTATAGCCTATAGCCTATAGCCTATAGCCCATAGCCTAGCCCATAGCCTATAGCCTATAGCCCCATAGCCTATAGCCTATAGCCTATAGCCTAGCCTAGCCTATAGCCCCATAGCCTATAGCCTATAGCCTATAGCCTATAGCCTAGCCCATAGCCCATAAGCCATAGCCTATAGCCTATAGCCTATAGCCTATAGCCTATAGCCTATAGCCTATAGCCTATAGCCTATAGCCTATAGCCTATAGCCTATAGCCTATAGCCTATAGCCTATAGCCCATAGCCTATAGCCCATAGCCTATAGCCTATAGCCTATAGCCTATAGCCTATAGCCTATAGCCTATAGCCTATAGCCTATAGCCTATAGCCTATAGCCCATAGCCTATAGCCTATAGCCTATAGCCTATAGCCTATAGCCTATAGCCTATAGCCCATAGCCTATAGCCTATAGCCTATAGCCTATAGCCTATAGCCTATAGCCCATAGCCTATAGCCTATAGCCTATAGCCTATAGCCTATAGCCTATAGCCTATAGCCTATAGCCTATAGCCTATAGCCTATATAGCCTATAGCCTATAGCCTATAGCCCATAGCCTATAGCCCATAGCCTATAGCCTATAGCCTATAGCCTATAGCCTATAGCCTATAGCCTATAGCCTATAGCCTATAGCCTATAGCCTATAGCCTATAGCCTATAGCCTATAGCCTATAGCCTATAGCCTATAGCCTATAGCCTTATAGCCTATAGCCTTATAGCCCTATAGCCTATAGCCTATAGCCTATAGCCCTATAGCCTATAGTTTATAGTTTATAGTTTATAGTTTATAGTTTATAGTTTATAGTTTATAGTTTATAGTTTATAGTTTATAGTTTATAGTTTATAGTTTATAGTTTATAGTTTATAGTTTATAGTTTATAGTTTATAGTTTATAGTTTATAGTTTATAGTTTATAGTTTATAGTTTATAGCTTATAGTTTATAGCTTATAGCTTATAGTTTATAGCCTATAGCCTAATAGCCTATAGCCTATAGCCCATAGCCCATAGCCTATAGCCTATAGCCTATAGCCTATAGCCTATAGCCCATAGCCTATAGCCTATAGCCCATAGCCTATAGCCCATAGCCTATAGCCTATAGCCTATAGCCTATAGCCTATAGCCCATAGCCTATAGCCTATAGCCTATAGCCTATAGCCTATAGCCTATAGCCTATAGCCTATAGCCTAGCCCATAGCCATAAGCCCATAGCCCATAAGCCTATAGCCTATAGCCTATAGCCTATAGCCTATAGCCTATAGCCTATAGCCTATAGCCTATAGCCCATAGCCTATAGCCTATAGCCTATAGCCTATAGCCTATAGCCTATAGCCTATAGCCTATAGCCTATAGCCTAGCCCATAGCCTATAGCCTATAGCCTATAGCCCATAGCCTAGCCCATAGCCTATAGCCTATAGCCTATAGCCCTATAGCCTATAGCCTATAGCCTATAGCCCATAGCCTATAGCCTA